>OZ038486.1:112872252-112897252 GCA_964036315.1 Acanthosepion esculentum | reverse complement strand
CTTTAGTGGAAAGACGAATTCTCGCTGATTGACTTTTTTTAAAAATTTCGTGTTTATTCAATTCCTTTCTTTGCTGATTGGAAATCAGTTTATCATTGATTTAAATTTCGAGTACGTTTTCTAGAAAAACTTTTCTCTGTTGGAAGAATGCAGAAATAAGAGGAAAATTATTAAAAAATAAAAAGGTACGTAAAAATGTCTTACTTGAATTTTCTTAATTTCTTAGGTGTAGATTTATCATTATTTACTTTATTTACATTAGGACAAAACTCCTTTCGGTCATTCTAAGTTGCAGACCTTCTTCAGGTATCTGTCAATAATTTTTTTGAAATTTGCCTAGTGTATTAGTGGTTGGTTTGTGAATTTGGTGGCATTGTAATTTTGAGTTCAAACCCTGGACCGAGAAGTATGGACTTAGATTCGGTAGAAAGAGAGCGAGCAATAAGTAAGCAGTATAAATAAGTCCAAAGATGGATCTGTAATATTAATCGATCCTGACTTGATATCTCGACACAAGTCACTTTCTCACCAACGTGACGTGGCTTCCCTCTGTCTTTTCTACAAATATTTTCATGGCAACTGTTCTGAAGAGCTTTTATTCCTGGTGCTCCGACTACGTGAATTTAAGCGTGTGGCGTCTATTTCCCACTCTTTTACTGTTGAAATAGTTAAGTGTAATCGCCTCTTCTACTCCAATAGTTTCTTTTCTCGCACTTCCCGCCTGATGAACTTCTTTCTGTTCACTTGTTTCCGTGAAAACTACAGTCTTCAAAAATTTTAATTGAAACGTCAATCGCCATCTTCTATCTTCTTGAATCCCTTTATTCTTTTATCCTTTCCTCGATCCTCTCTATATCCAGATTTTTTTTCTATCACTTACACTCACTGTAACCGTCTGCAGGCTAGTGGCATTCCTGCCTTGCTTCGGGTGGAATGATAAAAATAAGACGAGATGTCACTAGACATGTAGAGCGAAACGAGAACAATCTTCTCCCTTAGAAGAAATCAATTGAAAAATTCAAAAATCCCTGAAGGGTACTCGGTTAGACAAACATCTGAATAAGCCCGGATGGTGTCAGCTTCGAATAGCTGCGATAACGACAAAGATGAGGATATTAGTCCGAATACAAATATTGGTTTTCGTCCTTTATGTTCAGCTTTGAGAAACAATCACATTTATTTAGTACAGTCTTTGTAGATTAGTCTCCTATCTAAGCAAAGCTCTTTCTTTCTATGTTAATATTCAATCATGTAGCCTTGTGCTTGTACAGTTTTAGAAATATAGCTTACCAAATGCCAGCTGATGACAAACGATCACTCATGAAGAATCTGAATTTCTGCTAAAACAATTAAAAATCATTTTAATGTTTATTTGAAAATGCACGACTACATATCCTTATAAAATACACATTACCAGATATCTAGACAAAATATGTAGTCGCTGACGTACTGAGAAGACTACCAGAGATTAAATTAAACAGAAAATGGTGGAAAGTACATGCATCTAAGTTCGATAAGGGAGTTTATTTGAATCATTTCACACCATGCAAGGAACTAAAGCCACTAAAAAAGAGAAACGTTATTAAGGAGCTGGAACAATAGAAAAGTAATCAAGAAGTCAGTAGATAACGATTGCATTTAAAGTTTTAAAGATCAAAGTTGGCGGGAAAACATGGAGCCGGAAGAGAGTTCCACAAATGGGAAGTGCGAGAAAAGAAACTCTTGTTATAGAACTTACGGTTACATCTAGCCAATTCACCTTTGAATTGATGAGATATAGTTGCCATTCTAGTACTGCGCTTAAATTCATAAAGTATAGGTAACATAGCTGATAATTTATCTGAACAATTACAATGAAAGTATTGATAGGAAAGGCACAGTGATGCAACATTAGGGTGGCGGGAAATGGACTGATGTTGAGACACCAGATCATGACTAATAATATTGCTGATTATTCTTTGGATTTTATCAGGAATCTAAACGAATAGCAGTAGCACCAGATATATGGTAACGATATTGTATGCATGGATAAAAGGTAGACTTATAACTATGTAAGATAGATTCTGGCGAGGAAAATGTCTGGCACAACACACGGAACCAATTTTCTTAGCAGCAGAACTAGGAGTTGATTCAATATAATCTTTCCATTTCATGTCAGCCGCGAATGTTAGCCCGAAAAGGGGCAAAGAAGCACTATTCTGGGAGTTAACATCAACCATGCTGATGGGAAACAGAAAGGACTCTGTCGGATGATTACAAGAGTGAAATTTCGTTTTCGAGACGTTAAAATTAACAAGTAATCCCTTGCTGCATTTACCGGCAAATTTTACGTATTTTTTTAGTTCTGCTGCCAGTTTGACATCATCAAACTGCTCAGACTTACTATAGAAACAAGAGTAATAGTTGTGTCATCAGCATAGTTGAGAACTGATGTCATCAGTAATGTCATTGATGAAAATTAAGACTAAAGAATGTCCAACGATAGAGCCCTAGGGGATACCTGTATTAGTATAAAAATATTTAGGGCAGTGGCCGTTCAGGATAACTTTGCTTTCGCGATTTGAGTTTTAAAAAATTCGTCCGGAAATTCCATAACCTTTCAGCTTGTTAAGAAGACCGGTATACTAAACTCTGTCGACCGCTTTCGAGATGTCCAAAGCAAAAGCCCGCGCTTCACTATTCTTATCGAATACTTAGTAGACTGTTTTAGCAAAAACCATTAATACCTCAGCAGTTGACCTAGAGAAGCGAACGCCAAATTGCATGTCTGAAAGAAGACCATGCGATGTTAGATGCGTAACCAATTCAGAGTTGATTAGAGCCTCTAATATCTTGCTTTAGTTGGCTAAAAAAAAACTGCCTATATTATAAAGATACCTTATTTCTTCTTTTATGCCCCATGCTTCTTCGAGACGAAGGCAATCGTAGCCCTTCACATCTTCCTCTTAGCAAGTTTGTCCGTTGCTGTCTTTCTATTTGTATTCTTTCGATGTTTCTCTCTGCCTCTCTTGACTTCGAGGTATCCTGCAAGTGCCAAATTCTCCAACCTATCTTTCCTCATTATGGTGTTTGAAAAATTAGAACTGTCCCTTTCTGCTTCTCAGTATAATTGTCCTTTTTGTTTCCATTTTCATTAAAACTTCTCCGTTGCTCTAAGAAAATCTAACTAAAAACTGCTCAGCATAGCTGCAGTATAAAAACACAAGTGAATTCTGTGGGTGTGCAACAGGGATTGTTTGGCCGTCCCAGCAGATAAGCATACTGGTGTACGATCGACCAGCCATTATTGTTGTATTATCAATTTAGAAATCCACGATAAACATCAATAATAATACACAATGCGCAATTTTAAAGAATTAAAAAAAAGTATATTTAACGAAATAGTCATGGTTAAACCCGTAAAGGTATCCTCTGCGACTACCGAGATTCATTTACGTTCAAAAACATCTATTTCTTTGCCCACATTCAATCACACTGAAACATTTCGAATAGTTTGGAAAACAACTCTCTTTTAAAGATCACCTGTTTCCTTCCTTCAATTTGCACGTATATTTCTGTACGATAATATACTTTGTCAAAATCGAAGAATACTTAAGAAACTAAAAGGGCCTTCTGGAAAAAGTAGTACTTTTTAAAGGATTTGTTTCGTCTACTGTGTATTTTTGTGTATCACGTCAAGAAATATTGGTCGTAAGTGGTGTGAAGCGGGCGTTTCTTTCTGGAGGAAATTCTCTTTTCAAAACTGGAGCGTGGAAACATCCGCTTTGAAAGGAATTCATCTATTGTCAACTAATGGAAGGGAGTCTTGAATCAATATTTTCACAGAGCTGAAAAGGAAGAAAAAAAAATAGAAGTCGAATAAGACGACATTTTGTTTTTCTGTTTACCGCCCCGATATCTACGTCCGCACATCTTTAAAACAGAAAGAACAAATGAATAACGAAGTAAATAAAAAGAAGGGAAAAAAAACTTGGTGGAAACGCTTGCTTAATACTGACATCTTCTCGTGCGTTCGTTTCTTCACTCATACTTAGAGATCAGCAGTCATGACAACACATTTCCGAGCGCTCTCTTTTGCTTTTATCTTCAGAACGAAAAAAAAAATTCGATCGAATTAGAACAAGTTCGAGTGTGTAACGTGGAGGCTAAAATCGTTAAGCCGCCCATGGCGGTAGGCCGAGGGATGAGAGAGCCTAAGATCGATTTGCCTCCACTATAAAATAACGAGTTCAGTGAGATCGATTTACTTGACTTTTTTGTTCTTCTTCGAGACGACAATTAAATAAAATAAAACATGTAACACGTCGAATTGAAGTCCGGGTTCGAATGAGAACTGGCGCTTTCACATCTGCATCAAATTTGATCTTTTCTCTGCTAACAGAGATATTAAATCTGTTAGCACACAGATACCTAAACAGTGAATTAAAAGTCAGTTTTCAAATATCGATTAAAAATGAAAAATGACGTTAAGTGTTGAATGAATGTTTACTATATTTGAAAGCATAACACAGTCAGATTCTAATTAGACACAACTCCATTTCAGCAGAAACGTTTTTAGCATATTTACGTATGGAGCAATCTATCAATAATTAAAAAGAACTACAAGAGCAATTTAGGTATAAATGAAAATATTACTGTATATAAAAAGCAAGTTAGCATTACAATACTCCATCAACCTCACACTGTCTGTCACTAATGAATCTTCTTTAGTCATTACGTATGACGAATATATTTCTCTTTATTGTTGTTGGCATTTTCATTCAGTTATTCTGGAATTTGGCTTACGGCCACCTCACGTTGAAACACCAGTCCCGATACGATTACTGAAGTTAAGCAACGTCGAGGCTGGTTTGTAACTAGACATGTGACCGCTTGGGAATAGCAGGTACAGTTAGCTTGGATGTTCGGGTGGTGTAATGGGTAATGGATCGGAATTGTTGATTGGAGTGCAGAGTTCCAATTTCCGTTGGGTTCATTCTATTCACTTACGCGCAAATACCCTAGCGGTATGAATCCACCTCTTCGCCACTAATTATGGGTTAATTAATAAGACGCGTATTAATAAACCATTATTATCACCCCCACCAAAAAATGTAACATTTTAAGTATATTTCTGGCTTTAAGTAACCTGCAAAGCGTTATTCTGTAGAAATCGAATCAATCACTTAATACTTCTTGAATTTTCATCTAGTAAATGATAGCAGCGTGATCATATTTCGGCATGAGGGATCAGCTGGTACCGACGATAGTTGCCGGGACATTGTTACGATAATTCTTTTAAAATACAAATAATAATAATAATAATAATAATAATGACCAGAGACCACAAAAACAAAATGTGACATTTTATTGACATTGCAGTCCCTGCAGACTGTAATGCATCTTTGAAGATCTTCAAAAATTGTCAAAATACAAGGACCATGAAATCGAAATCTAAAACATGTGGCAAATGAGGAAATCAACATTTCCAGTTGTAGCACTCGGACGGATTGAAAAAGATTCCGATATACTAATTGAAGGGATCCCTGGTAATCCAAGCCTTAAAGAAATACAAAATAATATGTTTTCAAGTACAGTTCACACATTACGAAGAGATTTATCTATATAAAATATGTGTGATCTTCGGTCTTTTTTTAAAATGCTCACTGGAAAAGATGTCATTTCTGGCCTTAAGACTCTGGTTGGGGCCCGGACAGAATGGCGCATACACCAGAAATCAATAATAATAATAATAATAATAATACCTTGATGCTACACTAAGAATGACTCACATGGATTTTGATATTAATATTGATTGGTGGTATTAACATATACATACTTTGTCTTTGTGAATTAAAATCGGCTACAATAAATATCCCTTTCAGTACGACAAATCTGCTTGCCATTTGTTTGACCAGTCTCCAAGCTACTGGTACACTGTGTTCATGAGCGGCATTAACTGGAGAAGCATCAGAGCAGATTGAATAAAAGCTTATTTTATTTATTAACTAATAGATAATTTTAAGATTTGTATTATAGAAATACATAGAAACATAGTAATTATATACATTATTTTGAAACAAAACTAATTTAACGAAAATATTTAACAACTAATTTCTAAGGTGCTGACTGGATGGTTTTGCCAGAAATTGCACCTGCTGCTGAAGAGTTTAATACTTAACCCAGGTTGAGAACCACTGGTCTGACGTCATAGATTCCCAAGTCGGCATCTATGCGGATGACACCACAATTTACTCCTGCCTCAAAAACAAATCTAGTGATGCTGACAAAGTTAACCTGGCAGTTCGTCTCGAAAAGGACCTCCAATCGGTTGTGAACTGGGGCAAGAAATGGATGGTTAACTTTAACGCCTCTAAAACAAAACTGCTCTCTATTAACCACCACAGGGATCCATCCCTGCATCCCATTAGAATGTCTGAAGATCAACTTCTCGAGAGCTCCTCCCTGAGGCTGCTCGATCTCACGCTGTCCGCTGATCTGAGATGGAACAAATACATCGAATCAATTGCTTCATCCACCGCAAGGAAATTTGCCTCCCTGTGCCGAGCCAGTAAATTTTCCTCTCCGGAATCGATCCTCCAAATCTATAAATCAACCTTTCGCCCTTGCATGGAGTATTGCTGCCATATATGGTCTGGAGCCCCTGCTGTTTGCCCCAGGGTTCTTGATAAGATCCAGAGACGGATATGCAATGTAATTGGCCCTGATCGTCTGCAGTCGCTCTCTCACAGACGCGTCGTTGCCTCGCTGTGTCTTTTTTACAAATACTTTCACGGTAATTGCTCCGATGAGCTGCTTTCGCTGGTTTCCAGGCTTCATGAATTCAAGCGTCCTACGAGGCTGACATCCCGCTCCCACCCCTTCACCGTTGAAACTGTTAGATGTAAACGTCTCTTCTACTCCAATAGCTTCATGTCTCGCACATCTCGCCTGTGGAACTCCCTTCCTTATTCCTGTTTCCCTGACAAATATAATCTCCAGCTATTTAAGTGTAACGTCAATCGACATCTCCAGTTGCCTTGATCTATCCACTTCCCTTCTCCACATACTTTCCCCTTTAATTCCTATCTGCTCTCGCTCCAAATCTTCTGTACCCCCCTTGCCTTGATCGATCCACTATCTTTCTCCACATCCTCTCCTTTACCACTCCTATCTGCTCTTCCTCCAAACCTTCTGTAACCCCTTGCGTGCTAGTGACTTCCAGCCTTGCTTGGAGTGAAAAGCTTAAAAAATATGGACGGGGTTACTCGATGGGAAAGTATCTCAAACCGGGATCCACCTATAAGTTTATGCGTTGTTTCATCCAAACTTATCGTATATTGCGTCTATTTAGCTGCAATGAATATGTTTAGTCTATACTCAGACTGATAGCAGGTGTTTTGATTACTACTACACTATTACTATTGCTACTACTACTACTTCTAATATTAATAATAATGATAATAATAATGTAGTTTGAGTTAGTAATATTATACAGGAGTCGAAGGAAGTGGAATTTAGCGTCTCTGTTAAATTATGTCTTATTGGGCCAAGTTTCTTTCTTTTTATCAAAGGCGCTTCCGATATCATCCGTTCCCGATTCTGATGATCCTTCTATTTATTCCAAACTTAATCGTAAGTCCGATGGGTCAGATAAAGTAATAATGGCAGTTAACCATCCAAAATGACCGTTAGATGGGCTAAGAAATGGCGTCTAAACTTTGCTGCCTTCAAAAGGAAACTGCTATAATTTAATCATCTTAGAGAACCATTTTTGTTTTCCATCGGCCATGCTGATGGAAGACAAAAAGGAGAGCAACCCATTGCACTTTCTTGGTTTCACGTTTTCTACTGACCTAAAGTGGAATGATTATACTGAATGAAATGCTTATTCTGCTGCTAGGAAAGGCGGATCACTCGCAATTGACAATTCGACCCTACATTGAATTTAGCTGGCATATCTGGTCGGGTGCTCTTGCTATAAGTAGGATCTGTAATGACAGTGGACCTAACCAGACATCTCGAGTTCATTCTTTTTCACATCATCGTGACGTAGCTTCCCTTTGCCTTTTCTATGAATATTTTCATGGCAATTGCTCTGATGAATTTTCCTTCTTGAAACCTCTATTGGATGAATTTAAATGTAGTATTAGACTGGTGATTATGTCTCATCATTTTACTCTTGAAATACCAAGATGTAACCGTAAGCTCTATTTTAATAGTTTCCCTTCTCGAACGTTTCTCTTGTGGAACTGTCTTTCATCTTCTTTTTTCCTGTCAACTATAATTTTTCAAAGTTTAAATACAGCATCAATCACCATCTTCTGTCTTCCTGAACCCTTGTCTTGTAAAACTAATTTTTCTCATCTTCTTTCACTCTGATTAACCCCTTGCGTCACTGTGGCATTATTGCCTTACTTCGGGAAAAATGACTCAAAAGAAAATAAACGTCAGCGCCGATGATAGAATTAGCTTACTGGAGGTCTTAATGTTTGTGTATAAGGCCCAGGTTGAATTTTCAACATTATATTCCGAATAAAGCAGTCATATATGGTTAGTTACAATTCCAAGGCGGCGCTCTAAAGCTCAGTTAAAATGTATGAATAAAATCGATCGACAAGGAAAATGCAGGTTGATGGTATGCTTGTTTCGTCACGCTGTTTTGTTCACATATACAGATCAAATGTTTTTGCTTTGAATCTGTTAATGTTCAGAGGCAGGCAGGCAAACGATTGGGTATCTGCCTGTAAGATTATATTTGTTGCCTTCTTTAGAGCGAGTGGGAATGAGAGAAAGGGAGAGAACAAGAGAGAGAGAAAGTGAACGAGAGAGAGAGAGAGGGCATATGCGTGTATACAAGAGTGAATATGGCTTTTGATATCTTTTATATTTACGAACTTCAAAGCTCTTAAGTAGCAACTCTGGATGCAAACATTTGACATATATACGCATTGACATGCACGTAAATGTGAAATGGCTTGTTTTTCGTATTTCAACAACTACTGTTCTTTCAAAGATTACTATGACTACCAGAAATATAAGAAAAGAAAGTAGAAATAATAGTAATTTCATATATAATAGACTCTAGGTAACACTTTTTCGCTGAAAAAAAAACAGCATAGTATAATGAAAAAAAGGCCCCAAATTTAATAAAAACAAAGTTTTATTGTCAAAATATTTATGTTATTATTAAGAGGAAGACGAAAATATTTTTTTATTTTATTGAATTTTTTAATCCTTTCTAGCACGTTCGAAATTTTGGTTAAAATCTTTTTCTTTTTTGCATCAAAGTCGACATAATATTTACGATTAGTTTTTAGCGTCTATTCTGCATTTAGAAATTCTTGCAAAAAGCAAATAATTGTCAGATTTTAATGAAACTTTCAAGACTTATTCACCAATCAAAGAAATTAATTTGAAATTTTTAGAAAATCTTGGTAAAAATATTTTTTTTACATATGTTACCACCAACTTTCGTGAAAATGTTTTTATTTGTTAAAGGAAGACTCCTTGGAGAATATAAACCAACAATTTTTTTCAAACTCCTACTCATTTCCCGAAAATCTGCTTCGAAACGTAAAATAAAAAATGCAATAAAAAATATGTATTTTTATTAAGAAAATCTTTAAATTGTTTTTATAAATAAGATTGATTAAGAATATTATTGTCATAAGAAAACAATTTTTTCGATGAATAATGATCTTTTTTACAAGAAGTGATTTAGATTTTTTAAAAATTTTAATTATATTAATTTATTATGTATAAACCTTTTAAGATTCTGCATTACTTTCATTCGGTCAGGTGAAATTGTTATTAAGTGAAAACTATATTTATTAATAAAAAAATAATTTTGCCCCAAGATTTATAAAATGATTTTTAATCTTTTTTATGCATATAAAATATTATGTAACGTGTCCATTTTTGAAAGAATTGTCGACCATGCACGACTTTAACAGCAAATAAGAACGATGATTATAGTAAATTTAAAGTCAATCGAAGAGCCGATTTTCAATTGGAATTTGTAGTTCTAAGCAATATTTTCCCTCTTAATATTCATCAAAATACATGTGTTGTCAAATATTTACACCGGCGCGTTATGTAGGTTATGCGATGTATTCTCCTATCACTCTAGATCTCATTATGTCCTGTAAGTGTCAAATTATCCAAGCTCTCTTTCCTTATATATATATATATATATATATATATATATATATATATATATATATATATATAAGATATATATCTTATAAATTTGGACAGCCTCTTTCTGATTCTAAGTGAAAGTGGTCTTTCTGTTGTGATTTGTCCTTAAAATATGCTCATTATACACTTCTGTCACTGGTATTCTCAGCATCCTTCTGTAGAACAACATTTCTGTTGCCTGAAGTCTCTTCTTCATCTGATAGGAGATTTTCCAGTATTAACTCCCAGGAAGAACAATTGATATTATACAGGGTGCAATGGGTAAATTATCGCCATTTTATATTTTTAATTTCGTGCATGCGCTTTTTTTTGTTTTTGATTTTGTTGACTGCACAGTATAGTAGAGTCAGTTGGGCACCGTCTGTGAGAAAAAGAGCACCATTCACTCCGCCAGGAATTTGGAAACGGCATGCTGTACTGTTTGGCATTCGTGCCGGTAGATTTCTTACCATCCTTTTAGAGTTCATAAGTGTCAATCTTAGGACAATGCAGAGGAGTTGGATGAGTCTAATGGCGATTACGAATGAACGGCAGCTCTGAAAATACTTTCCATTCTGATAAAAAAAGAACTCCTGAATTTGTTGGCGAGAGATTCAGACACAACACAGGGGCCCACATCAAGTACCTTGAGGAGATATTGCAGCCCCAGGGTGGCTGCTGGAAGAACCTATATCTGGTGATAGGACTCTGCAACATTCCACACAAGCAGAAGAGCCCAGTCATGACTGTCAAACAATTTCTACTATCATATTACGCCTTACATCTGGCCACATAACTCCAGAGACTGCACCCCATTGATTATTATGTGTGGGGCGTAGTTGAGCGAGATACCAACAAAACTCCTTGTAACACCAAAAATCAACCGAAGGCAAGGATTATGACAGCATTCACCAACTTAAACAAAGACACCGACCAGAAGAGATGCAAATGATTCCGAAGTCGCCTGGGGGCCGTGGTTGAATCCAATTTCGTTTTTATTGAATAAATTTACTCTTTAGTATTTTAAGATATTTTTGTGTAATTTTGGTAAATATATCTGTTAAAATAAGATGTCAGCATTATTTTGATTTTTGCGCAATGTAGACGACAATTTATCCATCGTACGTATGTAGTATCGTATTGTAATGTCTCACTGAAGATCTTCAAAAAAATATCAAAATCCAAGGATCTTGAAGCTGAAATCTAAAAAAAACGTGTCGTATAAGGACATCGATAATTCCAAATGTGTGTGATCTTATTTTTTTTACAAAAAATGATCAGTGTCAAATGGCGTGAAGCCATTTCTTAAATTAGGACTCTGGTTGGGACCCGGAAGGAAATGTGTATACAGCAGACACCCAAGGAAATAATAGCAGTAATAATAATAATAATAATAATAATAATAATAATAATAATAATAATAATTATTATTATTATTATTAATATTAATAATGATAATAATAATAATAAACTTCAGTGACGACATAGGTATGAACTTCGGATTAGATAAATGTGCAAAAGTTACATTCAAGAAAGGTAGAATTACACAAGCAACCTTAATAGATTTAGATTTTGTTACAAAAATTAGGGAACTGGAGCATGATGAAGCTTATAAGTACCTAGGAATTAGCGAAGAAGATGGCATACAACACCCCAAATGAAGGGGAAGGTAAGAAAGGAGTACTACAGGCGTGTACATCTGGTATTAAATACCGAGCTAAACTCAAAAAACAGAATATCAGCCATAAACTGCCTGTCCCTGTAGTGCAATACAGCTTTAACGTCCTTAAGTGGACCATAGCTGAAATTAAGCGAATGGACGCCAAAACAAGAAAGCTCCTCACTTGCTACCGCATGCATCATCCCAAAGCTGATGTTGATCGCCTTCATGTGCCCAGATCGGAAGGAGGCAGAGGATTAGTTCAACGAGAACTGTCCTACAAAAGTACAACAATTGACCTCAAAAGATACTTGGAAACTACAGAAGACTGGATGATGGTATGTATCAAGGAACATGAAAGTAGTAAGCGTCTTTACTCCGTAATAAATGAAGCCAACAAATTCAAAATGGAGTTTCAAATGGGCGCAGAAATACAAGTACAGCACGGTAAACTGGCTGAAGCTGCAAAATACTTAAAAAAGAAAGCAAAGACAAATGCAACCGACCAGATACTGAAACAATGGCAAGATAAACCGCTTCATGGCCAATACTCTGCCCGTACCAAACAAGCTGACGTAGACAAAACCCGTACCCATCAGTTGAAAGCTGAAACTGAAGGTTTTATCCTTGCAGCACAGGACCAATGCATGTTAACTAGGAATTATCAAGCACACATAGTAAAATATTGTGTTAGCCCAAAATGCAGATTCTGTGATAAATATCCAGAAACAATTGATCATCTTGTATCAGGTTGCACGATATTGGCACCCACTGAATATAAAACCCGTCATGACAGAGTTGGCCAATATCAGCACTGGAAAATTTGCAACTTCTACGGGAAGGAAACTGAAAGAAACTGGTATGAACACCAGCCAGACCCCGTTACGGAGATAGGACCTGTTACAATTCTACGGGACTACACAATACACACTGACAGAACAATCAAAGCCAACCGCCCATACATTGCAAACAAAAAAGTGCCTCCTTATTGATATGGTATGCCCTGCAGACTGCAATGTATCTTTGAAGATATTCAAAAAGCTATCAAAATACAAGGACCTTGAAATCGAAATCTCAAAGATGTGGCACATGGGAGCATCAACAATCCCTGTTGTAGTTGGAGCCCTAGGATTGGTTGGAAAAGATTCCAGTAAACTAACTGAAGGGATTCCTGGAAATCCATGCCTCAAAGAGATACAAAAAATTGTTCTGACAAGTACAGCCCACACTTTACGATGGGCTTTATCTATGTAACTTTTTTTTCTTGTCAGTGGAAAGTGTCATGATGCCTTTTCTAACCTTAAGTCCCTGGTAAGAAATATGTAAATTCTAGAAATCAAAGGAAATAAAAATAATAATCGGCAGTTTTAATGAAAGCCCGTAAGAAGTGGTAACAAGGCCACTGACCATAATAAGCATAATGAAATTACTAATAAAAATCACATTAACACAAATAGACCTAGCAGAATTGGAAAACAAATAAAGGGAAGTGCTGGGGAAATGAGATGGACGTGGCCACGCAGAGAAATCTGAAAAGATAAATTGTCTCACAGCTACTGAATAAAAGCATTAATTCAATTATGTAAGAGCAAAGCTCAACAAGATAAAGCAAAAATTACAACCTCTCCTCTGTAGAGATAAAGACGAGAATAAGAATTAGATCGAGTGGGAAATTATGCAAACGACTACAGTCACGATCACAAGACCTGTAAACCTTTAGGGGCGTAGGGACACCACATATACTGCAGTCACAGTAGCAGTGATGTTTCCTGAGCACGGTATCCCTATGGAGCTCAATCCTCTTCAGGCTACTTTTGATTTCAGAGTTTTCTCAGTTCGGTTGCCACCCAGGGCTATAGGATACAGTCTGCTCTGCTATTTACCCGTGACTCCCCACCAGCTATTGGTGAGAAGAGATGGATTCATACGGCTCCCAAGGGTATTAGCACGTAAGTGAATTTAATGAACTCAAATAGAATTCGAACTCGGTTCTCCGATTACTCAATCCGACCCGCCATTCATTACTCCATCGTAACCATTTTTTTTAGGACAACAGAATAGCCATGCAGAAAATATGAAGACATCTTAAGCTCTTAAGCTAAAAAAAAAGCAAATATTTTGGATTTAACATTTAAGCAAATCAGCTAATCCAAGTTAGGAGATAAGACTTAATTATTAAGAATAAAGGAAAGAAGCTTTACAAAGTTTTGGCTACTCGGAAGTAAAGACGAAAAACAGAAGCATACCAAGATTTTGTTTGATAATTACAAGTTTGGAAAAATGGGATTGAAGCTAGTGTTGGCATACTCGTAAGAACCTCAAAGAAAAAATGTTGAAGAACGTGAGCCATATAGACGAGAGTATCATTAAAATTTACGACAGCACTCAGGTTGCAGTAGAAGAAAACTTAATCTATTCAATCCACCCACCGTTGACCAACAAATACGCCTGGGTATAAGAGACATGGTTTTAAAATCATGATGATAATAAAAGTAATGATCTTGATAAAGATTTGAAGAAAAAGTGTGATATAAAGAGGAACTGGGAACACACCTAGATACATTTATCTGAAAAAGAGGAGGAAAGAAGTGCAAAAACCGTGGAAAGACTGTTGAAGTCGAAGGGAATTTTAAGAAAGGTTTTGAAAATCTGAGAAGACTGTTTTTTATTCAATTCTTAATATATAGTGAATACAAAATGAATGAATACATAATAATAATAACTAGAAAGAAAATAACTGAAAATTTCATGGTTTTCCTATTCGAATTTTCTGACGAATTTTAATTCTTCAGGTAATGAATGAATAAGCTCATAGCGAGTTCTATGACAATAAAATATTTTTAGAAATTCCCCTATTGCATGGTTAAATATTTGAGCTTAAAAACCTTAACAAAATATTTTGCAATAACAATCAAATATGAATGCCGGTCGTCAATTTAAAAAGTAAGGAGGTACAAATGAAAATATTTGACAATGACAACTTTTTCCTTTTCACTGAAACAGACGTTAAAATCTATATTTCCTTCCTTCATTCATTTTCTCATTGAAAATATTTAGCGTATTTATTTTGTCTTCCGCCGCATTAAAAACGGAATAATCCATTATTTATGAGGTATTAACTGGAGACTTTAAATTCTTCTTTCCTTCTTTTTTTCTTTCTTTGTTTCTTTCTTTGTTTTTTGGCTTTATTTCTTACTTTCTTTCTTTCTTTCCTTCATTTTCTCACTGAAACCATGTAGCGTATTTATTTTGTCTTCCGGCGCAAGCAAAACTAACAATATTCCATTATTTATGAGGTATTAACTGGAGACGCTAAACTCTTCTTTCTTTTTTTCGTTTGTTCTTTCTTTCCTTCTGTTGTTTGTTTGTTTGTTTCTTTCTTTCTTTTGTTGCTTTTTTTCTTACTTTCTTTTCTCTTCTTTCTTTCTTTCTTTTTTTCATTCATTTCCTTACTGAAACCATGTAGCGTATTTATTTTGTCTTCCGGCGCAAGCAAAACTAATAATAATCCATTATACATGAGGTATTAACTGGGGACGCTAAACTCTTCTTTCTTTCTTTCTTTCTTTCTTTCTTTCTTTCTTTCTTTCTTTCTTTCTTTCTAAGATCTAACGAAGTGTGGGAAGATCACAATTACAATAGGATTATAATAATCAAGGCATCAATTCTCGATGGGAGCCATATATCCCCGTCAGAAGAAGGTTTTCATACATTTCAATGAAGTCCCAGACAAAATTCCATTAAAAGTGGTGACCCGTTGGCGCGTTGATAAAATACTAGGAACTTTATTTGAAATATATATTGAGATGAGTGTGGATTGCGCAAGATAAATTACTTGACAAAATCCTGCTGATATCAGGACCATAGTTGGCCTCCGACTATACTTAACCGATATCATGAGACTTGCGCCAAAAACGACGATCGCCTGATACATTCTTTATTTCATACTATTTTTTTAATGTTGTGTCAATTATTTCGGAATGTCTAAGTTTTTTTTTGTTAATAATAATTTAAATTTCTAACTCCGTGTTCGGATCCTTCCCATGTATGACATGTGAGCCTTAGAACCCGAGAAAATTTAACCATAATCACGTCGTCCCTACATCCTTCGGCCTAAAAAATACACGCTGAAAAATGTCTGAGCGAGCCAAATGCCGTATGAATATAAAATAATGAAAAGCTCATGGCATGAAAAGGTTAAATATCTTTGGACTTTGTGATCGATACTGAGTATATGAAAAATTGGAAATTCGAGAAAGAGTTCAAGATATTGTAGTTTTCGAGTCAGAGACTACGACAAGGAATTGGTTGGGGATCAGAGAAAAATGCTGACAAGGATCGTCATCGAATTCTGACAGATATTAGGATATGCAAACAGTCGTTCTTTTTTTTTTTAGTTAAAATATGAATTGGGAAATCTAATATCGTTGACTTAAAATTGGTGTTCCTATTTCGAAAGTATGGTCACGTGTGTGGAAAATGGAATTGGTGTGCTGGGTTCAAATTCTGACTGAGTCTCTTTTGTTCCCTACGCAATAATGTCAGTGGGAAATGCATGAATCCCTCTTTATAAAACTATAGCGTCAATAGTATCTGTCTATATTTCTGAGTTGAGGCATTATGTACATTTTACATTGTTCGGACTATCATCATCATCTTTCTTGCCATATTTTTCACAACGTTTTGGCCGTTGTACGCTCCGGCTTCTTTAAGTGGTTGAAATGTCGAACTGAACCCTTTATTTCGCTCTCTGGGGTAGACTTTCTAGGTCCACGTTTCACGTCAGTTATCAGTTATCTCCTGTTAATCCCCCTCTCCAAGTTCTCCACCGCATTAACCAAGTATTGAACTAACACTCCAGTAACAGGACCCAAAGGGTGTGAGTTCAATACCCGGTTATGGCGGTGGAGAACTTGGAGAGTGGAATTAACAGGAGATAACTGTTAACTGACATCCATTAGACATGGCAAGTGGAACTAGAACAGTCTACCCCAGCGAGCGAAATAAAGGGTTCAGTTCGACATTCCAAACATCTGAAGAAGGCCGGAGCGTACAACGGCCGAAACGTTGTGATAAATATGGGAACAAAGATGAGGGTGATAGTCCAAACAATGTAATTAGTATAGTTTCAATTACATGTTAAATTATTTTTCCATGGGTGGGAGTTACTTTAGACAAAGGAAAACGTTGAATTCACACTCTCGAAAATTATTGGACATCTTAGGCTTTGTAGCCTTGGTACGGTAATTAGTCAAGGAAAGGGAAAACTTTGAATTCTAAACCAGATTAAGATGCCTGGTTAGAACCCATAACATTGCAGACACGTCTTTGGCGAATGATGGGCTCCATTAGACTATGTTGCCTTAATCACACTAACTGGTGCAGTACATAGAGTAACTATAATGGGTCACTGGATTCGTGATGGTAATATTAATGGCAATATTAGCCTTTTCCCTATAAGGAAACGTTTGGCATTCATTGACCAAGCATCCAGTACTGCTTTTAATTCAAATTTATAAAATATTTCTCTTGAAAGAACTTTTCAGGAACGAAGGTTTCTCAAGTCCAGCAGCTGTTATTGCCTTTTCAAGCACTGATGGGATTTCCTTCCTAAACTTTTATTTGAAGTAGTGTGGAATGCTAACATCTTGATTATGCAATTATTTTCTCTTCGAGTTACATGTGCTATTCATGGTAGATGTTGCTTCTGTTAGTATTCCTCAAGTGATGTGGTTTCTGTTATTTGGTACTGTTTTTTGTTTGTGAACGTGTAGCGCGTATTCACAATGTTTAAACGGAGATGATCTTTGCCAAGGCCTTCAGGTTTCACTCGCTCAAAGCCTTTTTCACCATTGATCTTAGGAAGTTTTTGTATACACTTGAGAATTTAGATATTTCTGAAAGGATTTGGAGCAATGCATGACATCCATATGAAAGTCTCGATCTGACGAGGCTATTTAAGAACATTATTCGAGTTTTCAGGTTGACTTTTTTTAAAGATTTGCGTTATAGAGCGAACCTAACACTTGCACAGATTATTCTAGGTTCCATTTTCTTTTACCTAATACTTAATTTATTATAACTGATCCATACGCCGAGGTATCTGAAGTGTTTAGTATTTACTAATTCCACATCCTGATTTTTTGATGATTGCAAAATAGTTAGGTACGCTAAATTGGGCTTACGATTAAGAGTACGGAAAAAAGAAACAACGAAGATTAAATTCTGGATTGTCATGATGTTGGTGCCTAAAACGCGCAACTGCATGCTAGGTGAATGGGGGTTGATTGCAGACTCAGTATATACCCACCAATATTGGCCTAATGACCGGACAAATTTTGATTTAAAGGCTGAAGTATAAATCTGACCTTTAATTACACACCTTTCTCTTTTTCTAAGCTGAACATATGTACAACATTCTTTTGAAAATATACTTATTTTTTCTTTATATACTAATTTGTTCTCATTTACATTGCGCACGCTGTGCATTGAAATTTGCTATTTTTCCCAAAGTAGGGAAAAATATAGATTAAGTACTAATTGATTTTTTGGGTTGTTAATTAAACCGGATTTGAATAATTTCAGATCGATAGATACCGTAAGTAGAACATCGAAAACTAAGAGATCCCCGTGTCATTTGGATGTAGGGCGTGGCTAATGGGAGATAATCAGTGACAAAATATTTCTTGTTATGCCGGAGGCTCCACTTGGAAAAGGGGTAGGAATTGATACTAGTTGTCCAGACGTTGTGTGGGGAAAGGGAATACGTAACGATATGGTTGTTGAGAACACAGTGGGGAAAGATTTTAAACAAGACATATCGGTTCGACCGTGGAATGGAACACGACAATTCTTGTAATGCAACCTGCTATTTTCTATTGACTGCTCTTCAGAGAATTCATGGCGCCATCTTTAACATAAATGCTATTTGATCTCTCTTTCAATTTCTCAGCGTCTGTGTATGTGTATGTCTGTCACACACGCACACAAATATGGAAATATACATACATACATACATATATATATATATATATATGTATATATATATATATATATATATATATATATATATATATATATATGTATGTAAATACTTGTTGACAACACCAATATACTACACTACGAATATAATAAACAAAAACTCAAAATTCTCGACGTCCTATATATCTAAATCAACTAATAAGCAACCAAATTTGCGAATATAGCAATAACATATTAAAATAATTATAACATTTTTATAATAATGATATTGTATATTAACAGTCCTGAGTATGACGATTAATTACATCCGGCAGCAAGGACGTTGATTGGAAGATTAAATTTTTTGAGGATGCGGAACCACCTTTTAACTGCTGTTGTTTCCAGATCTACGAACTGATAGCACTTGTTATGATCAATTCTATGGTCAAATAGTGAAAACAAGAACAACATACTATGAAAGCATAAAAATACAAATTTATAGAATGAACAACTATGCAATTTATCTGTAGTTGAAGGCAAACTATTACGTTTAAAATATATTTAGTTGAAGTTATATAATTGTGTTCAAGATATTTAGATTTCAGCAATAAATAACCCATAGAGGTTTTGATATGCCACTGAGAAAATCTAGCAATCATCAACCCAACATTTCTACTAATCAGCTTCCTTAGAGTGAAAGGCTTGTTTTGTAAAAGTTCCATCACTACAACGGATAAGAATTTTAAAATTCTAAAATAAATACAATTGAGCGCGTTTACGAGTTTGTAAAAATCACTATGACAAAGGAAGGCTAATTTTAGGTCAGTTACAATAGCATGGCTTTCTTTGTAATTTACCCCTGAAGATGGCCTTAGAAAATGTCGAAAGTGCATAGGTTAAAAAAAAACTAAAAAAAAACTACGTCTTCCTTGATAGATTTAATCTCGATGTCCAGAAAGTAATTAGACAACTTGAAAGGATCAATATCAAAATCGGTATAAACAATATGTCTGTATTATTCAACAAAACATTTTTAAATGAAAATATGCAGCTTCTCTCCATATATATATATATATATATATATATTAAAGAAATTTTAAAAATAAATTGACAGATTCTAGGTTTAAATGGGAATTTAATATTCTCAATGAATAAGGTTTGCACAAAAATATCCATCTATAACTCCTCTATAAACCTAATCGTTGAAAACAACTAACCTAAAACAACTAGATTTCATCAGTAACAGGTGACATGCGGAAACACTAACCCCACAAAAAAACCCAAATTAATTATTTATTTCTCGTCGAGAAAGGACGCACACGTGTCCGAAAATTTCCGATTTATTTTCTATTTAGTCAAAAGCCCTAATAATATACAATATTATTAGCTTTATTAGTATTCATTTTGTCGTTTTTTATCTGTTGAATGTCTTTCATAGGCTTACTACACACACACACATACATATATATATATATATATATATATATATATATATATATATATATATATATATATATATATATATATACTTACAAATGACGAAATCAACCTATTGAAATTGGGCCTAAAATTCTGCTCTGCCCCGAAAAGCAATATAGCAGATCTAAAAAAAGACCTTAAGTAATTTGAACGCAAATTGAGACTAAAAGAAATATTTAATAATGACGAAAATATTACAGATGAGTCACTGGTAAAAAACAAATCCAATTTATTCCCAAACAAATATAACAATACCAATGAGCTAAATATATTTTTTGAGAAACTCTGGAACCTCGACCTACAAGAAAAATCCAAACCATTCGACAGCCTTACATACAGACAAAGATTAGCCTTAGAGAGCATCCGAAAAATAATTATAAAAGGAGCAGATAAAGGCCGCGCTATAGTGATCATGGACAGAAAATACTATAAAACAAAAATTCTAGAAAAACTAGAGGATAGGAACAACTACAAATTAATTGACACTAACATAGATAAAAAAAAATTATATCAAAAATTACAAAACTGCACAACACAATAAAATATTAACAAAAAAAGAGAAGGATTTCCAAATAAAATTTGTACCAAAAACAAGCAATTTCTACGGACTATCTAAAATTCACAAATCGCGTGAAATAAAAGCAGCTATCCAGACACAAAAATCTGGATACATTAGCATCCTAAATCCCAGTGACCTTACATTCAAACCAATAGTAGCAGGACCAGCTTGTCCAACTAGCAAACTCAGTAACCTAATAGACATAATATTGCAACCATTCACAACCATTAAAAGCCACATCAGAGACGATATTCATTTCCTTAGTTGCATACCACAAAAGGTAGATCCGGGAACACTTATGGCAACTTTTGACATGAGTAGCCTATACAGCAACATACCCCATGAACTAGGAAAAAAAGCAATCTCATTCTGGATTGAAAAACATCCAGAAATACTACATCCGAGACTCACTAAAGAGTTCATTATCGATAGTATAGACATAATTCTAAACAATAACACCTTTGAATATGACAACAAAAACTATATCCAAACCCTGGGTACTGCAATGGGAAAAAAATGGCACCAACATATGCCACCCTAACATTAGCTTACCTAGAAGAAAACCTCTATGAAAGGATAGAACAAATATATGGGGAAAATATAAAAACCTAATTCACTAAATCTTGGAAAAGATACTTAGATGATTGCTTTATTTTCTGGTAATCCACATTAACTAATTCCCCACTCTACTTCAAAACTTACACCCAAAAATCAAATTCACGCAAGAATATAATTTTAACGAATTACCATTTTTTAGATATATTCATTAGAAATAAAAACAACCACATAATCACAGATATCTACCACAAACCTACAGACACCCACAATATCTTCATTTCAAGAGCCATCACCCAAAAAGCTGCCTAAAATCCATCCCCTATTCCCTAGCACGTGTGGTTTATACTATAGTGACTGATAAACACCTCCGAAAAACCCGCCTAGAAGAACTACATGAAACTCTAAAAAAAAACAGGCTACCCCACAACACTAATAAACAAAGGTTTTGAACTCGCAAAAAAAGTTCCTCTAGACCAACTTAGAAATAAATAGAAACGTAACGTCAAATAAAACTCTAGCATGTCTCAACATACAACAAAAACAATCCAGAATTATTCACAGAAATTACAAAAAATCTAGACCTCCTTAGCAAGAATAATAAACTGAAAAATATACTGAAAACAACCAAAATAATTAAAAGCAAACGCCAATCTAAAAACCTAAAACACATATTAGCCTCATCCAAATTTACCCAACACACAATATAGAGAGTCACAAAATCCAAATTTAACCAACACACAATACAAGCAGTCACAAAATGCAACAAAAAAGATGTGGGGTTGTGACATCATTATAGAAGGAAACTCCTACACTTTAAAAAACCCCAAAACGACATTCATAATAAATAAAAACTTAAACTGAAACTCCAAAAATGTGATTTATGTACTCAAATGCACAAAATGCAAGAAGTTATTCAGTTCAACAACTGAACAACAGGGTCTCCCTACACAAAAGCAACATAAAATTACCAGACAACAGAAAACTTTTTGTATCACAATACATCTTCAAATGTAACCAGGGAAAATTTAATATTATGCTAATATATCAAACAGACAATTATTCTTACCTACAAATACAAGAAAAAAACTTCATAAACAAATTTAAACCAGAACTAAATAGATCATAACCCCACACGCAAAAGCACACAACATGCACACATAGTGACCAATATATATATATATATATATATATATATAAATTGTGTGTATTTAGGCAGCATTTTTTCATTCATACATGTTTCATTAAATAATATAGATAAGTGTTGTCTATATATTTTATGTAAGTTCTTTTCATATCGTCTGATAAGCTTAATAACATTATCATTAAACAATGAAAGAAAATCACAATATTGATACATATTTTTTAATCCAATCTAAGCTTTCGGCTTACATAAGCCATTATCGAAGATGACAATTACACAATATATTAAGCAATACACGAACAAGAAATTGATGGTAGTCTGTTTTTGTTTACATGGATGATTTCCAAGCAACGATAAATACGTGCATATAAGACGCTGAAAGCGAAAATCGCACCACAGCTCATGACGTCACACATGATCACGCGAGAGTGAATCCGATGAGTATTGAGTATGGAAAGCCGTTCGATAATGGCTTATGTAAGCCGAAAGCTTAGATTGGATTCAAACATGTGTATCAATATTGTGATTTTCTTTCATTGTTTAATGATAATGTTATTAAGCTTATCAGACGATATGAAAAGAACTTACATAAAATATATAGACAACACTTATCTATATTATTTAATGAAACATGTATGAATATATACATATATATATATATATATATATATATATATATTGACAAAAGCAGGAGAACTACTCACAGGCACGCAGACAAACCCCACACAACTTAGGAAGTATGTGTGTATATGTGTAAGTATGTATGTGTATGTGTACATAATGATTCCATGTAACTTGGTAAGTATGTGTATGTACGTATGTATGTATGTGTGTGTGCATGTACTGATTGCTTGTAATGGGACGGTATGTGTTTGTGTGTGTGTGTATGTGTATATGTGTGTGTGTACAGATGAGTTCACTTATTCCACGTAGTGAGACAGTCTGTATGAGAGGGGATATACACATATATACACTTTTGCTGACAAAAACACGCGAAAATGGAAATAGATCTAAGAACACACAGGAGTCATTAAAAGATAAGAATGCCGATAACTACTCCATCATTTCTCGGACCAATCTTAATTGTTTTATGACCCTTCACGCAGAACTTTTCCCTACCAGTTCAAGAAAGACGTTTGGATCACAGAAAAAGGGAATGTCTCATATCGATAATATTTAACATCGAAAAACATAAAAGAAAAAAATTAATTATTTTTAATAATATGTGGAAATCTTCACCCTTTGCCTGATGACGGTCGCGAGATCAGAAACACGTGTAGCAAAATTATGGAAAATAAAGCAAAATATTTTTTAAAAATCCACATTACAACCACAAACGTTTGCGGTTTCTCTCTTCTTTTTAATATATATATATATATATATACATGTTTCATCAAACATGAAAGACAAGGTATTGCGATGAAGCTTTTTATTTAATTTTTCTTGTATTTGAACAAGTGTTTCCATTTTTGGACACAGAGTGTGTAGAAACTGATTAAATATCTTGTAGTTCCTAGCGCATTCGCCTATACTTTTACCCATTATCAAGGATGATTTTATTTTTGCTTTTTAACTGGATATGTGGGTTGTGTGTAAATTTCTAGTTTCATGGGGTGTTTTATTTTCCGAATACTGTTTTTACATTGTAGCTGTGTTCATAGTTAATGTTATTGAGTTTTGGCTTTTACTTGTTTTATTATTAAGGCTTCCATTATTTTTAATCATGTAAGCATATATATGTAAGTTATTATGTTTGTATTTTCTACTAGCATATTTCGGATGGAGTCTGGTAAGTTTTTTTGTGTGTATAATGTGTTCGAAGAGAGCTGTGGTCGGATAGGTGTAACATGAGACGTCTGGATAGGCATGTAGTAGGACATATAGGAGATTCCATATATATATATATATATACTGAGTGACAGAGAGAGAGAGAGAGAGATAACGCTTCCAGCTGATTTCTGAAATTTGTCTGCAATCATCTTTCTGCATTCTCGAGCTGAACTACTTCCTTGAATCCTGAAAGATGTTTAAAGTTAATTGTATACACTCACAAAATACTATATATATATATATATATATATATATATATATATATATATATATATATATATATATATATATATATATATATGTACGCGGAAGTGAAACGGTGCCTATTATTTTAGAGTGTTAGGCTGAATGTTTGCATGCACATGATGCGTTGGTAATTAAATACACAACAATCCGCAATGCACATTTGTAGATATATATGAGTTATGCACATCAATATATGCATACATATTTGTATATATGAGTATATATGCATGAATCCACACACACACACAGACACATATATATATATATATATATATATATATATGTAAATGTACTTGATTCTATATTTCGTGTTACGTTCTCGTTCCTGATTTTTTTTTTGTTTTTATTTCATACATATATTTATTGCTTGTATAAATTACCTACGGAAATTCTTAAAACCTGACGC
>OZ038486.1:112787252-112867252 GCA_964036315.1 Acanthosepion esculentum | reverse complement strand
GTATGTTCGACCTCATTCGCGTCGCGGTTGCCATTACTGGTTTTGTTTAACTACGATTGCCTCGAGTAGAAATGCACGGAAGCTTCACTTGTTTTGATTACTGCGCAGTGCGCGAACTTTAAAAAGAATGAGCTAAATTTTAGGGCACCCAACAGAAAAAAAATCTCACTATTCCAAATATATCAGTAAAAAAAAAACAAGAAAAAAAACTGAAAAATAAAATAAATAGTACGTTTCTGAAAGGATAAAAAAATGATGTTTTCCTATTCTTAAGACATTAACATTATTTCTTTTTTCTTTTTCTTTTGGAAAAAAGGTTAACCCATGACATATTTATTTAGAAAAGCTTTCAAATGTTTTTTTCTAAATATTTTAAACCAGTTTAAAGAAAGAATTCATTATATATTAAAGCTTCACTTTTACAAAAAACAAAACTGTTTGGTTAACCAATTTAATCAAAATTTAACTGGAAAAGAAATGTATACAAATTTAAAAAGACAATTCATTTAAAGCTTCATTCTTAGAAAAAAGAATTCGCGCATTAAGCAAAGCATGCGCATTTTAAATTAAATTTCGCGAAAACTGCGCAGTAATCAAGATGAGTGAGAAAATCAGTAAAAACGTCGTTAACTAAATAAGGTTCCGCGTATTACTGCTCGAAGCAATCGTATATAAACAATGTCAGTAATGGCGGCTGGGCTGTAGACGTGACGCAAATAAGGCCGAAATAAGATTGTCGATAACTCCTAAACGGTATTCGTCCGCAAACTTTTATTGTTATTTTCGAAATAATCAGGAAATGTCACACCATAATGGAAAATTTTCATTATAATTGTTTTTTGGGGATTATAATGCAAATTGACTTCATCGTCTGTGAGAAAAAGAACACTATGACGAATTCATACCTCCAGAAATTTGGAAACGGCAAGCTGAAGTGCTTGTCATTCATGTGTCTGCATTCCAATCTGAGGACAGTGAAGAGGATTCGGAAAGATTTGGATGATATATCCAGTCATCACCATGGTTTTTGAAGTGATCACTAGTGATGGCAACATTATGCCTCTATTCATATTCCCACAGGGCCCAGACTCGACACGGATCCCTACATAAAGATGTAGTGCTGCCCTGGATCAAGAGGGTGGCTGCTGGAAGATCCTATATTTAGCAACAGACCTTAACACGATGCCACACAAGATGGATAACCCAGTCAAGATCTGTCAGTCACATCACCCTTACATCTGATCACCTAACTCCCCAGACTGCAACCACCTTGATTATTATGTGTGGGGCGCAGTTGAGCGAGAGACCAAAAGACTCCTTGAAATACCAAAGATGAACTGAAAGCAAGGATTATGGCAGCATTCACGAATTTAAACAAGGAGACCGTCCAGAAGAGTGGCAGGAGAATGAAAAGTCGTCTGGATGCCGTGGTTGGAGCCAATGGCGATTTTATTGAATAAATTTAATCTTTAGTATTTGAAGATATTTTTGTGCAACTTTGTTAAACATATCTGTTAAATCTCAGTGACATTTTCATTTTTCCGTAATTTAGGCGACAATTCATCCATCGCACCCCGTACGCCTTATATGGACACATTTATGTCCTCCGTTACATAAACGTACGTTGGCCGATGATTCATGGATTCATTTCCCAGACCATTGTTAGTGATCTTACCGAGCCGGCACCATTGGGATACCGAAAGATACCCTTCCAAATGTATTGAGAAATCATTGGAGCAATATTCTAATATTTCCTTGGGAATCTTTTAATTTAAGAAAGTCTCCTGCTTTTAGTATTACAGATTTCAGCGGAAAAATATTTTTTTCCGACAAAATAAAATATTTTACTATAAGTGAAAATCTTGGAAATAGATTTTAATAATAAATAAAATGAAAATAAAATAAACATTTTAAACAAATTACCTCGGTTTCTAGATTAAAAATGAATCTGCCTAGACGAATAAAAATGTCAGTTTGACATATGCAAATGTACTTGAAATGGGAAGTTCCCGCGGTATGCAGAACATTAAATTGATTTAGAAACCACGATAGATTTCCTTTCAAGCAAATAAATCTTGTTCAAGGTTTAATACCGTATGTGAAAGTCATTTGAGAATACATCGTTTGCGGCCATAATTGAAACAGGCCTAACGTAATGTTACGCAGAATTCGCCAAGTTTTAACATAGTTATTTCTCTTTCATCTTGTGGTAATGAATAGACATTCACTGCTCTTGGCATTAAAGGCCATCCATAACGAGTTGAACATGGCCAACATTTTGAAAGTGAACAAGAGGAACAGGATTTGCAACTAAAAAACACCTAGAAGGTATCCACTTTAATACACAACAAGTTCTCCTAATTTGGGATAATCCTGGGGTTTATGAGTAACGGAATCTAAGACATACCGCCCGACATCATTCCGCTTATTCTCGGGTTTTGTAATCGCTTCCTCTCACGTAACGCGTTTGTGGTTCTAGGATTTTTCCGATCATATCACACCCTCATACGTGTGACTACTTAGTTCTCCAGAAATTTAAACTTCTGGGCTATTACGTCTGGGGCGTCATCGACAGAGAGACCAACCAGCGGCCCACAATTCAAAGGATTCTTTGAAGGTTTCTATAGTATGAATAATAACCAATAGGAAAGACGACCTCCTGATCTGGACAGAGTCCTTCTCGTAGTCTTGTCGAGGCCGTCTTCTACGCTGAGGGCAATTATATTATATAACCTTTGTTTTTCTCAATTGCACATGTGGACAAATATTTGTGAAAATGTACTGGTTTTTCTTTGAAATCTATATTACAAACGAAGACCTGATTTTCTGGTCGTCACACACTGGCTGCATTGGATTTTGAGAGCACATATGTAAAGTGTATGTGTAAACCAGTGCATTGCCTGGGTGACTTACAGCTGCTTCTCTCATTTAATGTACACGCAAGTACACGTACATACACATATATGTACACGATTTGACTGAGTTTGAAATAAGATATTGAAATAGTACATTCCCCTCCCACTCAACGCAAATCCTTAAAATAGTTAGGAAATATTAAGCAATAAGTCAGTGATAACATTGAGCAATAACTTGGTGACAAGATTGCCCAGTTTACATCTTCCCCTGTCTTTCTTCTTTTTCACTCCCAGTAACCCAATGCGTGATAGTGGCATTATTGCCTTGGCTAGGGTGAAAAGAACGTATTTCTAAAATAAAACTGAGAAGATTATAAGATTTTTGAAAATGATTAAATTTCAATTTTTTTATATTCTAGAAATATCTTTTGGTTTGCCACTGAATTAAAATATACCTTCGTATACGCAAACGAACATACACTCAATTTAAATTAAATTTTCTTTTCTATCTGGCATCAAACACTTTGAAGTCAGTTTTATGATTTGTTTTGTATTTAAACTGAATATATTTCCGAATATATATAGCATTTTAAATGGACAACCAATTTCGCTAACAAATTAGACCATCTTGCCGTGAGAAATATATCTCAGATATTATACCATTACATATGTCAAAAGCCTTTGACATTATATGGAATAAAGGATTGCTGCAAAAGCTAAGGAATCGCGGGAAGATTCTTCTCAGTTATAAAGTCCTTCCTAACGGGTAGGCCCCTGACAGTAATTGTTAATGGCCAGTCCTCTGGGGTTCTATCAATCAACACAGGCGTCCCACAGGGTCGCTTCTCAGATCAACCCTCTTTTTACTTTACATAAATAGTCTGCCTAAGAGTAAACTCCAATCTTTTGTGAATATCTCTGCTGATGATACAACGGTATATGGGTGCACCTCCAATACTCTAGATGACCAGACATTGATATCTGATCTCTCCTCTGACCTAGCTCTAAAATCTCAGTGGGGTAAAAACTGACTGGTTACATTCTCGAAAACCAATCTAGTTACATTCCGTCATTGTCAATCAGAATTTGACCTATCACCAATCCCGATGAATGGAAGTTACTGCAGGGAGACCTGTGCCTTGAGAGACAATTACGTCTTGAACTCGACCTAAACCTCAAGTCGAACTCGTAAAAGATGTAGGGAAAATGGCTGATTTCCTGTAGCACTCAAGTAAGCACTTGACTCCTCGTGCTATCTTCTACCTTTACAAGAGCCAAATCAAACTGAAAATGGAATATTGCTGCCATATTTGGACAGCAACTGCTATATCCGCATTTTCCAGTCTCGATATAGCCCAAAAGCGTCTCCGTAACTTTGTGGGTGAAAAAATTATTTTCCATCCAAAAAATTTTTTTCTCACAGACGAAATTTCGCAGTCCACTCACTGCTCTATCGCTATTTGCATGGAAGGTGCTCAGACGAACTACATTCTTCACTTCCACCAATTCTAACCACCAAAGTTAAAAACCGCCATACTACGCATATTGTAGCGAACCTCTCTCATTCCCTCCGTACTACACTGGTGAAAAATAAGTTTCACTCGAGCAGTTTCCCGCAAACCGCTGCTCTGTGGAAAAAAGTCCCAAGTGGATGCTTCCCTGATCACTACAATCCTGTCCTATTCATGTCTAGGGCTAACCGTTGTCTTCCCCAGATATCCGCAAAAACTGTGCCTCTTACTCTGTAACTGTATACCTCGAGTGGCTCTCAGGCATTGTACAGGGTGAAATCTACTGTAAAAGAAAGAAGATAATTCTTTATTTTTTAAATTGTTCTAAGTTACCTGGCGCACACCGTCTGCGGTTCGTTAAATCAGAAGTTATTTCGTAAATGTTTATTAAGATAACATGTTAGTGGATAGCACTTACATACTTAGCTCAGTTAAACGTGGCACAAGGCCTTATCATCCGTTATTTCAATTAAGGTCTAATTTACTGAACTATTAAATTGGACAGATGTATAAGATCGTTTACTATAGGACTATGGAAGGCACAGCCTTATTTACTAAGCTTCACTTAGCCTGACACAACGCCATTCAGGTAAAACGTGGTGCGATGATTGAAATCACAGATAGAAAGGCAAAGGGCACAGGAAATATTGGGGTAATTAGAAAAAGAAATATCACGACAAACAGGCAAAGAAAGAATAACAATATAGTGAAAAAAGATGTCAAGAACATCCAGTATGCCGAAAAAGCGAGGAAAAAATAGAACGTGGAAGAAAAGAAAAGGAAGACAGAGGAACGCAACTAACAATGGAAAATACAGATAATAGATATGTAGAAGAAATAAATAAATATATAAATAAGGAAAGAAAGAAAAGGACAGAGTAAAGATAGTGATGACTGAAAGAAAAACGAATATGACGATGAAGAAGAAACAAACCAATATGGCGAAAAAGGGGTAAAGAAAGAAAAAATGGACGGAAAATAAGAAAAGGGTGAAAGATAAACTCAAGAAATAATTGAACATACAGATATTAGGTATGCATACAAAAGAAGGAAAGAAAGAGAAGGGAAGGGGGAAGATTGTGATAGCATAAAGAAAACCGAAAATGGAGAAAACGGTTGAAAAATCCAAAATGAAATAATAAAAAAACAAAGGATGACAGAGGGACGCGAGTAATTATATATATTAGGTATGCAAAAGAAAGAAAAAAACGAACAAATGAAAGAAGGAAAGTTAGAAGGAAAGAAAGAAGATAAAAAGAAAGAAAAAAGAAAGAAAGAAAGAAGAAAGAAAGAAAGAAAAGAAAGAAGATAAAAAGAAAGAAAGAAGGAAAAAAGAGACGAAAGAAAAAAGGAAAAAAGAAAGAAAAAGAGAGAAGCAAAAGGATAATGGGAAAAACAATATGATGACAGACGGGGAAAAAAGAATAACAATATGGTGAAAAGGAAGATGGAAAGAAAATCCAGTATGACGAAGAAGTGTGTAATAAACAAAAACAAAAACGAACAAACAAACAAACAAAAAAAAAAAAACTAAACATAGGAATCTGGAAAAAAGAGGAAAGGAAAACATGAACACAAATAACAATGTAAAAGAAGGGAAGAAAGAAAAAGAGAAAGATAAAAAGAAAGAAAAATGTATAGGACAAAAAAGGGGCAAGAAAAGCCAATAATGCGAAAAAGAAGGAAAGAAAAAAAATATGAGAGAAATAAGGAGAGGGTGATAGATGAACTCCAGTAATAATTAGACATGTAGATATCAGGTATGCATCAGAAAGAAAGAAAGAAAGAAAGAAGGAAAGAAAGAAAGAAAGAAAGAAAGAAAGACGGAAGGAAATGAAGGACAAAATAAAGAAAGAAAGAAAGAAAGAAAGGTATGAAGGAAGGATGAAAGAAAGGAAGGATAGAAGAGAGGAAAAAGAAAGAAAGAAATAATGGAAGGATGAACGAAGGGAAAAAAGAAAGAAAGAAAGAAAGAAAGAAGGAAAGAAAGAAAGAAAGAAATTAAATACAATAAATTCACACTGTGAAATCAAATAAATAAAAAAAAACAGAAAAATATAAAAACAGCAGCAACAACAACATATATGTGAAAGAGAAGTTAAATAGACAAATAAATTCGAAAGAAATGTGTGGAGACACAACATTAGACAGCAGTGAAGAAAGGGAAGACAACTAAAAGAACGAGAAAAGGGTGAAAAAAGATCTAAATTGAAAAGAAGAATGAAACATTATGTTGTTTTGCTTGCTTCACTGAATGCACATAACAGAATCTCTTGCTTTTATCATTGCCTATTCTTTGATAGAACAATTTTTGTGTTTTCCTTCCGATCCTACTTGACGTTTATTACTCGAATCGAGGCCGAGTCTTGCTGCGACTACTTCACCTTTCGTCTTTCGTCTTTGTTGCTGATGACCCGCCCGAATAGTTCCCCCCACCTTCAGCTCAAGGCAAATAGTATTGACTCGATGACATAAAAAAAATGATACCATAAGTGAACAAAATCTCGCAAGGCCCATGCGCATCGGAATTTTTCTTTGACTTTTAATAAAGCTTAGTATGACACAAGGCCAAATTGAAAAAATAGGGATGAATGATTCTTTTAACAAATATCTAAAGTCGTCAGTGACTGCCTACATACGGCCTTTAACATTCAAAGCATTGTCATTTTACAGGGCTGGAACATCGACCAATACGCCATTCACTACTCTTGAATACAGAGTGCGGCAGAAATACTTCCCACATTTTAAAGGTTGACAACAAACCAAGGTAATGTAATTTCACTGTTGTTTAAAAAGGCGGATACAGATTTTATTAATTTGTTTTTAAAATTGATAACCTTCAAATGGTGGCCTCTATTCGCCATACACTGTTGTAGACGATTTATAATGTTTTCCATCAGCCGACAGTTCGAGCTATTCCAGGTGACTTTCTTTGAAGCGCTGAACCCGTGAACCTGAAATCTTCGAACAAAACAGCAGTCTGTGTTGCAATTATAGATTCACTAGTCTTTAAAAAAACACATTTCAATGATAAATGCACGAAAACAAATCGTAAACATGAGCCAGAAAAAGACACCATTACCAGTTGCCCAAGTTAACTAGCACCACACAGATGACAGTTTTAAAAGGAGGATGTATTTCTGCCGCACACTGTACTATTGCTAGATATTTGAGTATATTCTCAGATATCAAGCAATAGTACGCGTTGTTGGCATGCTACGATTGTTGTGATTGAAGGAATAATTGTGAAAACCACTCCACCATAAATACTATACTTGTCCCGACCCCGTTAATAACAATACTGTTGATTCCTTCAACAGATTTTTACAGAGTCAAGTAATATTGATTTTTTAATGGTGTATCGCTTCAGGACGTAGACTATCATGGCTCTCATTGGAGAGCCATGACAGTTTCGTTCAATGTCTTTTTAGTTGGATGTAGAAGATCCACCGCTTTTAACTTTCTCTTCATTTCTTTACTGTCGGTGAATTGCAGTGAATTTTGAGAAAGATAGTGGTGTAGTTTCCTGTTCCCTTATTCACGGTTTGAATTCAAAGTATAGTTTCTCGTAGATTGGCTATCACACAAGGTAAAAGAACTCAGTCTACCCTGCTACTGATATGAGATGGATTCATGCCTTGTCAATATCATTGACGGCATTTTTAAATAAGCAACGTTTTTCTAAGAAAGTTAACAAAATCATATACAATTTTAAGTGAACTACTGATGTCTGTACGACATAAAAAAAACTTTAAAACGTAAAATTAAACAAAAACTTTTAATAAATACGTTATTTTATACTGTATTCAATAATTCTTCTACTTCATGGGTATGACAATAAACCAAATCCGGAAGTAAAGCCTCTGATCAATTTTTGAGGAGCGTAGTACCACCTCTTAATTGCTGTTGTTCGCAGGACCACCCTGACCAGGGATCATAGCATCTGTTAGGGTCCTTGCTATGGACAAACAGGGAACTGGGGTCAAAACACTATGAAAGTATACAAACATAGGCAACGGGGGGGGGGAACACTATGAAAGTATAAAAAGTATATTTTTATAGTAAAAATACCAGCAATATATTTTCATGGTAAAAATCATTACCAGTAACACATTTTAGTAAAAAAAAAAAAAGAATTACCAGCAATATATCTTGTAAAAAAATGAAAGAAATAAATTTTTGTAAAAAGAAAAAATCCGACGGATGAGAACACTACAAAGGTAAAATAAAAAAATAAAAATGCCGCTCTCTACGTAATGACAAAACAAAGCTCCCACCCCTCAAAATAATATTTAAACTTTGGAGCCAATCACGAACGTTGACGATAAAACAAAAACATGACAAAAAGTCACTTATCTAACAAGACTGTATAAACTTTCCGCTAGCCGACCATCAAGACAAATCACAGGCAGTTCACAGCGTCCCCTCGGTTAAACAATCTGACGCAATTTTCAGAGCGAGGCCAATACACAACCATCTTCGAGATCAGATTCCTTCGATATCAGACATCTTGGTCCAGAAGTGTTGCCTCACTCAGCTACAAGAAATATTCTACCCTGATCCAATGTATAATACACTAAGTCTAATAATTTCGATAAGGTCAAATTGGCAGAGGATCTCCAAAATGAAGGACAATCTTCTGGTAACTGAGGCAACGAGAGTCTTGTTAATATTAACGTATCCAAAACGAAACTACTCTCAATTAATCATCTGGTAGACCCATTTCGGCCTTTCATCAACATGGCAGATGCTAACCCCCAGGAGAGTGTCTCGTTGCGGCTGTCTCTGCTGACATGAAGTGGAAAGATTATATTGAATCAATTTATGCATCTGCTGCTACAAAAGGTGGTTCACTATATCATGTTAGACAATTTTTCGCTCCAGAATCTCCAGAATCTAATTATTCATCCTTGCTTTGAATATTGCAGCTATATTTGGTCTGGTGCTCCTGCTATATATTTACAAATGCTTGATAAAATACAAAGAATCTGCAATATTATTGGCCCTGACTTGCCATCTCGGCTTCAGTCACTTTCCCACCGCTGTAATGTAGCTTCTCTGTGCCTTTTCTATAAGTACTTTCATGATAATTGTTCGGATGAACTTTCCTTAGTGGTGCATATAGGGACTAATTAGGGTCTCATAGAGACTCTAAAGTATTGCTGTGGCTGTAGCAAAAATAGTAAGAATATGTTATTTTAGTGCATGGAATATTGTAGTTTTTGGGGGTTAGTGTTTGTGGGTAGCTAAGTTTCAGATAAGACAGATCGAAGACCAACCTTCCCCCACCCCACCATTTTGGCCTTGTGCCATATTTTTGTATCATTAAACAAAATAAATATTACTTTCTTTTATGGTACCTAGACTTCATGAATTTAAGCGCAGTACTAGATTGGCAACAAGGTTTCATCAATTTATAGTCGATTTGGCTAGACGTAACCTTAAGTTCGACGCTAACAGTTTTCTCTATTGCATGTCTCTCGTTTCACTCTCTTCTGGATTTTCCTTCCCAGTGCACTTTCATATTCAAAAATTTAAATGCAATGTCAATTGTTATATTCTGTCTTCTTGATTCCTGTTCTTTTATGTTCTCACGCTTTAATAATATTTTTCTTTTTCTTATACTTTCACCCTCATTAACTTCCTGTGTAGCTAGGGACAGTCACAATGAACGGAGGAGGCACTGTGCCTTGAGAGAATACTCACACCCGACCTGAAGTGGACCTACTGCTAAAGATACAGGTAAAATGATCGGCTCCCTGTACCGCTCCAGTAAGTACCTGACTCATGCTATCCTCTACCTTTATAAGAGATAGAACAGGCCGAAAATGGAGCACTGTTGCCATATTTGGGTATTAGCTGCCCGGACCTTACTTTCCTGTCATGATAGAGTTAAAAAACGTCTCCGAGTCCTTGTCGGAGAAGAATTATTTTTCATCCTCTCTCTCAGAGGCAGGATGTGGTGAATCTTTCACTGCTCTATCGCTATTTCCATGGAAAAGTGCTCCGACGAACTACATTCCTTGGTTCCGCCAATTCTAACCTTCATGGCTAAGACCCGCCATGCCACTTGCATAGTAGTAATCCACCCACATTCTATCCGTATTCCATCGGCGAGAAGTTCCACTCAAATAACTTCTTCTTGCGAACCCCCTCCTCGTGGAACAGACTCCCAAGAGGATGTTTCCCCGATCACTACAATCATAACCTGTTCAAGTCCAAAGTTAACCGTTATCTTCCCGTCCTATCCATATAAACTATTAGGCTGGTGCAAAAATAATGTCGTTTTTGACATGATCTTGAACGCCAAAAAACGACATTATTTTTGCACCAACCTAATACTACCTGTAACTCCAGTGGCTTTGTACAGCGTGAACCTTTCTATAAAAAATAATCTTGTCGCTTTTTCTTTCCACCCCACGGGCAATGCATTATTGTTCTACTTTTGTTATTCATTAAATCTTCCTCGTTACTCACATGCTCCGTACATAGTATTCTCTGCATTCTTCTGTAGAACCACATTTCTGTTGCGTCAAATGTCTATTTCATCGATGAGGACATTGTTCAGCATTCACTACCAGTATTGATATTACGTAGCAGCTCAGCTAACTTTCCTGTGATTTTAACGAAAGTTTCCGGTTTTTCTAAATATCTTGTTCAGCTTTCTTAATATGATGAAACAAAACAAATATGGGATCTATAAACTAAGAAATGAGAAAAGAAAATTGAGTCAGCGATCAGGAATAGCGATGGGATTTCTAGTGAAGTGTCGTTGCAGATGCCGCATCAGTAATCACGCGGTCGGACTGTGAGGCTTTATTTTCTATTCGCTTTCTTCTGATTGTTTATGAAATAGAGAATATAGAAGTCGTGGTTTTGACCGGGAATGTCCATGGATAACGTAGTAAAAACTTGATCAGTAAATAATATGTATTTCACCGGAGGAGAAACAGAATAATCTTCATAAAATTAAAAGAAAACATGCCTCAACCAACGACCGAAGTCATTTTCTTTTTATCAGTTCTGTAGCCTCCAGGAGATAGACAGTGGATGAACAACGGAAGTACGAGAACTATTTCTTTTCGTATTTATTTCATTTATCACAATAAATGCATTTAACAACACCTGCTGGCGTCGTTGCAAAAGAAGAACTTACAACTGATGCAGAGACGTCAATAATTAAATTAGTGACATCAGGCGGAACTTTGATTCCTAATTTCTTCTCAGCCAGTGGTCGATGGCACTTATAATTACGAAATGCCAGTTTCCTTGTCTAAGGATGTAGAATGTACAAAATTTTAACCGTAATTCACAGAGGATGCCAAGGTTCTCATAAAGAAATGACAGTTTTTAAGACTAGTATATTGTAACACGTAGGTAAAAAAAATACCCTTTTCCCTTTTGTATGACTGTACCAGCTATTGGACCTGACATGCCCGAGGACGCATATTTTTCTGAAAATATCTCTCAAATATTCAAGATGTAGTTGCTAAAATATACTGTTAAAAAAAGAGTTTCTACTAGAATATGAGTATACACCCAAAATAATGTTTAAACAAAATAAATTATATATATATATATATATATATATATATATATATATATATATGTATGGTGTCCGTAAAGTTCGTGTGCACTTTAAATTATTCACAACTTTAAAGTGCACATATATATATATATATATATATATATATATATATATGCAACATATCTTCATTCAAGCCTGTTTCATTAAATAATGTAATCATATTATCATATTACCCCTATTTATTTTTATTATAATCCTGTCTAGATCTCTGATTGTCTTCTTGGTGTTAAGTTGAAATTCATCAAGGAAGTTGCCGTATTTTTTGTTAACCCAAGTACTTTCGATCTCGTTCGAGATTGAAAGTACTTGAGTTAACAAAAAATACAACGATTACAGTTACATTAAGTTTGTCAAGACAAACTTAATGTAACTGTAATCGTTGTGATAGTGATTTTCAAACACGCGCAAACGCGCTCTGCTATATTTTAAAATTAACCGTTGTGTTTACGATGTTTTCTAAACAAGCTTTCTTAGAGTTAGTGGGATAATCAGAGATGGTAAATTACAAAATGGTGTCAAATGTTATTGAGTCAAATGCATTTTAAGGCATTGCTACTATAATCATAATAAATTTTTTTCAGTGTCGGTTGCTTTTGATGTAGAGGGCCCCGGGAATTTGAAGTTTTACTTATTATTTTCATATTTGTGTTTTATATTTCATGTTGTCAAGAAATATTTTCTTGTATTGTGAATGTGAACAAGGAATTTGTCTTTAAAAGTTGTGCGATAGAACTTTTATCTGATAAATGGAGTGTAAGAGGTCTTGATAACGTTGTGGTTGCCAAACAAGCATATGTACTTACATTTTTATCAGAGATACAATCTCCCAAACGACATTTAAACTTTTATACATTGTTGTTTTTTGGTGACGGAGAAGAGTTATTGCTTATGATTAAAATGATTGTGTTAAATTTAGTATAGTATATAATTAGTTTCATTTTTTTACTGGGATCGGTGGAAAATATATTAGTACTGATGAGGTTCTTTAAATTTTTTCATTTCGTTTGATGAATCCTTGATGAATTTCAACTTAATAACATCAAGAAGATAATTAGAGAACTAGAAAGGATTATTATAAAAATAAATAAACATAATATATTTATATTATTTAATGAAACATGCTTGAATCTGCACATATATTTATATGGGCGCGTGGCCGAGTTAAAACGTTCACCTTCAGATCATGAAACCAGGTTCGAATCTCACCTTCCTGAAGTTATCGGTCTGAAGTGAGCTGATCCCAGTGTGCGGCATCTTTGGAAAGTGCTTGAAAACCATACCACGGGTTGACTTAAGCATTGTGAGTGAAAATGGCAGTCGATAGATGTACTAGCACGAAGTCACAAGTCATCGTGACCGAGGGTTTGATTGTACAGTTTGTCGAGCATGCTAGATAACACGCTCTCTCACAGAAACTGTAACTAAGATCTGCTCAGCATAGTTTCAGTATAAACCACAGCATGGATCTCTGGGTGTTCAACAAAAACAAATGTGCCTGAGCGAGAGACTACAACAGGGATTGGCTAGCAGTCCTAGCAGACGGGTATCCTCGAATTATATATATACATATTCTGAAACAGAATCCGTGGCACCACAAACTATAAATCGAGGAACACCGTACGCCTGACGACTAGGAACATATTCTACAGGTTGTCGGAGACGATCCGTGTATCTGCACATGTCAAGTGGCCCTAATATATCGTTCATTTCATAGTACCGTATGAAAGGCATTTTAAGAGCAACCTACGAGGCTGGCATCCCGTTCCCACCCCTTCATTGTTGGAACTGTTAGACGTCTCTTCTACTGCAATAGCTTCATGTCTTACACCTCTTGCCTGTGGAACTCCCTTCCTTATTCCTGTTTCCCTGACAAATATAATCTCCAACTATTTAAGTGTAACGTCAATCGACATCTCCAGTTGCATTGATCTATCCACTTCCCTTCTCCACATACTTTCCCCTTTCATCCCTATCTGCTATCGCTCCAAATCTTCTGTAACCCCCTTGACATGATCGATCCACTATCTTTCTCCACATCTTTTCCTCTACCACTCCTATTTGCTCTTCCTTCAAACCTTCTGTAACCCCTTGCGTGCTAGTTGCTTCCAGCCTTGCTTGGGGTGAAAAGCTAAAAAAAAAACCCCGAAAAAACTTTTGTATCCGTATCATTTTTATCGTGTGCACAAACTGCCGAACCTTTGTTTGTCTCTTCAGTCTTGTTTACGGATGAGGCAACATTTAGAAGAGGGGGAATAACAAATTTATACCACCAACATTTGTGGGTAGATCAGAATCCCCATGGTACAATACAGGCTAGACAACGGCAACAGTTTATGATTAATGTGTGCGCTGCCTGGTGACTCTCTTGTAATTCCAGGTGCTCAAACAGCTCGTCTTAAAGCAGCTGTATACAGTGACTTCATTTCGAACGCACCTACAGACCTGCTATAGGATGTACCCCCCGCTAATACGTAGGCGCATGTCGTTCATGCATGATGGGGCTCAAGCATATTTTTGTTCGAGGTGCACTGGCTATCATCCGTCATGAAAGATGTATAAGTAGGGGAGGATCGGTTCCATGGCCTGCACCCCCCGCCAACCTCAATCCTTTGGATTTTTATCTGTGGGGGTCACTTAAAACAATTGGTTTATGCAGCAGACATTAATAATGCATAGACGTTTCATCAACCTAGATTTGAGGCTTGTGAAAACATGCGACACCGTGTGAGTGTCTTTGAAAGGGTTTGCCAGTCAATGATCCGACGGGTATATGCGTGTGTAGACGTAAGCAGAGGACAATTTGAACATCATTTGTTATGTGTTTCGGCATTGAGGTACAACGATAGTCTATTGGATATATGTTTAGATGGACATTTTACATTGTTTTAATGTCAGGAATCCGCCTCAAATTTTGTAAATGTATTTATGATACACCCTGCACACACACACACACACACACACGCACGCACGCACGCACGCACGCACAATTATATATATATATATCTGGCTGACACCAAATTAGTCGTGTTTCAATCCTGGCTTGAGGCATTCAAAAGTCTAGTCACACTGAGGAGCTGTGATACAGCGAAACAGTACTGTCTGTGAATGACATAATTTAGCTCTTGAAAATACATTTCAATTGAGCACTGTTGAGTGATAAGCTATTTCTATAAACAACAGCCACCTGCACTAATGCAAAGATCTTCAGTAAAATGAATGGAGCACATTGGCTGATTGGCATTTGTTTACATTTGTAAAAAACAATACGCTAGATTTAGTTGTGTAACTCTACCGAGTGAAGATAGCTCTGGCTGACACCAAATTAGTTGTGTTTCAATCCTGGCATGAGGCATTCAAAAGTCTAGTCACACTGAGGAGCTGTGATAGAGCGAAACAGTACTGTCTGTGAATGACATAATATATATATATATATATATATATATATATATATATATATATATATATATATATATATATATATATATATATATATGTTCTTTGGGTGTTCTTATAATTTGTGGGTGGCTAAGTGCTTTTTTATTTAGAGTATTTTGAACGGTTATGTAGCATATATATATATATATATATATATATATATATATATATATATATATATATATATATATATATATATTAGAGTAAAGTTTTATGACAGAGTGGGAAAACTTTTTGTGTGATGTGTTTCGTTCTTTAGGACGTCATCGGACTAAATTCGTTAAGTTGGTGCGACTGCACATGCACCCGAACGAAGGGTGCTGGGAAATTTTACTTTTTTGGTATATAATATAACCGATTTCATTTTTGTTTTTGTTTTCATGTTATAGACTAATAGAATATCACCTTAGAATACCCAAACTTTACGGTTTCCCTAAAACCCGCAAAATAGGTATTCTAATTCGCCCCAACATCTCAGGAATAGACAGCGTCTTCGTCCGCAAACTTGCGAAATCCATAACAAAATTTGTAACCCCTCTCCTTGGGACAATCACTTTATCTCATAAAAAAAAATCAGGCAGCCTCGCTGAAAAACGAATGGATATATATATATATATATATATATATATATATATATATATATAATTGACAAACTAATGCTTGTCTGCATATGAAATCCCTTACACCAATGTCCCAACTGAAAAATGCCTCAGTCTATTGAAAATATATCTAACACAACCAAAGTTAAATATCTCCCTAACAATGGGTAAAATAATACAAATCTGCCGTTTCATCAACATTCAATGCTATTTCACATTTAAAAACTATTTTTGCAATAATAATAATAGTAATAATAACATTGGTTACCAAAGGGGTCGCCTCTTACTGGAGTGATGGCTTTCATTTTTCGTAGTTCCTTGAATTTAGTCCTTTCAAAAATATTTATTATGTTTTACCTGACCTTGTAGATCAACTAAACAAAGTCAAACATAAGCAGAGTTTACATATGAAATGGAAGAATACAATTCATTACCTTTTCATGCTACACCGCGTTAACAATATCAAGGTTCAAATGTCAAAGGAGAAAACAATTCATGAAAACAAAAAAATATTTAGATCGCAAGGTCATCCACAGTAAATTTGCACCCTGGCTCTTACAATATTTCACCATTCTTGGCAGATATTCTATTATAACAGTGTGGGAAATCTCATAACATAAGTGATGGAAACAAACAGAAAAAGAATCTAAATGAAATCATCTATATAAAAATGAAATTCCCAGCCTGTGTAGTCGTATCAACGTAACAAATTTAATGAAGTCCTAAGGGACGAAACGCGTTGCTCGAAAACTTTTTTCATTTTGTCATATATTTTCTTTTCAAAAACTATCATTTATATACAAATTATATATATATATATATATATATATATATATATATATATATATATATATATATATATATATATGTATATATATATATATATATATATATATATATATATATCGGATAACCAAAAACTAGAAAAAACTTGTTATATATATTAGAGCCGTTGATTTCTGTTAGATTTTAAATCATCCCATTACAAGTAGATCTCTGGCTTTTTTTTCTCTGCTAACTCGTATACCGCATTCTGCTATTATTGCTTTTGAGATGATCGGTGATATTACGTATGTTCCCCGTTTTAAGCTTATTTTCATGAATTGTGAGATTAGCGCACTATCAATGGATTGAATGCTTATCTTTCATGATCAGACTGGCATTTAATAAATCGAAATTGTCAGCTATATCACGGTGAACTACTAGTGCGTTTAAAGTGTTATGAAGCATATATTTGCCATGTTCCAAAAGCAAACACGACCTAATAAATGTCTATTCTTATCATAACAAGAAAATAAAATCTGGCATAATCATCGGATTCTACCGCAGAGCATTAAGAATATGCAATTCGGATTATTTACACGAAGAGGAGAAATACATTGAAAATATTTTCAAAATGCTCCAGTACGCTAATTATTTTATATTTAATGCGAAACAAAAGGTCCATAAGATATTCCAAAACAAAAAACTGCACCCCACTGAGAAACCAATGAATAAAAAATATATTACCATGTTTCCCAACTCTATTAAATCTACAATTGAAAAGAATCAATAACATAAAATTTGTTACTACTACATCCAAAACAACAAACAAAACAAAACAAAACAAATGGTAATCTTGAAGAAGTTGTAATAATTGTCACAAAATATACACATGAGAAATCTTAAAGAAACTAAATAAAAGATTATATGAGCACAAAACTGACATTTTACAAAATAATACATCAAATGTGTTGGTTGATCACCGTAACTGGACTGCCCAGTTTCACAGAAAAAAATACTGCTGTGATCAAAGGAAAGACTAATTCACTACTACGTAAATATCTAGAGGGTGCCTTAATGGCAAGATCATCTACAGCAAATTTGCGTACTGGCTCTTACAAATCTCCACCATTCCTGGCAGATCTTCTAAACTCAGTATGGAAGATTTACTTACAAAGGGGATTCAAACGAAAAAAAATCTAAATGAATTCGGCTAGATAAAAGAAAAATGAAAATACCTAAAATTACCAGCACCCCTCTGATGTGCGTATATATACGCTAAAAATATAGTTTTAAGCTATGAAGTATTTATGATTTAAAGTGTTCGATATCAGGAATACAGCGTAAATAAAAAGTGTATATTGAGGTCAACACCCAACAGTGACAGTCTGTTTCATGCTTAAACTCAATCGTCAGCCAAGATTGCGCTTAAGCAGGAAACAGACGGTCGCCGCTGGGTGTGGACCTCAATGTCCACTTATATATATATATATATATATATATATATATATATATATATATATATATATATATATGTGTGTGTGTGTGTGTGTGTAAGTGTGTGTAAGTGTGTGTGTGTGTGTATGTATATATGAAATAGATTCAGTACGACAATTATTTAATATATTTTCTGTTTATTATAGATATAATGTATTTAAGTAAATGCTCTGAGTTTTTATTAAACAATATTAATGTTCGGGAAATTTCGTACAAAATAGGCGCTCTCCGACAGGAATTGAACGCGTAACACTTATGGGAACCGTCATTTGACCTGACGTGATGTTAACCATTCAGTCACAGAGAAGGGTCTGGTTAACAAAATCCGAATTACTGTTTATAAACACACACGTTCGATGATTTTTCTCGATCGATCATTTCTGCCCACGAAACATATATTAATGCAAATAATGACAACATATAATGAAATAGATTAAGTCCGACAACAAATTAATATATTTTCTCTTTGTACATTATCTTTATAGACATAATTTATTTAAGTAAATGCTACGTTTTTACTTAAATAGTATTAATTACATTTACCTACCTGTCCGACAAAATGTGTGTGTGTGTGTGCGCGCGCATGCGCGTGTGTGGAATCCCTTTACGGAATTGTAGAAAAAATCCAATAGATTTAAGTGGTATTTAAAAAAATAATCTTTTTGTGCACAAGTCGGCTCCAAATCTGAATTTCTATATTCGTATATATTAACCAAAAATCGACGCTGTATGAAACGTTTAGTCGCGTTTGAATTTCCACTCAGTTAATATTTGTTGTCTGCTACGAAATTTTGGAGAATCGTTTCAGAAAATTATCAACAATAAACCTTCATTAAAATGGATAATTAAAAATTCGGAAAATATTTACTAACCAATAAACTTAGTTAAATAAATCTAATTTTTAGTTATTCTGGAGCAGATGATCATTTTTCTGTCTTTCCGTGAGCCAAGCTGGGTGGGTCGTTCGTTTGTTATACAAGATGAATTTCTCAAATCTTAATTAATTAATCACATTTTTGCATGTTTATGCGAGTATATAATATTATAAAAACGCTCATTGATATTGATACAGTCAAAAACATATGGACTGAATTTGTTTACAAACGTAAGCTGCTGCTGCTGCTTACGTTTGCTGCTGCTACTATGAAATTACACGCATACATAAAACGATTTTTCTATACTAACGCAGATGAGGTTGTATTGTAAGACTACAAAAATGTTTTTGTGCGATGTTGTCTCGCAAAAAATCTTTGTAATTCATTTCTTGAATTTGAAAGAAAACTAATACTGAATAATAAAAATGTCTTTAAATTTGTAGAACCGTACTGAAGATCGTATATTTCTTTGTTCATCCACGCAGTATGAGGAAGTGGACAGATACGCGCATTTGCAATAAAATATAAAAATGTGATATCAACACTGACATCACAGTTCTGTTTTTCTTCGTATATTTTCGAACATCTCAATCAGTATCAAGAATAGTATGTTGCCTATATGGTAGACTGAGGGAATTTATCTAGGTAAAATACATTTAACTTGATAAATTCCCACCGGGGGACGAAACACAATGTGTCGTTTTTCTATTGTCATTACACACGCACACACACACACACACACACACACACATATATATACATATACATATACACACATATATATATATATATATATATATATATATATATATATATATATATATATATATATATATATATATATATATATATTACTATGGCTTCTTCTTTAATTAGATTTTCCAGGAGATCGTTTTCGTTATATATTTCGATTTGTAATAAAGTTCTTAAAACTGAAACGGTTTTTTCAAACCTTCCTGGGAAGCGGCGAGAGGTGTTAGTAAATATAGCACTTACACACTATTGACAAGAGTAAAATAAAATCTTTGAAATGGGTGATAGATTTCCCAAAACCGTTCAGAACTACCAATCATTTAGACAATTTTTGTCTTCAATAAGTTCGAAAAATAAGTTTCTTGTTCGTCTCCAAAAAATACAATAAAATACCTTAACTGTCGTACCTTCTCAGACATTTCTAATGAAAGATACATCAGAGACGGAATGCTGTCCAAATACACAAATAAATATATATAATGCAGTTTGGAAAAATAACGCTTGACATGTTTCGCCAGTAATTTGAGTTTATCAAAAAGACAATCTTCATTAGCGAAATGATATCAACCCTGCCATCGAAATTTCGGTCATTGTTTGATCATCGGCATCAGCTGTGATATTTCGCTCAATGTTGATTACTCACCTGGGTCGCTAGTAGTAGAGGTCTACTTGTTGGTGAATTTGAAAAGAAATCGAAACGATTTCTCCAAAAGCAGCGTTTTGATTGTTTGTGTTTGTATTTTGCTATGCGTAATATTCTTTTTCAGTCTGTGCCACTTTTCGTAAAATTGTTTCGTTCTTTCTTTCTTTCTTTCTTTCTTTCTTTCTTTCTTTTATATCGGAATTGATTTTTTGCTGTCTTTCTTTCTTTCGTTCGTTCATTCGTTCATTCTTTCTTTCATCCATTCTTTTTCTCTTGATTTCTTTCGTTCGTTCTTTCATCCATTCTTTCTTGCTTGCTTTCTTTCGTTCGTTCGTCCTTTCTTTGGGTACTTTTCTTTCTCTCTCTCTTTCATTCTTCCTGTCTTTCGTCCTTTCTTTCCTTTTTTCTTTCGTTCTTTATTTCTTTCTTTCTTTCTTTCCTTTCTTCTTTATTTCCTTCTTTTTTCGTTCGTTGCCTCGTTCTTTCTTTCTTTCTTTCGTCCTGTATTCTCATGTATATTTTTCTGTATGCCGTTATTTAATCTCCTCCATGCCTTACTTTTTAGAATTTTTCCCAATTGTAAATATCTTTTTCTTGTTTTCTGTCTTTACTTCATTGTATTTTTCTTTTGTTCTATATTTTTATGCGGTCATTTTCTGCCTTCTTTCAATCATTTTCTGTCTATCCTTTTTCTTTGAAATTTGAAATGCTGAAATCTCTAAGATTCTGTTGAAATGATTTCTATTGGGGTACTGGTTGAGCGATGATTACTCACATACGCGCACATGCCAAATGGTAACTGTATTTGACATTAAATCTTCACAGTATTATTAAACGACCAACATTAGAAGTGAAGTAAAGGTGTTTTACTGTAGTCGAAATTCATACACGAATTACTTTAAGAATATGATCAACAATAATGTAACTGTCAATCCTGATCGCAATATGATGCATTATTTTTTTTTAACATTTTGGGTATTTTGCAGTTATGCAAGCGTAGACTTCTTTTGATATCAAACAGTCAAATTTAGCTAAACTATTTTACTTATCTACCCAAACAAATAACTGTCACTCAAATATTTTGGAGCTGATGTCAATAATATATCGATATATTTCTAAAGTCTTACCGGAGACGTTATCAAATATTGGAATCATACTGGCAATTTTATTGAAATTATCTTTTTGAGATGCATTGGTTTAATCTTTTCTCTTCGTCAAAAAAAAAAAATGTGGAGAAAATAAAACATAGGAAATCATGATGTCTGAATCTTGCAAAAAATATAGTTAGTTTCGGAATGAATCCCATCCCAGTCATACTGGTTGGGGAATAAAGCCGGTTTCTCTCTACACATGCGTATAAATGACAGTTAATCTGACCCCCTTCTCTACAAGAAGAATTTCTCAGATCTAATCAATCTCCCACTTTTCCACCGTATCTAGAAAATGCCGTCAGACTGAGCCATTGATTGAGATAAGTTGCAAAGATGGCGTCTTTTCGTGGACAGAATCAAGTCGAGGGGAATCGCAAAATAAGTAAAAGAAAGAAATGATGAAAAGAAAGAAAGAAAGAAAGAAAGAAAGAAAATGGAATAAACACAGTGAAAAATATTATGACTAAAGAAGGAAAGGACTCACGAAACCGCTAGAGAATGACACACTAGGAAAGAACAAGCGAACAAATAAACGAAAGAAAGAAAGACACAAATAAAGAAACAATGTGGAATTCGTACAGAAGAAAGATTATGATGACTGAATATGAAAGAAAGAATCAGCGATGGAGGAGGTGTACGAACGTGCGAAACAAGAAAGAAAGACGCCAATAAAGAAAGAAACAATGAATGTGGAATTCATACAGGGGGAAGATTAATATGACTAAAGAAGCAATGAACTGATGTGGCCAAGAGAGAACGAAAACGAAAGAAAGAATTGGCGAGGAAGCATACGAACAAGCAAAAGAACTAAAGAAAGGAAGAACGAAAGACACCAATGAAGAAACCATGTGAAATTCATATAGAGGAAAGATTATTATGACTAAAGAAGGAATAAACTGACGAGTCCAAGAGAGAAAGAAAACGAAAGAAAGAAAATATAGATCATACAGATGAAAAATAGAAATGACGAAAGAAAAAAAATGAAACTGACAAGGACCCGAAAGAATGAAATATCGGAAAAAAGATCGAACGATCGAAAGAAATTAATTAAAACAGAAAAGTTTGCAATAAAGAAGGAAAATCAAACTTTCTTTCATTCTTATAATGTGAAGGATCATCAAAATTATTCAAATTGAAAGCAATTTGTGAAAAACTTACTGATTGCTTGAAAGATGGTGAAGATTTGTGAAAGTGGGAGTGTAACGAATACGAAGGAAGAAATAGAGAAAGAAACAGAATATTAACATATTGCGGCAAGGAATGGAATGTAATAAAGAATGATAGGAAACCAGCAGACCCCAGTGGTGAAGGTGTGTAGAAAAAGAGGTGAAGAGTAAGACAGAAAGAATACCTGATTAATGAGATCGAGCGAAACACTGAGAGAAGCGTACATATAAAATAATGATGAGAAAGTAAAAGACATTTGAGAAAGAAGCAAAGAAATACAGACAGAAAAATGAAAGACAGGGAAAAATTTCATGGAAAGAAACAAAGAAAGGGAAAAAGAAAGAAAATCAATTTGAAAATACAGAACAGAATGACAGAAAGGTAGACAATAGGAAAACATGCAAAAATAGTGAAAAAATTCAAACAAAGAAAGATAGAGAAGAGGAAGACGACAGAGAAAAAAACATGAAATACAGGAAAGAAGAAAAGTAAAAAAGAAAGAAAAACAAACCGCAACGAAGCAAAATGATACAAAGAATTAAAAGGAAAAATTCAAATAAAGAAAGAATGAAGGAACGAAAAAAAGAAGTAAAATTACTGAAAGTAACGAAAATTGAAGAAAAATATAACACATACACATACACACGAAAACAGCAAAGAACAATAACAACAACACGAAAGAAAAAGAACGAAAACAAAAAAATGCAAATGGCGGCAAAAATCTTTTGGCTATGGCGAAATGATTAATGTGTCTCGAGTCTTTCTAATATCACCGTTACATTTCTTGGCCAAAATTTTATCTGTTCCTCTTTTTATGACTTTTCTCCATTATCTCTCTGCGGGACAATTTCTAGCGTCTTTTCTCCCTCTTAAATCTAAACAGTTGCCGCTTTTTTCCCTCTCTTCTAGCGCAAAGGCAACATTCCCGACTGCAACACTTTCTAGGTTTTCCCATTTCCTCTCCCCTCCTCCTTCTCCTCGAGGGAAAGATTCAATCAACGCAGATTGATAGTTATACATAGAAATCATAGATCTGTGTTCAAATTCAACTCCCAGCCGTCAGATTACAGAGTTCAAACCTATATATAGCCACACTAGTCTTCTATTAAGAACCAATTCCCAGTATCAGTTAATAATATTCGAGACTAAATTATTCGGCAGCTCTTTCTGTGAATATAATTATTAAAGTTAACTTAGTGTGGCACAGGGTCACGAAAAATTAACACCAAAAGAATGGGCTGTAGAATATGCTACTTCTTAAAAAAGACTCATTATACTAATGTTTATACATAAGACCCAAGAGTCACTCATGTTAGAGGGTTGCGGAATGAGTTGTGTGATATGAGCTTAAGAGGAGTAAATAAGAAGTGAAGATTATGAGGATATGGAAGATTAATTGATCCTAAAGTTGAAAAGGTTAAGATTGTAGTGGGAGTCAGTTCCACTAAACATATTCTCCGGAAAGAGATTTCTGAGTGGAACTTCCTTCTTACCAAAGGTATACATCGAGAATGAGGGTAATGATGAACAGCAAAGAGGGCCTTTTCTGTAAAGGTCTGAAGTGGTGGTACTACCAATGTAGTTCGTCTGAACATTTGACCATACAAATAGCGATAGGATAGAGATAAGCTTGTGACATTGTGAAAGGGGGCGAAAATAAGTCACCACACTCAAGAACGCGGAAACGATTTCGAAATCTTACAAGGGGGAAAGTTAGGATTGGTTAACTCCAGCCCATATATAGCATTATTACTCCATGTTTGGTCTTTTCTGATTTTCTCTAAAATAAAGCCTTTCAGGAGGAATGGGCTACTTTCTGTAGTTGTAAAAGAAACCAACCATTTTCCAGCAGTTTTGTTCTGATCCGACTCTTTTTAAAGAGAAAGCCCGTCAGACAAAATCAGGTACTTTCTTTAGTGGTACAAGAAGCCAACCATTTTCCAGCAGTTTTGTTCTGAACCGACTCTTTTTAAAGAGAAAGCCTGTCAGACAAAATCAGGTACTTTCTTTAGTGGTACAAGAAGCCAACCATTTTCCAGCAGTTTTGTTCTGAACCGACTCTTTTTAAAGAGAAAGCCTGTCAGACAAAATCAGGTACTTTCTTTAGTGGTACAAGAAGCCAACCATTTTCCAGCAGTTTTGTTCTGAACCGACTCTTTTTAAAGAGAAAGCCTGTCAGACAAAATCAGGTACTTTCTTTAGTGGTACAAGAAGCCAACCATTTTCCAGCAGTTTTGTTCTGAACCGACTCTTTTTAAAGAGAAAGCCTGTCAGACAAAATCAGGTACTTTCTTTAGTGGTACAAGAAGCCAACCATTTTCCAGCGGTTTTGTTCTGAACCGACTCTTTTTAAAGAGAAAGCCTGTCAGACAAAATCAGGTACTTTCTTTAGTGGTACAAGAAACCAACCATTTTCCAGCAGTTTTGTTCTGAACCGACTCTTTTTAAAGAGAAAGCCTGTCAGACAAAATCAGGTACTTTCTTTAGTGGTACAAGAAGCCAACCATTTTCCAGCAGTTTTGTTCTGAACCGACTCTTTTTAAAGAGAAAGCCTGTCAGACAAAATCAGGTACTTTCTTTAGTGGTACAAGAAACCAACCATTTTGCAGCAGTTTTGTTCTGAACCGACTCTTTTTAAAGAGAAAGCCTGTCAGACAAAATCAGGTACTTTCTTTAGTGGTACAAGAAGCCAACCATTTTCCAGCAGTTTTGTTCTGAACCGACTCTTTTTAAAGAGAAAGCCTGTCAGACAAAATCAGGTACTTTCTTTAGTGGTACAAGAAACCAACCATTTTCCAGCAGTTTTGTTCTGAACCGACTCTTTTTAAAGAGAAAGCCTGTCAGACAAAATCAGGTACTTTCTTTAGTGGTACAAGAAGCCAACCATTTTTTCCAGCCATTTTAAACAGAGCCCTAAAAATGTAATCTTTAAAAATACTCTTGAAAGAATAATATAGCGGTTGTTAACACTTATTCCTAACAGAAAATATAGACAAATTTAATGACAAAATTGCAGCTGTTATTTTGAGGTGCAGAAATTTTCAAACCCATTATTGATGTAACTTGTAGCCTCATCTCATTCTCTGTAACCAGCATATTTCTATACTTAGATTTAGGAGACTATCATGAAAACATTTTTTCACAAAGTTGGCGGAAATCCTATAGAATGTTCCAGAGCTTCAGCAGCAATTTATGGGTATTCTTCGTGTAGGTTACGCTAATGCCTTAAGAGAATGGCTTGTAGTATCATTAGACCTCATTCACAGAATCCTTCGTATTCACAGAGTCTATTTTGGGAAGCAGTGTTGTAAAGCGTGAACATTTGATATTTCTCATGCTAAGAGGAAGTCAGTTGTATGGAACAAAAAATAAAGATCCAAACGAAATCATAACAAGAGCAATAATCTACAGTTGCATTTTAAAAAAATAATTACACATCAAGCAAGGCAATAAAGCCACTAAGACACAAAGGGGTTATTGAGTGTGAAAGAAAGAATCATTATTAATGAGGGATAACAATAAAAGAAGAAGAATCAATAAAACTGAAAATAACAATTGACATTCCATATAAACTTTTGAAGATTAAAATTGACTGGAAAGCACGAAGCCGGAAGAAATTTCCACAAGCGAGACGTGCGAGAAAGGAAACTGTTAGCGAAGTATTATCGGTATATCTGGCCATTTCGACTGTAAAATGATGAGACTGCGCTTAAATTCATGAAGTCAGAATAATTGCCATGAAAAGTATTTTTTAGAAAGGGCACTGGGAAGATACATTACGGCAATTGGGAAAATGACTGAACCCGTGACAACACCTCAATAAAACAAAGAGTTTCTTTGAAATGATGTATTTTTATCATCATGCCATATTTTTAAAATTTATTTCTTCAAAGTTTGTTAATAATTCATAGCATTTTGGACATTCATCCTTTTATTTGTTTTCGAAATCACAATGTTTAATATACTGTATCGTCGAATTTAATGTTTCTTTCTTTGAAATTCCTGTAGTTTACATTTTCTTTTGTTATCTTACAAATATAAAAATTATAATAATTGAAGTAAGTTCAAACTTTCGCTGAAGTAGTTTGTTTTCAGGTCTCATTGACTTCATTAAGAAAGACATAAAACCGCCTCTTCATTCGCATTCAGTCAGTTATGTGCCATGCATGATACACGCTTAGGCGATCATGTATCTTTCGATACATAACTGACGAGGCAGATTTTTTCTCCGCAGTAGGTTGCCATTTCTGTGGAATTCCCTTTCTATTACTTGTTTCCCGGATATCTATAATCTCCAACTATTCAAAGGTAATTTCAATCGACATCTCCAGATGCCTGGATCTATTTCTTTCGTCTATCACGCCTCTTTAATCTCGCTCCCGCTCCCTGTAACCCCTTACGTGCTAGTGGCATCCCGCCTTACTTGGAGTGAAACATATATATATATATATATATATATATATATATATATATATATATATATATATATAGTCATCCAAGCAGACTGTTTCTCTGTATCAAGCCGGGATCGAAACACGACCGATTCGACATCAGTTTGCGTCTCTCACCCTTAGGCTATCAGCGCACGCAGATAATTTTTAACACATTATATACGAGATATAAGCATTATCAGCCATCAGATGCTCAATTCATAGCGAAAGCATTTAGCCTTAATTAGCAGCAGCCAACAGATTCCCTTTCTCCAAAGTGCTAAACCTACGAGAAGGGGCGTATATATATATATATATATATATATATATATATATATATATATATATATATATATATATATATATATATAATGAAATGTACAAAATCCGACAATTATTTAAAGACATTTTTATGTTTAACATTCTTTTTATAGATACAAGTATTTAAGTTAATGCTCTGTTTATATGTCCGAGAAATTTTCATGGAAAATATTCGTCCTCCGTCAGGATTCGAACCTGTATCCCATACGGAACCGTCATATAGCCTGACGTGCCTTAACCGTTTGCTACTAAGGATCGTTCTGTTGGCAAGGTCGAATTTACTGCTTATACACTTCAATCTTCCATGAATCTCTCACGTACATTCATAACTGCTCATGGCGTATCAAATGTAAACAAATGACGTCACACATTATAAAATAGACAAAGTCCGACAATTATTTAAAGATATTTTTATGTTTAACATCCTTTTTATAGGAGGACGAATATTTTCTATGAAAGTTTCTTGGACATTCAGGCCGGTAAATGTTATTTAATACTGTTTATTATAAACAGAGCATTTACTTAAATACTTGTATCTATAAAAAGAATGTTAAACATATATATATATATAAATATAGGTAACTATACTCGTGTCGAAAAACCTTCGAATTCTTGATTTAACAATAGCCAAATCAATCACGAAGGGAAAAAAGGTTTTAAAAAAGAAAGAGCCAGGAACATGAAAGTCTGTCGAAAATAATAAAACCCTGACGATCTGCCTAAGTGAAACCTTGGTAGGTTTGTCTGGCTCACTAGGTTTGACTATATATATATATATATATATATATATATATATATATATATATATATATATATTATACTATTTATATATGTGTGCGTGTGGACGTGTATATATATATATATATATATATATATATATATATATATATATATATATATATATATATATATATATATATACGTCCACACACATATAGTGGCTGCTGTTAATGCAACACTCTTCAACTAGAATGGAGCTCTCCTAGACACTGATGTCTTTCGTATAATAAAGTTGTTAAAATTTCCCCTCCTTTCCGCGGTAGTTTGGGGGTAGATTATCTGACTGATACCAAATCGGTCGCGTTTCGATACTTGTCTGAAACAATCGAATGTCTAGTCACACTGATAAGCTTTGATACAGCGCAACAGTCTCTCTGTGGGTAACTATATATGTTTTTATATATTTAAGCCTGGAATATGTTTAGATTTTTTATATATTTAATACAAATTTACGTATAGCGAAATATTAGACTCTTTAAAATCAAGCAGTTCCAAAAGTGTCACTTTTTAAACATTTCACCACAAGCATGGCGATAATGACTTAATGGATTACTGAGTGTGGAAGGTATTAAGGAGTATTAAGGAGTATTAAGGAGAGAGAATGAAAAGATCAGGAATTAAAACGACGGAATATAACGATTGACATTATATTTAAATATTAAACTTGACTGGAAAGCAAAAAGCCGTAAGAGATTGCCACAAGCGAGAAGTGCGAGAGAAGAAACTACGGTTGCATTTATCCATTTCAACTGTAAAATGATGGTACCTCTCCACCAATCTAGTGTTGCATTTTAAATCATAAAGTCCAGGATCCATGTTCATTAGAACAATTAACATCAAAGTATTTATAGAAAAGACACAGGGAAGCTACGTTTTCACTGGTGAGAAAGTGACTGCAGCGGAGAAAAAATCTTACAGATTCTTCTTTGAATTTTATCAAGAATACCTAAATATATAGCAGAAACATCCGAGCAGATGTCACAGTAATACTCAGTCCATGGACGAATGGTAAACTTATAAATGTGTAAAATAGATTCAGTCGAGAAAAATATTTACTTTCATATATTCTACAAGTCACTTATATTGTACAATTCACTTATATTGTACAATTCGCTACAATTTAGCTTTACAATTTACTTATGAACTCATCTTTAACAAAAGAATCCTTTTTACCTGAACGTTCTAGTAGACGCTAATAATGGTACAAAAACACGAGTAAAAATTCATGTCTACCGTTGTGGATGACGTCACCTTGAGTGTGAAACTGATTCCAGCAATCGAGGGAACGTCAAAATTGAGAAAAATCAATTACATTAACACACAAAAGAACGAAAACCTTGAAGACGAATGTAGCAACATTTGATAGTACTCGGGAAAAATACAAAAAAAAAACGCTTTGGTAAATCAAACGGTTATATAATAATTAATTAGGAAATTTGAAAAAGCTAATAAAAAAATTAATAGACAGAACTTGTCGATATTATTCAAACAAAACTTTTTGAAAGACTTATTGAAGTCATTTGATCTCTCTCTCTCATTCTCTCTCTCTCTCTCTCTCTCTCTATATATATATATATATATATGTATATTTACGCACACTCATATATATGTGTGAGTGTGTGTAAATATATATATATATATATATATATATATATTCAAGTCGTCTGAAGATCGCGTGAAACTCGTGATACGACGAGAGCCATCCTTTCCTAGGAGTTATCGTTCTTAATCCTTTTTGATTGGTGTAGGCAATCTAGTCTTCGAGCATATTCTTTACTGAATAGTAAGTTTGCCTTGAGGCCTTTTTCTCCTTTTTTCAGTATTGTTTTTATTCGAGCCTTTATCTGGATAACTGTTTTAGGTTTTGGCAAGTTGTCTGATTTTAGATTTCTTTAATATGTGAAAGTAATTTTGATACCCCCATATATATATATATATATATATATATATATATATATATATATATATATATATAAAATGAATTTTTTTTACAATCTTTGAAGGTGGGTTTCTCACACCACAACAAGGAAAAGGTCCATAAACATACGTGTCCTAAATCTTTCGTTTTTGAGTTATTAACTTTAAATTTTGCGGTACACGCCGATAAATGTACAATCCAAAAATACTTTGGTGCGGGATCCTGGCACCCAAACTATGTAAAATGTCCATATAAACATACATCCAAAAGGCCATCGATGACAGAAAGACTAATGACAAAAGTTCAAAATGTCCCCCGTTCAAAATGTCCACAAGCATACGAACGTCGGATCATTGACTGGTGGACACATTCAAATATTCTTATGTATAAATGCTATTTTTCATTTAAAAAAAATTAATTTTTTTATTTACGATAGTTAACGCTTTTATTTTCTGATAGTTTCGGGTATGGTCACCCATACTTGTAAAAATCAGCGCACATACCAAATTTAAAAATTTAAAAAAAATATTGGTGTTTCATGTTTTGTATTAAGCTTTTCCGTTTAAGATTTGTAAATATAGTTTTCAAATAATCATAACATCATCTGAAAGCCTGAAAGTAATACAGAATTTTAGAAGATTTAAAACATTTTAAAATGAAAACAATTCTTGTAAAAATTTATTATTCACCAAAAACATTCTTTAATAAAATATATCCTTAATATATGTTATTTATTTATTTTACGATAAGGAGCAGATTTTTGGTAAAGGATGTTTCTGTTTGACAAGAGGAAATTGATGATTTAAATTCTAATATTTATGAAGAAGGTGAAATTTTAATTTCTCGAAATTTACTAAAATTAAGTGAGGTAACAGATGTAAAATAAAAATACTTTTACCAAGATTTTCTAAAGAGAAAATTTCAAAATAAATTTCATTCATTTGTGAAGTCCTGAAAATTTAATTAAAATCCGACAATTATTTAATTTTTGCAAGAATTTTCAAAACAATGTGTTTTTAACGTTCCCGCCACCCACAAAACGCTAAAAATCCCTTTACTAATCTTTGGCCCATCCGCTGACATAAGTAAAACAAGAATTTTAACCAAGATCTCGAATGTGCTAGAAAGGATTAAAAGACTTAATAAAATAATCTAAAAATACTTTGGTCTTTTCTCTTAATAAAATAAACATATTTACGATAAAACTTTGTTTTTCATCAAGTTTGGAGCATTTTTTTTATCATGGTTCTTTTTTTTTTAGAAAATCTCCATACGTTAATTTTACTGGATGCTTATATATATGTATATATATATATATATATATATATATATATATATATATATATATATATATATATATATATATATATATATATATATATATATATATATATATATTAGTGTTATATATATATATATATTAGTGTTATATATATATATATATATATATTAGTGTTATATATATATATATATATATATTAGTGTTATATATATATATATATATATTAGTGTTATATATATATATATATATATATATATAATAGTGTTATTTATATATATATATATATATATATATATATATAATAGTGTTATATATATATATATATATATATATATATATATATATATATATATTTGGTAAAGGATGTTTCTGTTTGACAAGAGGAAATTGATTTAAATTCTAATATTTATGAAGGTGAAATTTTAATAAATGAAATTTAAATTAATATTTAAATAAATTTTAATAAGTGAAATTTTAATTAATATATATATATATATATATATATATATATATATATATATGTATAATAGTGTTATATATATATATATATATATATATATATATATATATATATATATATATATATATATATATATATAAACACTAATATATATTGATCGTTCTCCTTTCTTTTCTATAATAGTTTATTTTAATTTCTTTTTTTTAACATTTTTCCTGCCTTTATATTTTTTTCTTTATCCTCCTTAATCTTTTCCTGCAGATGGCTCTAACTTTACTATTTCACATTCAGCTAATTCTAAAAGTTGACCATTGCTTTTCCCTTCGTTCTACGTGCCCCGTCATCTATTCAATGATTTACAATCGCTCTGAAGGCAGTGCATCACTGCTTTAAGACAATCTCTCCATCCCCTACGTATTGTATCGTAATTCACTTGGCGACGCCATCTTACTCCTCGGTTACTTAATTTTTTGCCGGAAAGCTTCCAGTAATCGCCTTTGCTTTATATCGTCTCAGTCAATGTCACAATTGGAATAGCTGAACGGGACTTGGATAAACGTGATCCCTATTCAGCACCTAATTAGCCAGAAGAAGTTGGGAGATTTGGGACAGGATGTATGACGTAATTAATTTCGTCACTTAACATTTCTATGTGTATGCCAGTGAATAAGTCAAATTCCCGCTTCAGGTAATGCATGTTCAGGTCTTTGGTTGTCGCTCGTCTTTGAAAATATCAAGATAGATTCTAGATACCGAAGATTCATCCTCCAAACGGTACCAGCTTAATATACTTGAAGAGGTTGGTCGCTGTTTGCATCTAAAAAAATCTCGTCAAAATATAAAGGTTTAGGGGTGAAACTTTTCCCAAATTGACCAGTTCTGTGGAGTAATTCTAAGAGTATATATTTTTAAAAAGATATAAATAAATCACCCAATACTGCAGTTTCATCTTTCAAACCAAAAGGCAGAATGAAGTCATTAATAAGAGCATTTGAAATTAATGCATGCACGGTTTCACAGCTCTAGCATCACCTGGCTATAAAGTCTTCGGCCCACACTCGTAAAATATAAATATAAAATAAAGCACTGTGAAATAATACAACGCTCGATGTAAACATATCTGAGTTAAAATTTATCATATAATAATTCTACTTGTCCCTCTCTTTGCTAGTTTTCACGGCCATTACACCTTGTCTTTACATCACAAATAATAGGCTATTCTGGATTGATCGCGTGGAAAGAAAAAAATATATCAGAGGCGCTACTGGATTTCAGTGAAAGAACGAAAGATAAAAGAAAGAAAGAAGTGTTTAACATGTCTTTTCAATATCTCATAAATAATAGACGATTTCATTTTGATCGCGTGAGAAGACAAAATACATATCAAAGACGCTACTTGGTTTCGGCTAGAAAATGAAAGAAAGCAGGGAAGATGGGAGTATTTAAAACAATCGATGTGAAGACAAATAGTGTTGACAGAGATGTGTATTAAAACTGTCTCGCACCGTTCCTAAAGCCTAGACCTTGATCCTGGTGACATTTGATTGTTCCCCACGCTGAAGGAGAATCTTAGTTTTGAAAACATTGCGAAGATGAAGAAAGCCGTCATAAGAGTCCTGAACGCCTTCACTTTGGATGACTTCCATGGGGTCTTTACGAAGTGGTTGAAGCGCTACAAGAAGTACATATACTTAGAAAGAGATCAGAGTTCCTTGAAATTAATAAATGTCGATCCTGAAAAAGACTCAAAAATTCTGAAATGCATAGCGTACACGTACAAACACACGCCGGGCGCACGCACACACACACAGAGACACAAACACACAGAAACACACACACACACACACACACACACACAAACACACACACACACACATATATATATATATATATAGATAGATAGATACATAGATAGATATGTGCATTCACTAATATATATATATATATATATATATATATATATATATATATTAGTGAATACACATCATATACAACGTTAGCACGAATCGGAATTTCATGCAGACTTGCAATCTTCAGGTACTATTGCTGGTGATAATTGCGAGCCCATTGCTGAGCCCTCATCCTGTCTCGCCACGTCCAAGCTCACCAGCTGGTTGGATAGGATGGGAGCATCTTTGATTATTTCCACGAAGTGGGCGGAATTTCGGACATATGAAGGAGACTTTCCGATCAATGGGTCAATTATATCTACAAGGAAGCGACTCAGAGGGTGGCACACAGAGCCTTGGCAACTAACAATCGGCATGAGCAGAATACCTTCTTTGTGAAACTTAGCTAGCTACCATTGCTAATGAGGTCTTCCAGCTTTCTTGTATAATCTTATTTGTTCATCACTACAGTCGCATTGCCTTTGTCAGTATTATGATGTTTTCGTTCCTCCGTAGGGATCCAATCGCTAGCCTCTCCAGTTTTGTTATGTATATAACATCTATAATATAATGTCTGTCTCACCTTCCATTCAGTTCATCCGCCTCGTCGACTCTGGCAATGATGTCCAAGTATGTGGCGAAGTTGAGACCCTTATTCAATACTGACTCCTCAGAGGCACTCAGCTGATAGTGACTGCTTTCACTGGACCTTGTGCGTCACGTTCTGATCTTTCAATCTGTTTAATTTTTGTACTTGACGAGCCTTGACTACATCTTCAATAGTAATTCTGTTGTAGTCTCTGTTTTATCCAACGATTGTACTGGATTCTCTCTCAGACAAGGACGTGTCCCGCTTTCTCTGCGGTCAGACGGGCTCTCCTTGAATTGACGAGATTGCATTGGTGCCATTGGGATGAATTGTAGGTCTCTGCATCGGTGTAGGATTTTTCAATTTGTCTCTATATTTTCAGTATCTGTCTCTATTTATGTACATTATTTACATTATTCGGACTATTGTCCTCATCTTTGTCGCCATATATATTACAACGCTTCGGCCGTTGTACGCTCCGGCCTTCTTCCGGTGGTTGAATGTCGAACTGAATCCTCACTGAATTCGCTCACTAGTTCCACCTGCCATGTTTAATGGATGTCAGTTATAAGTTATTTCCCTCTGAAAGTTCTCCACTTCCTTAAATGGGTATTGAACTCACACTCTTTGGGTCCTGTCACTGGATCTAACCAACGCCTTTATCCACTGTGCCATGTGTCCTTGAGGGCATCTGTGTATCAATTTCTGGGTATTATAAACCTAATGCCTTCTGCAATGTTTTATTACCATTGCTCATATTACAATTTTTGCTGTTATCATTGCATGTTTTTAACTGAGCTCATATTGTAACTTTTGTTGTTGTTATCGCTTTTCTCTGGCACTACTTAACATTGGTTCCCATATTATATTTATTTCTATGCTTGGTCGGCTCAGTAGATTTTTGTGGCCTAGCATATGATTCCTTAAGTTTACGAATTTTCCAATGGTGTTCCTTGTCTATGATCTCAATCTGATCCCACAGAGGACGATGATCTCCCTTCTCTCTCCATATGTGGTCAGCCACGCCTGATTTTTCCACTTCTCCTCGTGTTACAGCTTCTGGTGTTCTTGAAGCCTTACCTTAAGGTAACGGCCCAAATATTGTAATAAATATGGCGACAAAGATGAGTACAATAGTTCGAATAATGTAAATAATGTACGGTGATTTTATTTGTAAAACATAATTCAAGAAAATGACGTGAGCGGCTTTTTATATATAATTTTAAGTACTCAGTAATCTTACAAATTTAGCAAAATATTCTCCGTAAACAAATGTTTTATTGGATTTTATATATATTGACTTTAAATTTGCTATGGTTATCGCTCTTATTTACAGATGTGTGTCTCAACGGCAGTTGTTATGCGTCTAGTGTGGTAGTCTGTAGTAGTGGTGATTGTCGCTTCTCGCTTTCAGCTATCGCCGCTGGCTAGCAGCAATGCGAAAAGGGGAGCCGAGTGTGTAAGTCTTCCCCTGTCAGTATATAGCCTCTCCATCAGCAAGCCGTATGTAGTAGCTCCTCGTGGCGACACATGGCAACCGAGCACCATGCAGACTTGGGATAAACTACAGAGGACGGGGGAGGAGTTTGGCCCTCTTAACATACAGCATGCAGGCCCACCGATGTGCGGACACACCCTGGTGCTCATGAACCAAATCCCAGCTATGGGTTAAGAAAAGGCTAAGGAGTAAACGTTACACAAATCCAGAGTGGAGCCCCTATGGCGGATGGACGGTACAGTGCTACCTTCCGGCAACTCCTGCAGCCGCGCTGGTCCCAAACTGTATTGGTTCAGCCTTTCCTTTGGACTCTACTAGCAAATCCGAGAGGGGGAACTAGAAGTCCGGGCAGCCCTAGCTCTCCATACATTCCGCCCAGGCTCGTAGCGCACTGGAGAGGAGACTACCGCGACGTCACAAGACATTACAGTCACCAGAGGCGATGTATCTCCATCGCCCAGCACATACAGCACTATTCCATCGTCTCCCGAGACGGACGGATGCCGACGACGACGACGTTACTGATAATGTCGGAAATGTTCGACGGTACTTACAAAAATTGGCACGTTCATAAAGACATACAAAAACAATTAAAATACTCTTTTTTTCAGTATTGCCGTTTTTATTGAAGCCTTCATCTGGATAACAGTTTTAGGTTTTGGCAAGTTGTCATATATATATATATATATATATATATATATATATATATATATATATATATATATATATATATATATATGTCCGGTTAGCAAGGTCGATTCGGACGCTTCATCGTGGCCGAACGGTTAAGGCACGTCACGCGATATATATATATATATAGTACTGTTCGATAAAAGTGACTCACGTGATTTTTTTTACTTAAAAAATTTTCGCCTATTGTTTTTGGGATCAAACTAATTTTTAATCTTACTAATATAAAGACCCCTTCCCGACCACCTATTAAAAAGTTTACTCACCCTAAGGTATTCTATTGATAATTATAATTATGGATATAAATGAGATTTAGGGAAAATCACTGTGCAAAAAATTGACTCACTTGTTTCCTGCAATTAGTAATCAATAGAAACATAACCGAACAGCTTTAAATAAAGAATAATAGAGGTATAATTTATTTATAATAGGTAATATAGTTCGAAATATTTAATAATCTATGGGTCCTCCTTAATTTTGAATAACCTTTTCAACTCTTTTTTGCATTGACTTGATTAGGTTCTGGCAAATCTCATCTCCAAGCATTGAATTCCATTCGAATATGAAATTCACAATCAAATCCTCTTTGTTGCTCAACTGCTTTCTCGAGAGCCTGTACTTTATAATGCTCCATAAGTTTTCTATGGGGTTGAGGTCAGGAGATTGGGGCGGTCATGTCATAACACTCACCTTCTTCTCATCAAAGTATTCCTTCATCAATTTTGATTTGTGACAGGGAACATTATCCTGCATAAAAATGAGCTTGGTGGGGTCGATTTGCATCCTTTCAGTAGAAGGGAGCAAACAAGACTCTAAAATTGACATGTACTGTTCGCCCCTGAGGGTCATTTCAATAGATTTTAAGAAACCAGTTCCATGAAAAGAAAAGCATCCCCAGAACATTATACTGAACGGATGCTTGACAGTACTTACTGCTAAATTCAAAGAGCTTTCAAAGCTTCTTCCTCGGATTTTAGATCGCTTATCCTTTGAATTTAGCTCAACTTTCGTTTCATCAGAGAAGAGAACATTTAGTAAAGAAAAATCAGGTGAGTCACTGTATATATATATATATATATATATATATATATATATATATATATATATATATATATATATATATATAAATATAGTTAAACCTAGAGTGCCAGACAAACCTACCACGGCTTCCCTGACGATCCGTTTAAGAGAAACCGTGGTAGGTTTGTGTGGCTCTCTAGGCTTAACTAGGTCTGCTCTACTCACTGTATTGAGCACTTTATTTATTTTTTCGTGTACTCGTATCGGTTTGTTTTTGGAGGGGGGCCTTGGACTTTCATACTGGACGATTAATTTCAGCTACCGTACATGTTTTTTCCCGTTGGTATTGGTTTGATTATTTGCAAATCAAGACACTGAAGGTTTTCCGATTGAGTATAGTGTCTTATACTTATAAGACTTCTACTAATAATATATATATAGTTGTATATTTAAGCAGCAATCCTTCGTTTATGCATGTTTCATTAAAAACGACAGAAAAGGTACTACGGTTAAGCTTTTTATTTATTTTTTCTTGTGTTCAAACAAGAGCTTTCTTTTCTGGACGAAAATATAGATATTTTTTATTAAAGAAACAGATACCCTTCAGACCACATTTGAGAAAAACTCTGTCCTTAACTTTACCTATGAACTTAGTAAAAAAAACAAACTTCCATTCTTAGATGTCCTCGTTGAATACAGCAATAACATTTTCATTACATCATTATACAAAAAAACCCACTAGCAAAAACTCGTGCCACCTTAACTTTAAAAGCGAATATCCACTTAGTTACAAAATAGCAGTAATAAACACTTTCTAAAAAGAGCACGCCAGAATTCATCCTCTCGACTACTCTTCCTCAAAGAACTTAATAATGTTAAACACACACTAATCAACAACGGCTTCCCTAACCACCTTATAGACCACCAAATTAGACTATTTCTCCCCAAAGTAAATAATAACTATGGTGAACACACAGTCAAAAATCACATACAAATTTATTACAAAAACCAAATGCACATTAAGTACAAACAAGACAAATCTTCACTAAGACATATAAAGAAATACACTACCACAATTGACCCGAATAAAAAAATCAAATTAATTATCTATTATAAAAAATTTAAGACAGCTAACCGTATCCTCAAAATTAACAACACACCAGCTAAGTCAAAACTACAAAGAACGGACATTATCTATGAGTTCAAATGCCCCTTAAAGAACTGTGTTCCTGATCAAACCGAACTCATAAAAAATTATATCGGTTACACAAGTACATGCTTATCCAGGCGTTTTTCGTTACACCCATCTGATCACAGCTCCATTAGAACCCATTTAAACACACACACAAACTTACCAGACTCCATTAGAAACATACTAGTAGAAAACACAAATATATTAACTGCATCCACCTGTAAAAATAGATTAAAAATAATGGAAGCTTTAATAATAAAAAAGAAAAAGCCAACTCTTAACTTTATTAAATACGAGCAAGGTCACACTGTGCTAACCATATTCGGAAATTAAAAACATCGCTACCACACACTAAAACATACACAGCGCACACTCAATTAAGCTGAAAAATCGAATCATCCTTGATAATGACTAAAGGTATAGCTGAAAGAGCTCGGAAATATAAGGTAACCAAAGAAGTTCTGTCCGTTTTTAAAGGAAAAAAAGAAAGCGCTTCACAGTATGTGTAACTTATATTTAGTTTTCAAAGTAATCTCCATCGGCATCCAGCACCTGCCAACGTGTCTCCAGCTGTTCACTGCCCTTGCGGTATAACTCGGGGGCTTTTGACACAAAGAAGACTTTGTGCAAATCTGCTTCAATGGTGAAGGATTTCCCACGAAGATAATTATCCAGGGAGTAGAAGAGGTGGTAATCGGATGGCGCAAGGTCAGGTGAATAAAGTCTCCCACCAAAGTTGCTGTATGGTATCCCTGACCACTCGCGCGATATGCGGCCTGGCGTTGTCATGGAGAAAAAGCACACCTTTGCGATTCACCAGTGCTGGCTCCTTCTGGCGCAATGCCTCTTGCACACGTGTCAATTGCTGCGAGTATAGGTCTCCAGTGACCGTTTGGCCCTTTGGTAGCAGTTCATAATGAACCACTTGACCTGTCCACCAGACACAAAGCATAATCTTGCGTGGGTGCATAGGCGGTCTTGCGGTGTGAGGGACAGCATCCTGAGGAGACAACCAGTGTCTGGAACGCTTGGGAGTTTCGTACAGAACCCACTTTTCATCACTGGTAAGTACTCGATTGAATAAGGATGCGGTACGGTGGCGAGAAAGCAGCGATACGCAGGTTGCCACTCGTTGCCCTTTGTGGACCTCCAACAGCGTTTGCGGAACCCACTTGCTCAGTTTGTACGTCTTACCTAGGCGGTGCAGGTGAAGTCTATCTGTTTCATCGGAAACGTTGAACTGTCTTGCAAGTTCACCACACGTTAGACTACTGTCCTCTTCAATGGCCGCCTTCAGGACTCCGCCATTCAAGACCTGTGGTCGTCCACTCTGAGGTTCATCATGGAGAGACAAATCTCCCGACTTGAATTTTCGAAACCAACACTTTGCAGTACGTTTATCCACAGCACTATCTCCAAACGCTTGACATATGTGGCTACTTGATGCAGCTGCTGAAAAGACCACTTTGAAGTCGTAAAGCAAACAGCCCCGAACAAGATCTCTAGACACTTCCATCCTTCTCATAGCTGTCCGGCTTATAACTGATGGCCGGGCACGGTGCGCAGGTTTTTTATAACGTCTAATGTTCCTACTTCCGGCTGTCTGAATGTGAAAACAATTGCTACACGCATTTCGTACATATTTCACCTTCATTCAATGACTAATCAAAAAACGGACAGAACTTTTTGGTTACCTTGTATGAAACATTTGGACAGTTTTTACACACCCTTTGTCCTGAAAAGAAAGCTTTTGTTCGAATACAAGAAAATTTAAAAAAAAAGTTTAACCGTAGTACCTTGTCTGTCGTTTTTAATTAAACATGCATATATATATATATATATACACAAGTAATTTCGATACACTATATATATATATATATATATATATATATATATATATATATATATATATATATATATATATATATATATATATATATATATATATATATATATATATATATATATGTGTATATGTATATATATAAAAAATGTCATCCACAGACAAAATGTTTCGCAGCTCTTCAGTGTGGCTAGACGTCCGGTTGCCTCTAGCTAGGATCGAAACCCTGCTCAATTGGCGTCAGTCGGAGATTCTACCACTTAGCCGTCGGTGCACGTAAAGGGTGAAGTGGAATTTTAGCGTATTTATTTTTAGATAAACACACAGTGACCGACAGGACTCAATTCGCGTTTGCCGAAGAGTCTCGCTTTATCAGCCGTAATTGTCACTGTTTACAAACCCAGACTTCCTCCCCAGATAGCTTAACCGAAATTAATTTTTCAGGAGCCTATATAATGTCATCCACAGGCAGACTGTTTCACTGTTTCACAGCTCTTCAGTATGGCTAGACGTCCGGTTGCCTCTAGCTAGGTTCAAAACCCAACTTAATTGGCGTCAGTCGGAGACTCTACCATCGAGATGAAGGTGATTTTAGCGTATTTATTTTTAGATAAACACACACACACACACACACACACACACACACACACACAAACACACACATATATATATATATATATATATATATATATATATATATATATATATATGTGTGTGTATATGTTGTATGAAACATATTTTTACAAACTTTAGGGCCGGGTTTCTCACACTACAACAAAGACAAATGTCCATATGAACATACATGTCCGCAATACTTCGTTTTTGAGTTATTAAGTTTAAATTTTACGGTAGACGCTGATAAATGTACAATCCAAAAATTCTTTGGAGCGCGTTGCTGACTTTAAAACAATGTAAAATGTCCATTTAAAAATATATCCTAAAGGCCATCGTTGTATCTCAACAGAGAGACTAAAGACAAATGTTCAAAATGTCTCCCGTTTGCTTCTACACAAACCTGCACACGTCGGATCATTGACTGGCGAACCCATTCAAATATTCCGTAGTTTTTTTTTTATTTTAAAAATATTCATTTTATATTTACTATAGTTATCACTTATTTTCTGATAGTGTCGTGTATGGCATCCCATACTTAAAAAATCAGCACGTTTATAAACATACAAAATATTCAAAATTCTTTTAAAAGTATTAGTGTTTGATGAATTGTATTAAGCTGTTCCATTTATGATTATTAAATATAATTTTCACTTAATGATAATATCATCTAAAAGGCTGAAATTTGTACAGAATTTTAAAAGGTTTCAAACTTAATTAATTTTTAATTAAAATTTAAAATAATGAAAATACTTCCTGTAAAAATTCATTATTAATCGGAAATGTCTTACTTATAAAAGCAATTAAATGTTTTTTTAATTAACTGTCATAGCTTTATTGCATTTTTATTTTACGATTCAAAGCAGATTTTTGATAACGCGTGTTTCCGTTTCGCAAAAACAGATTGAGGATTTCAATTCTCCAAGAATTCCTACTTTTAACTTATATATGAAGAGGCTGAAATTTAAATTTTTCGAAGTTTCATAAAATTAAGTACGTGGGGATAAGAAATGTAAAAAAAAAAGCATATTTTTACGACGATTTAAAAAAAATTGAAATATGTTGAATTTGTGAATGAGTCCTGAAAATTTAATTAAAATCCGACAATTATTTCATTTTTGCAAAAATGTCCAAAACAATGTTTTTAACGCCCCAAAACAAGCAACAAATCCATATAGTAATCTTTGGCCCACCCGCCGATGCAAGGAAAACAACATTTTTAACCAAAATTTCGAACGTGCGAGAAAGGATTAAAACATTGCTAAAATTATAAAAAATAATTGGGTCGTTCCGCTTAATAATAAAATAAACATATTTACGATAAAACTTTGTTTTTAATAAGTTTGTGGACTTTTTTAGTCATGCTATTCTTTTTTTTTCTTCAACGAATTTCTGGAGGTACATACGATTCATCTATCATGAAATAGTATGACATATATTATATATAACTTACATGCATCAAATTATTGCAGCATATTAAATGTAACATAAATCGACTTAATTGAAAAGAGCATATATTTAGTATGTTTTTAATGATTTATAAATACGCACATACACTCACACACACATATACGCACACACACGTATATATATATATATGTATATATATATATATGTACACCACATAATTGATATACATATATATATATATATACCCAAGTTTAGGATTGGTATATACGGAGTGAAATCCAATAACCAACAATTAATATTCTTTAAAGAGTGCTCAATACAGAGTAGAGCAGATATAATCATTTATTTGAATATTACAACATAAATATGTTATAAAATCACGACAAAAGTAGCCATTTTGTTTCAACACTTCTTGTGTCTTGTCAAGTGATGATATAGAATATAGAATAAACGGTTTTAAAAGTTTCAAATTAATCAACGATCCTTAGCCAGGAGTAAACGCTGTTACATAAGCTAGAGTATCCAATCAAGATACAAGTATAGGGTGATTCGAAAAATTTGACAACTAAGCAAGGTTATCATAGATATTAAAAGATTTATAAAATTAAAATTAAAAGTAAAAAATTAAAATTACCTATTTAGAAATCTAAATCAAATAAAAACTTAATAACTTAATAAAACTTAATAGAGATTTGATTTAGATTTCTAAATAGGTAATTTTAATTTTTTACTTTTAATTTTAATTTCAAATTTTATAAATCTTTTAATATCTATGATAACCTTGCTTAGTTGTCAAATTTTTCGAATCACCCTATACTTGTATCTTGATTAGCTACACTAGCTTATGTAACAGCGTTTACTCCTATCTAAGGATCGTTGATTAATTTGAAACTTTTAAAACCGTTTATTCTATATTCTATATCATCACTTGACAAGACACAAGAAGTGTTGAAACAAAATGGCTACTTTTGTCGTGATTTTATAACATATTTATGTTGTAATATTCAAATAAATAATTATATATATATATATATATATATATATATATATATATATATATATATATATATATATATATCAATTATGTGGTGCGGGTTCAATTTATATTACGCAATTCATACGAAAAGTAGATAACGAAGTTAATGATATGGCAAGAATCACTCTCGCAAACTATTATTAATAATAAAATACATTAACCTCGAATCCGTTAATGATTTTATTATTAAAAATTGTTTGCGATAGTGATTAGTACATTTATTTTAATGACATATATATATATTTATTATGTATTTCTTTTCATATTTTATGATATATATTTATAGTTAAATATTATTAAATATATTATATATACATATATATAATGCTTTAAGAATGTATCTATTATACACCAATGATTTCGTGACTAAAAATTTTAATCGATCGATATATCGACTCTGACATGAATGAATCCGATAGGCAACAAAGCAGATGGTATGTAATCAACGAAACAATTTGCGATTAAAAGTACTTCTGTTTGTTTCATTGTAATATCTTTGGCAGAAATTCCTTAAAAATCGGAAGTAAAGAAAATATTTTATCATGATCTGTCCATTAAAAAGGTTCATATATTAGATAGTAATAATAGCAAATAAATAAGCCTTAATTGTCAGTATTATTCATGGAATGTTTCAGATAACCCATCAAAAATATCAAATGGGCTTATTTAAATTGATTTTTATTTGCATTAAGAAAAAGTTAAAATAACTGGAATTTGCAGGAGAGGAGAAATAATTTTCGTAGAAATAATTTAGGACACATGCAGATTTTATTTAAAAAAAAATGTTTATTTTCAATAATTTTATTAAATTCTCACTGTGTGGAATTGAACCCCAGGCAAAATGTAAGGAGTCATTCATGATTAACTACTTGCCTTTCATGGATCGCCATGTTGGCTGCTCTTTAGTTCAAAATGGCGGACGCTACAGAGGAAGTGACTGATCATATCCGTCACTGAAATTGAATAAAATGAGTAAAGTGATTCCGGCCAAAACGATTGGATCTCGCTTTGATTTGTTTGCTTTCTTCTTTTCTTTCCCTGAATGAACATATGCCCCCTCAACCGCCTCCATAACGCGCTGGCAGGCACACACTGCCGGAAACTCTTGTATTTCGGTTCGGTTTGTCAAAAATCTGCTCACCATAAATCATAATTTGTTGATTTTGTCTAAATGAGGATGTTACTTATTTTCATGAAAAAAGAAAAGAAGAAAAGAATTGTTATTCTTTTCGTTTCTTGATTCATTTTATGTTCTTCTTTGTCAATTCAATCTTTGTTTTTTTTTCTTTCACATACTCATTTATCATTTTATTTCTTGATATCTCTTTCTATCCGTTTTGTGCGCTATCATTGTTTTCTTTTGCTCTCGTCCTCTCTTATTTGCTTGCTTTCATTCATTTATTCATTCAGTCAGTCACTCAGTCTTTATTTTATTCTGTTCAGTCTTTCTTTACTTCTCATCAGTCTTTCATTCATTCTCGATCTTTCTGTCTTTTTATTTTTATTTTCTTTTCTTCTCATCGTCCTTTCATTTTACTTCTTTCTTTCTTTCTATCCCTCATTTTTTATTATTTGTCTTTCTTTCTTTCTTTCTTTCTTTCTTTCTTTCTTTGCTCTTCGATGTTTTGATTGTTCCTTTTTACTTAACTCCCTTTCTTTCTTTCTTTCTTTCTTTCTTTGCCCTTCGAAGATTTTGTTCATTCATTTTTTTTACTATTTCGCTTTTACTTAGTTAACTTTACTTTATTTATTTTGATACGTTATGTCATTCTTTTTCTTCCTTTCTTCCTTTCGTTCTTTCTTTCTATGAAAATGCATTTTCAACTTGGAATGCAACTATATTGCTGATTAGATAAAAGCGCTAAATAGCGTCTCTATTAACAATGATACCATTTGCAGACGTAATCATTTACTATAAATCACGAATTTATCACTTGAGACTACTTGAAAATGACTCGCAGAAAAAAAATATGACACGGGGAAAGAATAAAGCCATTGGGTTGAGATAAAAGAATAAGAAAACAGAAAGAATTGAATTATCGCAGGAAGTTAGAGTTTGTGACGATTTGGGGAAAGGGAAAAGAGTGAATGATGAATGAAAGCTGGATCGGCGAAAGTAGTTTAGAGAAAATGAAAAGGGAATGTAAAAAACATACGGCAAGGTATTGTTATTCGCTATCCAAGGGGCATTGTCTTCTTCGCTTCAAGTGGCAAGCTATCAAAGATGGCATCTGCAGAACAGGCTGATTGAAAAAGTTGGCACAGAGAGAATCTAAAGGACGGGGGTATTAATGTTAAGAGGAAGATGATATACGTATGTAGGTTCAGAGTGAGGTCATCAAAAAGATAGATAGATAGATAGATAGATGGGAATAGAATTAGAAAGTGAAAGATGTGAACAAAATTAGAAATAGATATCCCCAAACAGATCGATAGGTAAATAGATAAATGTGAAGAGAATTAAAAAGAGATAGATGTGAACATTATTAGAAATAGATAGATACATAAATAGATGCATAGCCGTGAACAGTCTGAGATGGAACGATAGATAAATAGATAGATGGAAACAGAATTAGAAATAGGTAGGTAGATAGATAGATAGATAGAGAGAGAGAGAGAGAGATTTGAAAAGAATTAGAGATAGATAGATGTGAAGGGATTTAGAAAGAGATCGATAGATGAAGACAGTCCTGAACAGATTGAGATAAATAAATGGACCTGAACACACACACACACACACACACACACACACACACACACACACACACACACACACACACACACACATATATATATATATATATATATATATATATATATATATATATATATTGAGAGAAAATGAGAGAAAGAGGGAGAGACAGAGAGAGGGATATGACTGAACAGACTGAGATATATAGATAGATCTAAACAAACGGAAATATATATATATATATATATATATATATATATATATATATATATATATATATATATAAAGAATGATAGATAGATAGATAGATAAGATTTGAAACTGAAAGGCAAAAAATAGAAAGAATGAGGAAGTGGACAGATACCCGCATTTGCAATAAAATATAAAAATGTGATATCAACACTGACATCACAATTCTGTTTTTCTTCGTATATTTTCGAACATCTCAATCATTATCAAGAATATTATGTTGCCTATATGGTAGACTGAGGGAATTAATCTAGGTAAAATACATTTACCTTGATAAATTCCCACCGGGAGACGAAACGTGTCGTTAAAGAAAGTTTTTTTTATTGTCGTTACACACACACACGCACACACACACATATTTATATATATATATATATATATATATATATATATATATAGAGAGAGAGAGAGAGAGAGAGAGAGAGAGAGACAGAGACAGAGAGAGCGAGAGAGACAGAGAATAGCACATATCATATGAACGGGATATGATTCGGGTATTAAGTAGCCCACCTGATTTTACCGTCAGGCAGCTTCAATGGTATGCGGCTCAGTCAGTTTGCAGTTATCTTACTATGACTTGCCATAAGATCAAAACGGTCTGATGCTGAGAATCCACATCGTGATTCTCAATCTAACGTCTGGAAACAATCGGTCGTGTGCCGTCAGGTTTCAGTAAGTTGGAAGAGATTGCAGTCTGTTTAGTGCTCGTCTTCGTGTAGCGAGTGGGCAATGATCATATATCTATATCTATATATCTCTCTCTATATATATGTCTGTGTATCTATGCTTAGGCAGTATATATTCATTCAAACATGTCTCATTGAATAATATAGATATATTATATGAATTACAAAGGGTGGATTACGGGGGTGAATTAAAAATACAAAATATTGTAACAATGTTCGTTGTGATGGTGAATTTTAAAAAAACACGCGTGAATGCGGTCTGTCATAATTATTTTAAAAAATTGATTCCATTCGTTGTAGCTATGGAATTTTTGCAAAACAAGGGTGCCAGTATCAGGGAATTAACCAGACATTGATAGAAATGCAAAATGGCATATAATGTTGGTTAAATACACTTCAAATCTTTGCTGCTACATTCGTAATAATTTTTGTTCACTGTTGGTTGGTTGATATATTATTCAATGAAACACACACACGTATGTGTGTGTGTGTGTGTGTGTGTGTTTGTGTATCTGCACACACACACACATACACACACACACACACACACACATATATATATATATATATATATATATATATATATATATATATATATATATATATATATATATATATGAAATAAAGGGAAGAAGGAAAAAGAAAGACAGAACGAACGAACAAACGAACGAAAGAAGAAAAGCAAGAAAGAAAGAGGAGGGTATTCGGAAGACTAAATTCAAGACAGAACGAATTTAATTAAAAGAGAAGGAAACTAATAAATAAATACAATATAAAATATTCGCCGGCGTTTGCTTAGTCCTTTCCGAAGCCAATTATGAGAAAGGTTGATTAGATTACGTTTCGCCGGTTTTAAAATCGAAAAATAAAAATACCGAAATTGGAAAATACACAACTACCTCAACCACCAAGAAACAATATGGATATTTACGAAATTAAAACAATTTTGGAAATGTCGTGTGATTGATAAATTGAATAGTAATATACAAATTAACTAAGGTTTCCAGTTCGGAACGCCTCCCCATCTGGAAAAATCAGCGTTTGTAATTCAGAATTCTTACTTGCGGTTGAACACGAACTCACGTAAATTATTTCAGGTTGCAAGCAAGTTCCCCATTCAAGATTTAAAATCAGCATGAAGTAAAGAACTGAAAAAATGAATAAAAAATGAGAATAAGGCGACAAGTAGAAAAGAAAGTTAAAGAAAAGAAAAACAATTTATCTCTGTTTGGATGGATGGGTCATTCGGGAATTGTTAGTTTAGAGGAATTGCATATAAGAACGCTTTAAGGAATGAAAACAAAATGGAGGCAATTTTAGCAGAGTATAAAACATTATAGATAGAAATATAAAAATCAAATATAATCTTTAAAAGGCAACAAAACATGAATAAAAGTAAAATTTAAATAATAACAGAACCATTTAAGGGTTTACATGTGGCAAACATTAAGAGAATAACGTTCAGTTAGGGGCTGCGGGTATATGAAGTGTCTCTCACTTTCTAAACCAAGAAAAGGGAAAACGAAAAAAACCTGAGAAATATCATTATTGTGTGAAAATATTTCCCAAGCTGTAGGAAAATTGAAGAGACAAATTTTAAACATGGTATTATCGGCAATCTCTCGGGGTCTGAAATTGTTGCTAAATCTGTGACATTCTCGAGTATTTAGCGGAACAATCAGGCTATGGGGAGGTCGTTACACTCCAACAAAATATCAAGAAATAGAACGTATACATGAACAAAAATATGTTTGTCATTTATTGGACATCCCTTTTACGTTCTAATTCTGTTGCACCCTGGAGCTTTCCATATAACAAAAATCTCTATTGAGAGTGTCATGAAACAATGCATAGGCTGCAACTGATGTACGCGGAAAACGAATAGAGGACATCAGTCCTCGTTATGCAAGAAATAGCAGATAGATAGATGGATAGGTAGATAGGTAGATAGATAGATAATGAACAGAGTCAGATATAGATAGATAGGTAGATAGATAGATAGATAGATAATGAACAGAGTCAGAGATAGATAGATAGATAGATAGATAGATAATGAACAGAGACAGAGATAGATAGATAGATAATGAACAGAGACAGATATAGATAGATAGATAGATAGATAGATAGATAGATAATGAACAGTCAGATATAGATAGATAATGAACAGTCAGATATAGATAGATAGATTGATAGATTGATAGATAGATAGATAGATAGATAGATAGATAATGAACAGAGTCAGATATAGATAGATAGATAGATAGATAATGAACAGAGACAGAAATAGATAGATAGATAGATAGATAGATAGATAATGAACAGAGACAGAGATAGATAGATAGATAGATAGATAGATAATGAAACTGAGATAGATAGATAGATAGATGTTTCGAGGATTTAAGAACTGAGACAGATACGATTATATAGAAAGGTAACATATATTAACTAAGAATAAAATTTAATTTTGACTCTTATTAATCCTATATATATATATATATATATATACACACTAGTGTACTCGTGCAAACAAAAATACACAACTATAAATAGATTCAAAATTTCCAAATTAAGCAGTTTGTCTGACAATCGCAAAAGGCGTGAAACCCAGGGTTACAAACTCATTATCGCAACTAAATGCGTTTGCTCTATCATTGATATTTAGTGCTTTCCAATAAGTAACGCGCATATGTAATATATAAATAATATATATATTTGGGAATTGCATATATATATATATATATATATATATATATATATATATTTGGCAATTGCATATATATATATATATATATATATATATATATATATATATATATATATATATATAGGGGTTGGACAAAATAATTGAAACACTTGTTAAATTCAAAGAAAATTTATTTAATATGGAGTTGGTCCTCCTTTAGCCTCACATACAGCTTTAATACGTCTAGGAATGGAATCATACAGCTTCCGGACTTCATCCAGAGGAATTTTCAGCCATTCTTCCATTAAACCTGCTCTAGCTCTTTAAGACACGACGGTGAGGATAGCGGCTCCTAACTTGCCGCTCCAAAATCCACCACAAATGTTCAATAATATTGATATCTGGAGATTGGGCAGGCCACTCCATGTGTTCTAGCTCACTTTCATGTTCTTCATACCAATTCTTAACCACTGGAGCGGTATGTATTGGAGCATTATTGTCTTGGAATATGCAGTCACCATCTGGGAATAAATTCTGGGCCATTGTATGAATATGATTTCCAAAAAAGTTCAGGTAATCTTTGCTGTTGACTCTACTATGCAGGGCAACTATTGAACCGATGCATTTCCATGATATGGCGGCCCAAACTATCACTGATCCACCTCCATGCTTCACTATTAGAAGAAGGCAGTCAGGGTTGTAAGCTTCTTTGGGCTGCCTCCACACATAAACTCGCCCTGAAGTTGGGAAAAGAGAAAAACTGGACTAGTCTGAGAATATGGCTTGCTTCCATTGGTCTGCAGATCAGGCATTGTGATATCTTCAACCTCTTCTGAATGTTGCGAGTGTAGAGAAGAGGTTACCTTACGGCGGCTTTTCCATGATATGCAGACTTATGTAGCTCACGACGAACAGTTTTAGTAGAAACTGGACTATTCAGATGATTATTCAACTCAGCAGTCACTTTTGCCGCAGTAGTCCGATGATTTTTTGCCACATTGCGTTTCAATGCACGTCGGTCCCTGTCAGTACGTTTGCAAGTCCGGCCCGAATTGCTACGGTTGCTAGAGGTTTTGCCCTATTTTCGATCGTCAGACAAGCTGTATTACGATCTCTAAGTGCGTGAAACACATGTGTACGCACTTACATCAACCCAACTGTATATATATATATATATATATATATATATATATATATATATATATATATATATATATATATATATATACATATATACATACATACGGAGCTTCAATCTTTATTCACCATTTCACAAGGGAAACTATCAGCAGTCATTCGAATGGAATTGATATTTACTCAGCTTGGCCAAATCTATGACCGATGTATATTATTCGGGACCATAGATAATAACATCGGGTTGGAAAATATTCACATTTACCTGAACGTATCTTTTGTCTTTCTTTGATTAGTTGCTGCTGCTGCAAGAGAGAAGAATGATTAAAATCAGGCATAATTGACGAGAAACACATCAACACTTGTACACTGAAGACAAGATAATTAAAGGAAAAATACTGGAAGATAAGAGAACTAAGAAACACGTGTTCGCCACTGAAAACCTTCTTAGTAGACCTGACATAGAGGTGAATACAATCTCAGCAATAACACAGAAAGGGCAGCAAATTGTTTTACCACCTGCGTCCGGATTAAAATTAATTTTTAAAAATGTAAAAATTTTTCTTGAATGTTTATTTTAGATTTGCTTTCGAGTTAATAGATTAAATTTAATATTTCCAATAAGCAAATTTTTTTTTTTTTTTTTTTGATCATATCACCCCAAGCAAGGCCGGAGGCCACTATCACGCAAGGGGTTAAAGAGGGGGTTGGAGGAAGAGCAGATAGGAGTGGCAAGGGAGGGGATGTGGAGAAAGAGAAAGACAGTGGGTCGATCAAGGCAAGGGGGGCAAAAAAGATCCGGAGCGAGAGCAGATAGGAATGAGAAATGAAAGGATGTGGAGAAGGGAAAGAGACAGAGAGAGAGAAATCCGGGGACCCCTTCCTAGACACGAAACAAGGTTTAGGCCTCTAAACGTGTCCAATAGAGGGGGGAGGAGTGTAGACCGGGCGGTAGGAAAGCCTACCTACTGTGCTGTATTAAAAAAAACAAATTTAAATTTACTGGAAGATGTTTTGTTATTAAGTAGCTGATTAGCGCCCTTTTTTAGTCGTCTTAAATTACAATGTAATTCTCTTTTATTAAAAAATATTCCAAAAATAAAATATACTTTTCTGAAACATTATTTGAGTAATATTAGCTGATTTAAAGTATAATTAATAAGATGTGGAACACATATTATTTACTTTAAGTTTAAATTATTGCAAAAATGCATTTTTTAACCCAGAAGTAGCCGTATTTTAAAGCCGACAGTAGCTGTTTTGACGTGTTGACAGTTTGATGACAGGCCTAATGTTATTCTACGGAGACTTTATTTGTAAATCATAATTGACGTGAGAGTTTTTTATGTAATTTTATGTACTCAGTAATCTTAAAAATTGAGGAAAATATTTACCGTAATATAATGTTTTATTGAATTTTAGAAATGTTGGTTTTAATTTTACTATAGTTACTACCTTTATTTCCTGATAATGTCGTGTATAGTCGTCCGTACTTACAAAATCGGTACGTTTACACGCATACAGAAACAATACTTTTAAAAATATTTGAGTTCGGTAATTTGTATTAAGCTGTTCAATTTATGATTAGTAAATATAGTTTTCACTTAATAATAATATCATCTAAAATGCGGAAATTAATACAGAATTTTATAAGATTTAAATTTAATATTTTTTAATTAAAATTTAAAAAAATGGAAACAATTCTTGTAAAAATTCATTATTCACGGAAAAACATTTTTTCTTAATACAGTAGTGTCCTGAATATTTATAAAATCAATTAATTTTTTTTCTAATTACATAATGTCATAATTTTAATGCATTTTCAATCAATGGTGTTTCTGTTTGACATAAACAAGTTGATGCATTAAATTCTCAAAGAGTCTTGGTTTAACTAATATAAATATGAAGAGGATTTTAATTTTTCGAAATTTCTTAAAATAAAGTAAGTGGGCCTAATAGATGTAAAAAAAATATTTTCTAAAAAAATTTTTAAAATAATTTATTCATTTGAGAATAAATCCTGAAAATTTAATAAAAACCTGACAATTATTTGACTTTTGCAAGATTTTCCAAAACTATTTGCTTTTAACACCAAAAAAAGATGCTAAAAGTCCCTATACTAATCTTTGCTCCCCCCCTGACGCAAGAAAACAAGTTTTTAACCAAAAGCTAGAAAGGATTAAGAAATTTAATAAAATAATTATTAAAAAAAAAATATTTTCTCTTAATAAGAACATATTAAATTGATAATAAAACATTGTTTTATCAAGATTGGGAGCTTTTTACGTCATGGTAGGCTCTTTTTTAGAAAGATTTATATGTTAATACGTATATTCCACAATGTGTATGAATTCAACCCGTTTCCCCCTTCTTCATTGGGTTCTCCACAGTTTTATACTATGCTCTTCTTTCAGTTGGAATTTCTGTTACGTGATATTGTCACTCATCTATATTGATTCTTTTGGAATTGTTTCTTTCGCTTTCTTGTCTTTATCACAAGGTCTTGGCTGTTGAACCCTCCGTACTTCCTCACATATCTGTCGCATTCTTTTTAACAAATCGACAAAAGTTCATTAGGTATGATACAACGAAATAAAACAGCATATTTGTCACGTCTTCGATGCTAATATAACTGAATAACGTATTCATCCATTCCTTTCATTATTTTGTACATAAACACTTTCATAATGCGCTCAACATATGCAGTCTTTCATGGAAATTTGATTATATCATTGAGGAGACGTTATTAGTACTTCATAAACGAAAGTTTTACACGTGTATATATATATATATATATATATATATATATATATATATATATATATATATATATATATATATATATATATATATATATATAAAAAAGTGGACATGGAAGTGCTGACTTCCATGTCCACTTTTATATTTACACACGCTCTATCTCTGATATTGAGCACTTTACCCCATAAATATAGCACACTTTAAGACTATATTTCTGTATATATATATATATATATATTAAAATAAAGGCGGAAGAAGTGCAACGATAAGAAAAATAGTACAGTAAATAAGTGAATCGAAGATATAACTAAAAAGAAACAGTAAAATAACAAAATGGCTATCCGGTTATCGTTCTTCCGAGTTAAATTGAAGACAAAACATATGCACACATCCACGCGCATCCACGAATTGTCTTCACGTTCTAACCTACGCTGAGAATCTATTTGTAGATTATGTTCTGAAAACTAGCATCATCATAGTTCATCGAATTAGAATTTGAAATGGCAGTATAATGATGAATATAGTTGAACTAATTAGAGGTTGGTCGCATGTAACAGGATCAGGCCGTAACAGGTGAGATCCATCTAGGATAATATGAAGATTTTCATATGCTTGTTAATTCTTCTGATTCTGCGATTGAAAATCACTTTAAAAAGAATACAACTCGTGCATCATCTTTTACACGTAGAAGCCAGAAGTAGAAAAGAAAGCGACACAAAAGGACAGTCAACTGCAAGAAAACAGAAAGTATGTAATCAGCAAGAGAGAAAGATCCCGATGCGAGTTATAAACTGAAGATGTCAATATCAACTAAATACAGAAGTTTAAATACTTGGAAAATGTTTTCTCAGAGGATGGAAAATACGACACCGAGATCCAAACACTCATCTTCATGTTCATGTATGAGGAAATTGTCCAACAGCCCATGCCGTATAAAAGGAACGATATTACATTGCAATTCAGTATTCTTTTCTTTGTTTCTAACGCAATTTTTCTATGCTTTAAGACTTTATCTGGAAGTTACCTTTAATAATTCATATTTCTGGGTAAGACTTTCCGTCATCTGTCGCTACACTATCCAGATTGCTATATTTATGTACCTGCTTAATCTTGATCAAGTCTCCAACTAGAATTTTAAAACTTTGAGTATCCCTCTTACATCAGTTCCTCCTTCTTCGGCCCTTCTCCTCTCTTGCCATCGTTACAACATTTTTAGTATCTATTGCAGAGTTTCTGGAGAGTACGGTATTACTAGGCTATTGATTTCAATCCTAACTGCATGTCGTACACGAGTAACGTTGTGTCATACTTAGCTGAGATTTGTATTAAAAGCGATCGTCATTCAAACCTGGTGGTGATCAATCATTGCTTGTAATTAGCAACGGTTGTCATTAAATGTTCATTGTTTATAATTACAAAAGTGTTGCCGACTGCACGTGAGTTGTGGGAAGATCTAAATAGGAGTGGAGGAAATTAACCAATTTTGTTTTTACTGGATTGATTAATGCAAAGAATAGTGACAACCAAATGATACGTTAGCTTGGCTTAAACAAACAACCAAACAAATGGACGCTCGAATCTCTTGCAGATAAGGAAAATATAATCCATTACGGACAGTCAGCTAGTTATTTGATGCGGTGTGCATTATTCTTCCCGTCAAGGGATCAACTTGGTGAAGGGAGGCAGATACTTGGAGAAAGGGTTTGTTTGTTTTATAATAAATCCCATCAATCAAGAAAGAACAAAAATGTAACATATTCAAAACGCCTGCGATTGAATGAGGGTAAGCAAGCAGATCACGCAAGCTACTGCTTGACAGTTGGATACTAAATGGGAGAGCTAATATGTAGACTTGTGCCAGACTATGCTAATCCGAATACACTACCTGCAGTAAAACGCGGCTTAACAACATAAATTTGCTTACTTAACTGATAGTGCAAATACAGTCTTCCTTTCCACATTTCTCTGAAGTTGGCCTGTGACAATTTAGCCGAATTTAAACAATAATAATAATAATGATATTAATAATAATAATAATAATAATAATAATAAAGAAGTGCAAGTAAATCATAATACACCTACAACAGCTGTGAAGAATCTAAAACAGAAATCAAAAGCAAATGCAATTTATCAAATGCAGAAACGATGACAAGTTGGTCAATACACTTCCCGTACCAAACAAGCTGATGTAGACAAACCCCATGCCCATTAGTGATTACGTAGTGCAGGGTTAGAATCTGATACCAAAGGTTTGGTTCTTGGTGCAGAGGACCAATGCTTACTAACTATAAATTACAAAGCACACATACTGAAGAATTGTGGTGAACCCAAAAGCAGATTCTGTGATAAATATCCAGAAACAATTGACCATCATTTATCAGGTTGCACAGTGTTAGCACTTACTGAATATTAAACACGGAATGACAGAGTGGGCCAATATCTGCACAGGAAAAGTGCAACTTTTACGGGAAGGAAACTTACAAGAAATTGATTGCTTACTGACATAGCAGTCACTGCAGATTGTAATGTATTTTTTGAAGATCTTCAAAAAAATATCCAAATACAACAATCTTGAAGTGGAAATCTACATATGTGTCATATGAGGATATCAATAATTCCAGGTGTAGTTAGAGCCCAAGGGTTGATTGGTAAAGATTCCAATAGATTTATTGAAGGGATTCTTGGTAGCCTTAAAAAGATTTAAAAAACCATGTACTCACAAGTACAGATCACACATTTCGAGGACCTTTATCAATGTGAAATGTGTGTGATCTTGTTTTTTTTTGTATTTTGAAAAATCATCAGTGGAAATATGAAGCCATTTCTGGCATTAGGGTTTTGGTTAGGAACCGGAAGTAAAAGTGTATACAACAAAAATCAAAGGAAATAATAATAATAATAATAATAGTAATAATAATAATTTGTACTGGTATAATAATAATAATTATTATTATTTTCATTATTTCACCACAAGCAAAGCAACGAAGCCGCTAAGACGCAAATGGGTTGCAGAGTGCGAAAGAACATTATTAAGGAGCAGGAACAATAAAAGAGTTGAAATTTTAGAAAACTGCAGATAACGATTGACATTGCATTTAAATGTTTGAAGATCAAATTTGGCTGGAAAGCAAAAAGCCGAAACAGTGTTCGACAAGCTTGACGTATCAAAAGAAGAAACTGTTAGGGTAGAAATTATGATTCCATCAAGCCAGTTCAACTGTAGAAAGATGAGACCTTGCTGCCAATCTAGTACTGCACTTAAATTCATAAGAGTCTATGTACGATAGAGTTAAGTTCACCAGAACAATCACCATGAAAGTATTTATAGAAAAGGCACAAGTCAAGAAAAATGACATTGCAGATTCTGCTTTTTTTTAAAAAAATTTTTTATTTTTATCAAGGATCTCTGAAACACTGCAACTGAAATATTAGAAACACCAGAGCGTATGTAGCAGCAAAATTCAAAGTATGAAAAATGGTAGACTTATAAGTATGTAGAATAGCTTTGTTGGAGGTGGGTGTAAAAAATTGTCCATCACGAAAGAATGATCCAAATTTCCTAGCATTAGACCTAGCAATTAATTCAATATAATCTTTGCACACCATGTCAGCGGAAAACGTTAGGCGAGAAGGCGCAACGAGTAACGCTTCTGGAGGGTAGCATCAGCCATGCTGTTGGAAGCAGAAATGGTTCCCTCAGCCGATTAATAGACAGCAATTTTGCTTGGAAACATTGTCCTAGTTAACAACAAAATGTAAATCATTTTTGAGGACAGCTGCAAATTTAAACCTTATCGAAACGATCAGACTTAAAATTATTACTATTATTGCTATTATTATTGTTATTGTTATCTGTAAGATGAAACATAATGCAATTGATTTCATGCGAAATCATGTATTAGATTTTCCATTATTAAATGTTGCTTTCGAATAAATCTATTTCATATTTCCCCATACGAAATTTGACATTAAATTCAAGCATTCCCACTAACGGTTATTATGCATTTCTAATTTCAATCAATTCCTTCCAGAATGCAGTAATTATATGCTTTATTTTTTATAACTCATTGCGGATATTCGGAGAAGAAAAGAAATGACTTATCCCAAAGCTTGTCGAAAATTTTTTATTTTCTTTCACTTCAAGAGGGCGCATTCTTTATTTTTTTCTAATTTCAGTCCTGTGTTTAGCAATACACGATTTATTTGTGGGTTTGGTTTGTTTAAAGGAATATCAACACATTATATTTAATATCGAAATCTTATTTTCTTGTGAACATTCCAAAAATCTATTGCTGGTAAATTTTTTTAATGTTTTTTTAATATGAAAATGGATTGCTGGTATTTTTTTTTTATTTTTTACTACGAAAATGTATTGCTGGCAATTTTTAATTTTTTTTCACTATGGAAATATATTGCTGGTAATATTTCTTTTTTTTAATATGAAAATGTATTGCTGGTAATTTTTTATTTTTTATTTTTTCAATGAAAATGTATTACGGGTTATTTTAATTTTTTTCTACAATGAAAATGTAATGCTGGCAATTTTTTCCAATAATGTATTACTGGTATTTTTTTAATTTTTTTTATATCAAAATAAATTACTGGTAATTTATTCTAATGTATCTTTATATTGTCATGTTTTGACGCCAGTTTGGGGGTTCACTATTTGCACGTAGATGGGACCGTAACAAGTGCTACCACCCCGGGTCAGTGTGGACCTGGGAACAACAGCAATTAAGAGGTGTTTCTATGCTCGTCAGAAACTCCCGATCATAGGGCTTGCTGTGGGATGTAGTTTCTCGTCATACCCAGAACGAACGATTTGTTTGTGAAAGCTCTTCTCTGGTTTCTGTAACATTCATCCTTACAGGATTCGTTAATGTGTTGTCATCTAAAACTGATCGACTTCAACGACTTTTCTTTTCATCAAAACAATAGTCATACTATCAAAACCCTAGAAGCAGTAACGAACCGTACCATGACTAAAAGATCTCAGTAACATCTCGTCAAAAGTTAACTCTATAGATGTAAATTAAGCAGCATTTCCTTTTTTACCCTACTTTTTTTGAGGATAATAAAACTGACTTTGTAACGATTTCAGAAATAAGTAAAAAATGCTAACGTCTAATCATCTAATCCTTCATGATATATAAAATAAGAATAAAACACTTGTGATAGTTTTGATAACGAATCACTTATATTTGATATCCCAATCGAATGTTAAAGTTCATAGCCACATCCTATTATAATTCAATGATGCATTTTTATCTAAAGATCGTCAGCTTTCCTAGATATCTGATCATGGTTTAATAAATTCACAAAGAAGAAAATACATTGACAGCTCACTAATCTCAAAATTATCGACAATAAACCTAAGAACAGTATCATACATAATATCACCGATCACCGCAAAAGCAATAACAACACAACGCTCTATAGGAGAAAGTAGAGAAAAGATATAGAAATTTACTAGGGGTTGGCTGGTTTAAAATCCAACAGACACTAACGGATCTAAAATAAACAAACACATTCTGGTTTCTGGTTGTCGGATATGATGAGGTAATTTAATTTATTGCCCCTGTTATCCTAAAAAATCACAACATATTTTCCTTCCACACAGTTTTGTCTTTCATTCCGAAACGAGGAAGACAAATCCAATACACGTTGGCGAAATGCGTCGTTTATAAGCTTTTCCATTTTGATCATCATCTCCACATATAATAATCCTATACTTCCTATTGATAATTATTGCCATATATCTTAATAATTAATTCCTGTTTTCATTGCATTTCTTTGATAAAATCTTTAGAAATAATTTATAGATGTTTGCCTATCACCCAGGTTTTGAAAAGGAATAGATGTTTATCCTTTGCTCCCTGCTGTAGATTTGGTTTCCAGTTCCTTCTAATGCCTTTTCATTCTCTTTCACTCCTAGCAGCCCCTTGCATCTTAGTGGCATTGTCGCCTTGCTTTGGGTGAATTGATTAAAAAAATACACAGTTCTGTAAGTTATTGACTGCAGGAAGCTTCTTTTTCTGATCAACAAGATATTCTTTTATTATAAAATCCTAAGGAATGTACTGTAATCTAAACTTGACAGCCTTCGAAGATATTTCTTCTCTTCAAGATTTTCATCCTTCCTGTAAAACCTTTTGATATATACCTGCTATACAAATCCAGCAACTTGGTAATATTTGGTTAACGTTTTGTGCATATAAGATAACTTTTCATGTATATACGCATGAGGAAAAAAATCAATTTTTTTCTGCACTTTCTACGAATTGCTGAACTTTATACAAAATGAGTTTCTAAATGAAGGAATGCTATCACATTTCAAATCGCCTAGATATTTCTTAGTCTTAGCTTGATCTGTCACAAGTATACAAGTGAACCCGGTGAGAATAGAATTCACCAAACCAGGAAATAGATTAGCGTGAGGAAGTTGTCAATAAATACTTGAAGCCAAAGATCACAAATATTGCATAATACCTGCGGTAATAAGATACCAGGTATTTGTATTTCAAATGTGGAGTTGAAATCCACGGCTTTAAAAATTATAGTATTTCAATACCTCCGCTTTTCTCTTGCAAAAAAATACAGGCAATTTGTGCAATTCAAATTATTTAGTTAACTCTCAGGCTAATATTTAATTCCCTAACTACAAGAACGTTTTCACAGATCAATGATTAAAAATAGCTTCAAGCCAATGGATCCTCTAGGTTTTAAAGAAAACAATACGTCCTCAAAAATTAGAAGCTGGCGCTACATAATCACAAACAAAGAAAATTACTAAACAACAAAAACCAAAGCACTTGATGATTCCAAAAGTAACAACTAAACTATGTCGCACAGGTAATTAGAAGGGAATATTATGTTATAATTAAGATTCGGACTTTTCCCACTACCTTAAACAATATGTTAGGAAGGAATCTCCCATCGACACTAGGAATAGTCTTCAGAGATTTAGAAACCAATTTTTTGTAAAAAAACTATTTCAAGACAAAGATTTTATGAATTTCAATCTAGCGCTGTTTGGTCAAAATGCCGAATGTTTCCTGCTTGGAAACGGTTAATCTCACCACTACTATTACCATTTTCTTTGAAGGAAATATTTGAAGACAACTGATTTTTTTACCGCGACATTTCGACCATTCTGCGCATGTGTCTTTCATATCTGGTAACATTTGGGAAATGGCAAACGGTACCTATTACTACACTGGGATTCATATTGCCCAATTCTTGCTTTTTTAGGCTGGCGTTTGTTCCCGGAATTTTAGACTTCGAAATTGTCATTTTTCTTGTTGTCGTTCAAATTTCTCCTATACTGCAGTATTTCTGTCATGCTCAAACCTGGGAATGAACTCGTAATTACTCAGCAGAATGTACCTGCAAATCGAAGAGTTAACGCAAGCGTCCATTATGTTATTGTGAATTTTAAATTTTCAGTCATAATCAGTAATAACAATAATAATAATAATAATAATAATAATAATAATAATAATAATAATAATAATAATAATAATAATAATAATTATTATGTTCCGATAGAATCACTGAATGGATTTCTGTTAGCCCATGATTTAAAGAAATACAAAAAAATGGTACTCACAAGTACAGCTCACAGATTACGAAGAGTTTTATCTATGTAAAATTTGTGTGTTTTTATATACAATAAATGATCAGTGGAAGATGTCATTAAGCCGTTTCTGACCATATGTTTCTGGTTGAGAACCAGAAGAAAATGCGTATACAACAAAAAAAACCATGAAAATAATAATGATAATAATAATAATAATAATAATTATAGTATACACCTGTATCTGTTTATATATATTTACTTTTGTAAAAAAAACAAAACAAAACCAAAAAAAACAAACACTGCTTTAATGATTTAATGCTACCTAAGGTTAGTTAATACTTAACACGAAATAAATATTGGGTTGGTGCATAATTATCAGGCGTTTTTTGTAGGAGAGTTATTTGTTAATAGAAATTGTTGCTTTGTTTACTATTTTAATAAAAAAAATATTTTCCGGTTATAAAAATCCATGTTGATAATCATACGCTCCGGAATATTTAAAAATGTTATTGTTGAATTGTTGTTTCTTTTCCATAATTAACATTGTTTAAAAACGCCTGATAATTATGCACCAACCCAATAGTTATGGTTAAATGTAAAAAATGTGTTATTACTTGTACTTTAAATACATTGACGTTGCACCTCTAATTTCACCAAAATCCTCCAAAACAGATATTGTTGTTAAATAATAATATAACTCGAAGGATTTTACCTATATTAGAAATGATTCATGATATTATTTCTGATATAATAATTATTATTATTTTACAAAAAAAAAGGTTTTCATAAAATTTACATTTTATATGAATTCTACATTATGAAAATTGACGTGTAGTAAATTGATAGTCCTCGCATCACATTTCCGAAGGGAGGAGCATGATCCCCCTTGTGCACACAGTGACTTCAATGACAATTATCTAGAAATAGGACTCAAATGCAAACCATCACACGACGACTGAGGCTTCTTGTATTAAAATATTTATGGAGCAAATACCTGACGTTTTAAAAATTCAGAAATTAATTTTAAAATGTTTAAATGAAAATAAATTTCCCTCGGCAAACTTTCTGTTACACACTTGAAAATGAATTATATCGGCTTTTCTAAATGTCAGACGAACTAATACTTTTCTGAATGCTTTTATTTGCTGTCGAATTTGCCCGTCATGTTTGTGACGAATGAGGAAGAAAATATTCTATATTATTCTGCTTTCCACTATTTTCTTCCAAACAGACCAGCGTCTTTTTCAAACATATAAATTTTAATTTGAAATCAATTTCAAAGTCTTCAATATTGCTGTGACATAAATTGAAGTTGATGAATTGATCTGTGTGAAACCTTAACCCTCCACAAGACCAAGGAAAAGCCAAACACGATATGACTTGTAAAATTGAAAACGCCTACTTTAACGTACACTAGAGTTCAAAAGTTTGAGGCTTCCCCGGCTATTTTTTAAAAATTGGTCCAAAAAGTATTTGTTTTTTTTTACTTTAAATAAGAAAAAAATTATTGTACAATGTTAAAACGTGAAACATCATTTTTATTAGAAATTGTATTATGACAAGAAGAAAAAAAAGGATTTTATGACTAAATTTTGCTCTCGTCAAAATATTCTCCTTTAGCCTTGATTACTGCGGCACACATTTTTCGCATTCGTTGCAAAAGTTTCTCAAAGCATAAGATTGATAATTGTTTCCATTCTTTTTTTAATGACTAAGAACTTTTTTTCATTTTTTCAATCTTCTGTCAAATTTATCTCATGTTTATTCTGGGGGAGGATTCGAAATTTTGAACTGTCGTGTGATATTAAACAGGTCCAAATTCCATAATATATAGCTAATGGAGTGAGTTCGATGATTATGCCTGTCTAAGCAAAGCTTCTTCTTCACTTCTTTAGGTGCCGTGTCCGTTCAGGACGAGGACGATCATAGCTCTGCACAACTGCCTTTCCTTTGTAGCTCTTTGCACTTGTTAGTTGCGTTACCCGCTGTTTCCTTCTAGCCCGCTTGCCTTCACTATGTCCTTTTGATTATCAAATCATGCGATCATTCTTTCCTCACTATCTGTCGAAGAACGGTCAGGTATCTCTTTCTCATCTTAATCACATTTTGTTCATACTTTCGTTAAAACTTCCACGTTGCTCACATGTTCTGTCCATGGTATTTTCAGCATTCTTTGTAGGAGCACATCTCTGTTGCATCAAGTCTTCTATTCATCTGTGAGAAGATTGTCCAACATTCAGGGATATAAAAGAAGATTAATATTACATAGCAGTTCAGCATTCTGTTCTTCCATTCCAACGACATTTTTGTGTTTCTTAATGCGGTGATTAGCTTTTCGAAAAGCACCTTTCACAATTATTTTTAATCATTTCACCCCAAACAAAGCATCAAAGCCACTAAGACGTAGGAGGTTACTGAGTGTGAAAGGATATAAGAAAAAGAAAAACATTATTAAAGGGGGAGAACAATAAAAGAATAAAAATTAAGAAGAGAAAATATAACGATTGACATTGCATTTAAATTTTTGAAGATCAAACTTGAATGGAAAGCAAGAAGCCATAAATGAGTTCTACAAGCAAGAAGTGTGGGAGAAGGAATTGTTAGCATAGAACTTATGGTTACATCTAGTCTTTCCTCTGTAATATGATGAGACCTTGCCGCCAATCTAATACTGTGCTTAAATTCATAGTTTAGGTAACAATGGAAAGTTCATCAGAACATTTTCCATGGAAGTATGTATAGAAAAGGCACAGTTACATGGCGTTGTCAGAAAAGTAACTGAAGACGAGTTGCCAGGATGGGACTAATGTCATTGCAGATTCTTTTTTGGATATTGTCAACGATCTCTAAATATATACCATATTAGTCGGCAATATTCAGAGCATAGACAAATGGTAGCTTTACAAATATATAAGATAGATTCAGATGTCATTTTTCTAAAATTATTCATAAACTAAACTTAGTAAACATCCTTATAATGTATAGAATATTAATTAATGAGTTAGTCAAAAGGATTATTAATTCTTTGAAATAATTTCGAACTTCCATGATTGACTCATTTTGTGGACTTGCACCAGTTTAAACCAAGCTTCTAAGATGCATGAATAAGAAAATCTCGTGAAATCGTTTTGGTTTTAGTGTGTAGATCATTTTAGCTTTAATCTGTTATAAATCTCACATTTAAGATATCGGCGTTTCTCATTACTCTAAACGCTATTTTTAGTGGATACAAGCGCTTGAATAGATACCCCTGTTTTTTAAGTGTAAATTTACGACTAACGGCCTGTGAATATGAGAATGTTAATGATGATAATGTGCCTTTCGAGTGGGTTCGAACATGCTTCTTTGTAGGGGAAACCACTGCTTTTATACTGCTCACACACTGAATAATATCACATTCAAGCAAAGTTAAATTATCCTATTTAAGAAATTCACGGATCGGATCTCTCTAAGCCCATATATAGTAGACTTAAATAAAATAGTTTCTAATGAATTAATAGATCTCATAATCCCAGAGTATTTAAAAAGACTCTCGAATGCACGGCCGATAGACGTTCAGAAAACACCAAAATATATTCTGTCCATTAATGCCATAGAAATTGTCAGCGTTTTAAGTTTCGAACCGACTTAAAACGCTGATATAATTTCTATTTCTGATATAATTTCAATTTCTGGCATAATTTCTATTTCTGCATTGACTCCGAAAAGAAATACATCTCTATTTCAGATGCAGGATAATATAATATTTAATATAATTACAGAGGGTGTGCTTATAGTGCAATTTATATTGGTGTGGGAAGTGAAATCAACAAGCAGAGTTAAAATCCGATCTAGTCAGTTGTCCTCCATTTCGCACTATTATCCTTGGGAAAGGCAGGTGTCTAAGGTTTCGATCCTTGAGTGGCAACAAGTCTAAAAGAAGAAAAACGAAATTCAAAAACATGAGTGAGGCCACACTATTATCTTTTCAATGTTAATAAATAAAAGGGTATGTGGAGAGCCATCATCGTCTACATCTTGAATGTACTTGGCATTAAAAGAACCTTACAGTGTCCTACAACAGAAAATCTCTAGTTTGAGGCACATCGTGAGGATAAAAATGTCCACACGTTGACTTCATTCCGTCGATTCTGACAAGCGAATAAAGCCCTGAATTTGTGCGTCTTCAGTAACTCAGGTTCTTCTCGATATGATCTCATTTCCTGTGTTAGTGTTTCCGTCGTGTACAAGATCACGGATTGAATTCATAAAATTTTTTTCCATTTTTATGGAATGAAAAAGCAAGACCAGCTCAGAAACTATAGTTTTCAAGTGCCCAATATGAATCTCTAATTTGTCCTTGTAGATTGCTAGAAAGAAAGAAAGTAAAACATTTTCCCTGCAGATAACTGCAGGGTGATTGAAAAGTAACTCCCTATTTTATGTATAATTAGCCAGCCAGGAGTCCTGAATTAACAACCTGTGACTTTTTTCTTCGATGCTGGTTAAAGGAGAAAGTCTACTATACCAAACCAAGACTTTGGAAGAAACTGAAGGGCGAATACAAGAAGTTATGTCTGCCATACCGCAAGAATTCCCGGTGAAATCAGTTGACACGATTTCCGAGCGACTCGAGAAGCTGGTGGCGAAATCTGGTGCCCATATTGAGTTATACATAAAACCTCATGCTAAACGCTTTCTTCTTTTGTCTATTTCTTGAAAAAATATAGTTAACAAATAAATTTCAAGTATTTTAAAATGAAGATTATTTTAAAACTATCGTGTTTTTGAAATCAATTCAAATACGTTTATTTCCCCTGATCCCCCCCCCACATATCTCAATAAAAATACGCTAAAATTAGGTTATAGTTATACTGATAGTATAGAAAAAAATTAGAAAAAAAAACAATAATAATAAAAATAAAATTTTAAATAAATATTTAAACCTAAATAAAAATAAGAGTAATTCGAAAACAGAAGTCAATAATTTCGATAATAAAGTATGTAATTGTAGAAACCCTATAAAGTATCCATTGGAAAATAAATACCTTACTGAATCTATTGTTTATCAATGCACTATTTCATCGACTGAAAACCCAGGTATTAAAAAATGTTATATTGGTAGCACAAACAACCTCTTTTAAATTATTAATATTTCTTCGTAACTTAAATGTATATTTTTGCCGGAAGTAAGGTGTCGAGCCGTTAATATGACAGATCTCTGAAACATGTATGAAGATCACACATCCCACAACATCTAACCTATATTTTTAACTTTTCAAATTTAGCGTTGACCATCCTTCTGATTAGTTAAAATTGACACACACAGGAGATCTAAATATCTCGATTCTCCCCATTTTAACTCTTAATTAAGCAAACATATTGTTTTCTATTTTCAAATGTAAATCATTTTCACCCAAGTTATCGAACATTGCTTGATGACGAAATAAACACTTTAAATCTCGAAACATAGAAATTTCAGTGTCGCAATTTAAAATATTTTTGATAAAAATATCATTAAATATATATGTGTGTGTGTGCGCGCGCATGCACGCGCGTGAGTGTGTGTCTGTGTGTGTGTAAAGAAATAGACAGAATAAATTCTTTTAAAATTTCACACTGAGATGTGCATTGAAAAATAATTTTTTTAGCAAGATCAAAAGCAGTAAAAGCGAGAAATGTCATTCAGGGTATGTATCTGAAAGCTTGGTTTCTTACTTATTTTTTTAACTGTGTCGCTACAGTTTTTTTTTCTAATGACGCCTGATCCTCGGCGAAACTTATCGTAGTAAACTTTTTTTTTTCAAAATTGTCTTGTATACAGAGTCTCCATAAATTATCTTTAAAATTTTGAAAAATCATAATAAATGTGAAATAAAAAAATAACTCTATAATGTTTATTGGAAAAGATAGGCAACCAAATAACGTTTTATTTACACACATCAGAACTCTTTCACATGAGCTCCAGTATGCAACACACCTAGACCAACACTTCTTAAACCATGACCCCATTTGGTGTCGCGAAGCGAAATGCTGTTGCCACGAAAATTAAATTCAAACAATTAATTTCAGTTTCTATGTTACAAGCGCACAATATTTAACGGGATGTGCCACACAAGCGCGGTAATAATACCTGGGGTTACGAAAAATCTCGTGATGAAAAATGGGGTCATGAATGAAAAAAAGTTTAAGAAGCATTGATCTAGTCAGTCAGTTATGTGCCATGATACACGCTTAGACGATCATGTATCTTTCGATACATGACTGACGAGGCAGATTTTTCCCGCAGTATGTTGCTATTTCTTTCTGCGGTAGACCAGTTGGCTATAGAACCCGTTCTTTCCTTCTGTTTACCCATAGCTGTGGCGAGAAGAAGAGGACCCATACGTTTCCCAAGGGTATTAGCACTTAAGTGAATGTAATGGATTCGACTGGAATTCGAACTCGGCTCTCCGATTTCTCAATCCAAGCCGCTATCCATTAATCCTGACCTAGACGATGCTTAATTTATGTTTCCTGCAATATGCTTCCTCCTTCCATAGACAGATACTAATACGACTTAGTGTTTTTTTCCGTACATTGTAATGCAATAGTACTGAACCTAAGTGACTGATTTGCTTTCTATGAACCAGGAACTCTATTTTCTCTTGGGGTGTTTTCATTTTCATTGAAAATAAGAAGCCCTTTTTACATTTATCTGAAGAGACAAAAGAAAGCGAATTAGCAAAGAATAAACTTTAATAATAATTTTTTTTTTTTTAGCATGAAATGTGTTTGTTGATAACTTGGAACTACCAAGTGCTGTAAGCTTGGGTGTAAAGGGTGGTCTAATGGATAAGGGCTCAGGAATTGCTAATCAGAGAACCGAGTTCCAGTTACCGTTGTCTTCGTTATATTCACCTACGCGGAAATACGCTTGGGATATGTATGAATCCCCCACTCCCCCCCAGCTAATTAGCAAGACTTGTATCACTAAAAACATTATTATCTGAAAAGAATACCATTGCGTACAAAATATTTATATTTCAGCATTAAATAACACACAGAGGTTGATATGTCGCTAAACAAAAACTAGCAACCATTTAATCCATCTAATGGATACAATAAACTGGAAAGTTGTACAGATAATTTATGGAATCTCTCTATTTCCCATTTGTCGTATTATTATTCAACACTGTCTGACTCACTCTCTCTCTATTTCTCTCACTCACACACACACACGTACACACACGCAAGCAAACATACATACGTACAAATGCACAGATGTACACGCATAAACACACACACACATATATACATTTTGTGTGTGCACGCGTTCATATTCAAGTTAGTAATTATTTTATGAGTTCTTTATTATATATACACACAGAGATATTTAATAAAGTTCACCCACATGAATAATCATTTTGAAAATTGTTTTATGCTGTTCTGAATTCTTGTCAAGCCAATGTCTGCTGGAATGTCTGCAGAAGTCATGATCTTCCTAGAATTAGAAGCTGACGAAAGTGTAAACTTTAAAAAAAATTGTTATAAAATTTCTAGTATTCATGATTTAACAAAAGAGAAAACGTCACATTTCCGGTTAGTTTTCAAACGCTGTCATCAGGATGGGGGCATAGATTTTTTTTCATAAGGACATAATCTCTCTCTCTCTCTCTCTCTTTCTCTCTCTCTATCTCTCTCCATATATATATATATATATATATATATATATATGGAAAATGTGGATATATATATATGAAAAATATGGAGATCTTTCTTTCTCTCTCTCTCTATATATATATATATATATGTGTGTATATATGTGTATATATATATATATATATATATATATATTCATACATGTTGCATCAAATAATATAGATAAGTGTTGTCTATATATTTTATGTAAGTTCTTTTCATATCGTCTGATAAGCTTAATAACATTATCACTAAACAATGAAAGAAAATCACAATATTGATACATATTTTTAATCCAATCTAAGCTTTCGGCTTACATAAGCCATTATCAAAGATGACAATTACACAATATATTAAGCAATACACGGACAAGAAATTGATGATAGTCTGTTTTTGTTTACATGGATGATTTCCAAGCAACGATAAACACGTGCATATAAGACGCTGAAAGCGAAAATCGCACCAATCTAAATATATATATATGTATGTAATTATTAAATAATGATGATGTACTGAAAAGTTTCAGATTCGAGCCAATTCTTCAAAACTAATGGAATATCAGTTATTTACATCATTTTTTCGTTGTACGTTATTTTAATTTGGAGCACCACCTCATAGAGAGAATATTCAGTTCAAAATATGTCAAGAGATAAGAATATAACTTATTGAATTAATAATAAATTAACTATTCTAAAAGCAAAAACAATTCAAATGGTTAGCACATAAAACTCGCAGAGAAAATAATGACATACTCAAGATATTGATGTTATATACTACTTCAAACAAAAGGTAAGGAACAATCACCGATCAGTTGAATGATAGATAGGCTTGCCTATCGCCCAATTCAGACTCCTCCCCGGCCTTTTGAACAGAAGTAAAGTTTTATCCCTTTATTTCTGCTTAGGATAGCGTTTCCAGTTCCTTTTATGTCTTCTCTCAGTGGCATCATCGCCTTGGTTAAAAAAAAATACTAGATAGATAAGAGCTAGTCGACTTGACAAAACTTACATCCCTGAAGATGTGTTTTAATAGAGAGATGTTATGAATTTCAAACGGCAGCAGCTCTGTCTGATCGGTCAATGAATGTTGAATGTTTCCCTATAAGAAAACGGCTAATTACCATTACAGCATTTTCACTCAATACCTCACATTTGTTTCCTTGTCTCAGTAAACGCCTGTTCGGTGGAGCTAGGTTTACTGAACTAGCTTATTCATTACCACTGATGTGAATTTGATCCTTATTCTGCGCAAAAAATGTTTGCCCTTGTCTCAAACTAAGCTAAATGATGTTAGAACTGCCGCATTGTTCTTTTGTTATTTTAGTTTTATTCTCCTTGTCTTAGAAACGCGCATGTCAGGAAACGATAAAAAGTATAATAATAATAATAAAGAAAAAGATAGAAAACTGTAAACAATTGTGTTTACTTTACTTTTGGGCTGTTGATTCTTAACAAGCTCTTTTATAAACCCATTTGTTCTTTTTGATCTGCTTATGAAGCTCTCTCATTTATATATCCTGTGTTTTGCGACGTTCCTTTCCCAAGAGATGATTCCTTTTCTGCTGCAACTAGAAATTGTAGAGGAGGTGTCAGAACTGTGCATTTTGAAAATAGTTTAGTTTAATGACGAAATATATGTTTACGCTTGATTCCTTCGACGTCTGTTGACTTTGCACCTGGAAATAAATGCATTTTGCTCCTTAACGCAAACATTGCTCTCATCTTAGAAGCATCAGAATCGATAGAAATGTAGCTATCTGCTTGAAGTCAATTTTTAAAATTATACTAATTTCCTACGCACATTGAAGTATGGCACATGGTTAAATAAGAAGAGCATCAAATGCGGGATGTAGCAATATGAGTCAGCTGGAGTCTTGTTAAATTGAAAAGTAGCAGGACCTGTCGCACAACTCGTTACGGAACATTTACTTTCGACCGATGTTTATCAGTGAGGTTAACTTCAAAGTAGAGAGCAAGAGGCTCAGACTGAAAGAAAGTCACGGAAGGAAGATAAATTACTTTTTTAGACGAAGATGTCAAGACAAAGAAAATTATTACGAAGTGAGCATCACAGTACGGACCAGGAAGACGGCTGCTGAATTGTGCACCCCGCTTGACTTATGCCTCATCTCTATTTCGCTCGGTTATAGCAGTAATTTACAACTCGAGAATAAAATCTGTTTTACTGCTAGAAATTGTTTTTTTCTTTGCTCCTGGGTAACGATCCGGCCGATGGGTAATTTTTAAGCCACAAGCGTTTGACTGAAAGAAACTGCAAACTATCAACGAACCACTGAACCTGTTGTCTGGTCTGAGCTGCAAGGCAACAGAAACATACGCACTGAAGAGGAAAAGAAACTTTTAAGAAAGTTTGTGTGAAGTTTTATCTTACTTCTAATACGCATACTCAAATGTATTTAACATGAAGACATGTGGACAATTTTTTCCCCAAGAATTACCACACCCAACTTGGCATTTCGACTTCAGCCATTTTTCTACCGCCATAACGTCGCTACCTGTGTCTTTTCTACAAATATTTTCGTGGTAATTGTTCTGATGAACTTTCCAGTTTGGAACCTCGAACATTAACTTAAGCACAGTACTAGATTGGCAGCGAGTTTTTATCATTTACTGTTGAAATTGCTAAAAGTAACCGTAAGTTCTATTCTCAGAGTTTCTTCTTTCGTATTTCTCGTCTACAGAACTCTCTTCCAGCTTCTTGCTTTCCGTCAAGTACAATCTTCAAAAAATTAAATGCAATGTTATCTTCATTATCTTCTTTATTCGTGAATTCTGTTCATTTTATTGTTCTTCTCCTAAGTAACGTTTTCTCAGGTTCTTTCACACTACTGTCTTTCACCCTCAGCAACCCGCATTATAATGACTTTATCGCTTTTCTTTGAGTAGAACTATTGATCCTGATCTGCCGGCTTGGCGTCACTCACTTTCCCACCGCCATAAGGTTGCCTCTATGCGTCTTTTCTATAAATACTTTCATGTTAATTGTTCGGATGACTTCTTCGTTTTGTAGTTGTGTTTCAATGAGTCTGCGGTTAGGTGATTGTTTCGGATGTATGAATGCCTTATATTATTATAGTCCCGCATTGTTTTCGTCCAGTGAACTGATGTTTCTGCCACAGTTAGGGATTGGTGCGGGGGTATTACTAACACTATTTTCTTTAGTATCTTGTATATAGTTTCTGTTCATTTTTGTAAATATTCATTAGGGTTTAGATTTTTAAATTGTTACAGACAACGAATTGTACATATTGGGACTAGTTAGGACTTTCATCGAGACAAGCGATATTATGGTGGATGTAGTAAGAAGTGTAAGTAAGAATGCGTTGTTTTCGTGTTAGGAATATTGTGGCATGTTTGGGTCAGTGTTTGTAGCTAGCTAAGTTTAATGTTAAGACAGATAAACACTGTTCATTTCCCATTCCCCTTTTCGGCCTCGTGCTACATTTTGCATTTTTACAAAAAAAGATCGCTCTTCTTTTCTTGTAATTAGTTTTGTTTCATATTTGTAAATATTTATTAGGGTTTAGATTTTTCAAATTGTTATTTATTCCCCTCCCCGATCAATATGAATTGTATATATGGGGAGTAGGTAGGATTTTCATAGAGACATTGAGTTATTATGGTGAATATTTAAGAATGGTCAGTAAGAATTACGTTGTTTTGGTGTAAGGATATTGTGGTATATTTGGGTCAGTGATCGTGGCTAGCTAAAAAAAGACCGTTCTTTCCCACTCCCCATTTTGGCCTTGTGCCACATTTTGAAATTTTACGATTAAATAATGCTTTCCGCTATGATAATTACACTTTTTAAATTCAAACGCAGTACTAGACTGGCGTTGAGATCTAATCAATTACAGTTGATCTGGCTAGATGTAGACGTAAGTCCTATGTTAGCAGTTTCTTTTCTCGCACTTCTCACTTGTGGAACTCCTTTCAGTCTTCATGCTTTCGAGCCAACTTTAATCAACAAATAGTTAAATGCAACGTAAATCGCTATCTACTGTCCTCCTGATTACTCTTTTCTATTCTCACTCATTTTAAAATTTTCTGTTCCTAATTCTTCCACACCCTGTAACCCCTTGTGTCTTCGTGGCTTTACTGCTTTGCCATGGATGATACCGATTAAAAAAATGACCCCCAAAATACTGTCGCGTGGGGGGTCTCTGAACACTGCAAATTTGATTTCTTCAAATTCAGTGTCAATCGTTATCTATGCTTCATATGTTCATAATGTTCACTTCCTACCGCTAACATCTCTTCCTTAATTCATAGAATACACCTCATCTATCCTTACCATTTCAAGAGTAAGTCTTTACTTTGAATGACTGACGAGCTTTGTATTTGTTGAATTTTACTCTAAATAGAGAAACATGAACACAGTAAAATCCGCGATATATCAATTACCATATATTGCTAGTCGAGATAATTCCACTAGCAATAAACAAATACGCTTAAACACACAGACATTTGACACTCTGAGGACATGTCCCACGTGATATACGCTACAGCATGTCTGAACGTAGACAGTCTCAGTATTTCATAATTGGTCTTTGCCCGGACTCCCAGTATTAACTTACAATCATTTAATATCAATAAAATCTCACCGAGGTCTAATTTCCTTTTAAATGATCAATTATTCTTAGTTGCTTTTTCAGTCTCTTTTTTTGTTGTTAGGAAAATCAATGGAATTTTGTCGAAATGAATGAAAGTTTTAACTCTTTTCCAAAATTGACCAGTACCCAGTGGATTTGGCGGCGGTACAATACAAAATTGCACATCAATTTTGTCATGTTTTGCTTGCTATGTTTCTTCACTGGTCATCCAAATTTCATTAACAAAAATGCCGAGAACATATTTTTCACTTTTTTAAATATAATTTCGTCCGTGCATTGAATACTGCTGCAATATCTTGTCTGGAGCTCCAGTTATTCATCTGGACATTCTTGAAAATATCCAAAGAAGGATCTTTAATTTAATCGATCCTGACCTGGCATCTCGTCTTCAGTCACTTTCTCACCGATGTGGCGTTGTTTCCCTTTGTCTTTTTTTTACTAATGGCAACTGTTCTGATGAGCTTTTTCCCTGGTGCCCCGACTACATGAATTTAAGCATGCTACTAGCTTGGCATCTAGGTCCCACCTGTCTACTGTTGAAATAGTTGATTGCGAAAACCGCGTATGCTCCAACAGTTATTTTTCTCGCACTTCCCGTCTGTGGACTCCCTTCTATTTACTTGCTTTCCTGATAATTACAGTTTTCAAAAATTTAAATGGAACTTCAATCGCCATCTTCTGTCTTCTTGAATCCCGTTCAGCATTTGTTCTTTCCTTAGTCCTCCCTATAATCATTTTTCTCTCACTTTCACTCTCGGTAAACCCCCGCGTATTAGTGACATTCCAGCATTGCTTGGGGTGAAATGATTAAAAAAAATTAAAATCTGCAAATCTGTGTGGGGCCAGTGGGGATCACGTATATTATAACATTTTAAACTAACTTCCAATATTACATATCACAGTATAAAATTGAAAAAAAAAAAACACTTCCGAAGCTAGACAAAAACTTCAACACTGCAATTTCTACATTTAAATGTATTTCACAACTGACGATATATTTAACTTGTGTTGAATCATGATTGTCCAACACGTACACGAGACTTAAACATAAACGCCGATATTTTTAAGTATCAGAGTGTCTGAAATCAAGAAAATGAGAATTATGGTAGAAAAAATCATGAAGATTAGGTTGAACATTGAAACAGACTGTCGCCACTCCGTGTTGATATTTTCTCATATTTACACATGCCCTCTCCCGGATATTGAGTATGTTTACCGTTCAAATATAGAATAGCACATATTTTATAATTACATATCTGTATGTATATGTAATATATATGTGTATGCGTGTGTGTGTGTGTTTGTGTGTTCACAAATAAAATTAGATGTTTATTGACTGATTCGCTCCTACTCTGAGATACGCGCAAATTGTTTCCACTCATCCAGTGGCTTGGCAGAAAAACTGAATTCATTTCAGTATGAAACACCAAAACGAGAGTATGCCATATAAGCGCAACTCAGAGATGACGCAGTTAATTGTAAAACGCTTTAATTAAGGAACCGCTTACCTTAAATACGTTGAATGGAATGGGGACAGAGTTATTTAATGGAGTTCGCCGAGCAGCTGGCGTATTTCGTATAGAAAAAAAAGTTAAAATTTCCTTCCGCCTTACCGTGCGACGATAGCCTGGATGTAAGTCGGGTTTCGATCCCTGCTTAGAGCAATCGGCCATCTAGCCACAGTGAAGCTTCAATATTTACCTAATCTTATTATATCTGATTCCATAATGAATCCTATCATTAAATATAGATGACTATATTGAAAAAAAAATATAAATTCACTTTTATATATCAATCTACGTATATTAACAGCTATATAATTTTATTTATGTATGTTTGTATATATAATTTTATTAATGTAGTTTATACATATATATATATATATATATATATATATATATATATATATATATATATATATATATATATAAAAGTGGACATGGAAGTCAGCACTTAGAGGCGACAGTCTGTTTCATGCTAGTGCAATCGTCAGGTCGCCTGACGATTGCACTAGCATGAAACAGACTGTCGCCTCTAAGTGCTGACTTCCATGTCCACTTTTATATTTACACACGCTCTATCTCTGATATTGAGCACTTTACCCCATAAATATAGCACACTTTAAGACTATATTTATGCATATATATATATATATATATATATATATATATATATATATATATATATATATATATATGGGTTATCCCGTCATTGCTTACCGTACTCTATACTTAAAAAATCCGCAGGTTCTAGTGATTGGGCTTGAGCCGTTGATTTAAACGTGATTTAACCGTAAACATTTTCATAAAGTGACAAAATGCCGATGATAGTATGAATAAAATTAAAATAAAATATTTATGATATGAAAGCAGGTAAAAAAAATGTTAAAAATTTCCATTGAATCGACAGTTACTCTTATTGTACGCGCTAATAAAACAACACTACATAGAACTTGGATTTTTTGTTAGATATCAGTTTAACTATCATTTCTCTTTATTCTTCTATTTCTCGCCGAATTACTTTTTCGCCCTTGTCATTTAGAGAAATTCCTACTCTCTTTGTACTGACTAAAACCATTTTAGTATCTGTCATTGACAAGGAAAGCGTATGTGGAAAAGAGTGACTTGATCAGGCTGAGAATGAGGGCCAGAAGGAAGATGGCGGCTAGATAGCGAGTTGTAGCCAATTTGTCATGCCATGTTTGATTTGTAGCGGAAGATGATCTGAACTTGGCTTTGAGAGAGACAGATTCAAGTGTCAGTACACACACAAGCACAATTAAAATTGCACATCCAAATTCCCATTCTTCTGTGATGCCAGGCAATGATCGAAAGATATAAAGAATAAATGGACATCAAAGGACACGACCAATCAGGATAAGAATTTTTACCAACACGCTCATGTAGTTTATATATCAGATAAGTTTATGGTAGAAACGATAACTTTAAGTAAATGGAAATATTTGCATGTAATTTGGTAACAACTAAAAGTCATGGATGATTTTATCGATCAAAATATTTTCAGTATTTTTTTATTCACGATATTCATAGTATTGTTATTCAATATCTTTTTATTAGCTTTACATAACTTATTTTATATATCAAGTGAAACATGGGTGCCACCTTAAAAAAGATAATTAAAATTTCAGTCAATGTATTTGTTTCAGTTCATAAGTTTTTAAATTTTGTGATCTTGGGTTTTCGTCGTCGATGCTACAAATGTGAGCGCTTTTTTATGGAGATTTCTTTTGACTTTTTCCCATTCTCCCATGTTTCCGTGACCCAAAAAGACAATTTGCAAAAACATTAAAACTTTGGCAGAGAAAAAACTTCTGTATTCGACATGTGAAGCGTAGGTCTATCTTGTGAAACCTGACTTCCATATTAATCTCTATACAATTGTGAACCTCAAAGATCTTTCCTCGTGATACTCCAGCCAACAGTAATATTAATACATAGTTTATTTTTTCGTTTTATATTTTGTCAAAAGCAATTTCAGAACATTCTGAGCTTGAAATTAAGAGACTAACAGAAATCGATAGTTGGAAAACAAACATTGAGATCATTAATTGTTTTATTCTTTGTTTTTTTTTTTTGCGGTTACTGAGAAGCGAAATTAATATAAAATTTGTTGCAGAAAGAAAGCCGGCTGTATCACCTTCGGTGATAGTCGGCAAGTTAGCCTTGAAGAATATTCTTCCATTTAGTTGATCCGTTTTTGAGTTCGTAAATATGAATGTCTGACAAATGAATGTCAGCTGTGTCAATATATAGATGTAAATCTATTATGCACGCCTGTCAAGAAGCTGTAGTCAGGTCAGAAAGAATAATGAGTTCAATTCTTACTATCATTTTATACCAGATCTTTTGCCAGAAAAAACGAAGTATCATATGGGCTCCTATCATAGAAGGATTGCAAGCAATTTAGTCTGTGAATCAATCATTTGTGCGATAAGTTATAACCACTCTGACTATTATATCCTTGTGTCAGAGTAAGGTAAACAAGTCCAACGACTGCCTCAAAATCATTTGTAACTATCTATTCATTGTATGTGGCCATTACTCAAATTAGTCGTATCTGTTCTCAAAAGAAAATATTAAAAAATCCGACATTCTCTTATGTGGTGCAAAAAGGGGTATGCTTATTTTAATATATTTAAGAAATGAGTTGTTTTATGTATTGGAATAAGGTTAGATTTGAAAAGTTTTTTTTTTTTAAATTTTATAAGGCTTACATAAATATATCTAACCACTAATGAGCAGCTACATTTCGGAATTAGCAAATGATCATTTTCTTACAAGATCTCCTGTATATCTGATTAAATCTATCTATCTATCTATCTATCTATCTATCTATCTATCTATCTATCTATCTATCTATCTATCTATCTTTGACATACACGGACTCTTTTCAGTTATATACCCTAATGACCAAACAAATCAATTCTTTAAGATTTTCACTGCATAATGATTGAATGGCGAAAAACGAAATCAAACTTTACGTGAAATATAATACAATTTCCTGCCACCGGAAATATCTCGGTTGCTTGTATTGAAAATAACAAATGCCAAAGCAACTGATGGGTGATGTAGTGCCAAAATCAATAGGATCTGCAAGAAAAGTCAAACCATTACGTACAAATACCAGGACAAAATACAGTCATTATTTCTATTTTAACACGAAAATTTCAGTTTCAGCTGTGTCACTATATACATATGTAATCATGAAAGGAATTGAAAGTTTTGCTGTATTTGCTTAATAAATTTTGTATTCACGTTGTGGATATTTTGTACCTGAATGACATAACTGTTCAGGACTTAGACGTTCATAGCTCGCTACAGATTCTATTTTCTAAGTACTCATGTGTTCCATGTTTTTTCAGGGTGGGGACCATCAGGGTTCATCCCTGTTAGATTTTGTTTAAGTAGCCCTCGTTATTCAAGACTAAAGAGTGCAATTTTCACTGCTATTTAATCTACAGCTGAACCTTGTACATTACAAATTATAAAAATTATATACAGAGGCGCGCGCACGCAGAGTATTTAGGACCACATATTTGGCAAGAGAGACATGAAAGATGACCGTACATCATATCATGTGGCATGCGTGACATTTTCATATCACTCATTTTAGGAGTATCAAAAGAATTAAAATGGCAGCTTATAAACCGATTCATTAACTTGTCAACACGTTACGGCCATTCCAGATATTAAATTGTCTCATCATATATATATATATATATATATATATATATATATATATTTGTGTGTGTGTGTGTGTGTGTGTGTGTGTGTGTGTGTGTGTGTGTGTGTGTGTGTGTGTGTGTGTGTGTGTGTGTGTGTGTGTAGAAATAATTAGGAGCATTTGGGCAATCATAGTTAAGTAATTCTTCGAGACTAGAAGAAGGCTCAACAGAATGCAGAAAGCACTGGACGGCCGTTCCGTCCTATTTTGGGGTTCATCAACATTGCGCATCCAATACCGAGAGTGGATCCCGGACCGTTATGATATGGCGCAAACTCCACAACCCACTAGAGCAACGGGTCTAGTGAGTATACATATATATATATATATATATATATATATATATATATATATATATATATATATATATATATATATATATATATATATACTTGTGTATTTAGGCAGTAATGCCTATTTTATACAGGTTTCGTTAAAAACGATTGACAAGTTACAGAGATTAAGTTTTTTTTAATTTTTCTTGTGTTCGTACAATTGTTTTCTTTTCTGGACACAAAGTGTGTAAAAACTATACAACAGTTCTGCATATGCCAGGGATTTCAGCTCTTTTTTTAGCCATTATCAAGAGTGATTTTTATTTTTAAATAAATGTGGGCTATTTTTATGTATGTGCCTCAAGTTATGGGAACGATTTATTTTTCAAACGGTCAGCACATTGTGGCCGCGTTCATAGTTAATGTTATGTTGTCTTTTCATTTTGTTATTAAAAATAAAAAAAAGAATCGCCTTTGATAATGGCTAAACGAATAACTGAATGCACTCAAATATACAGAAAGTTTGGAGAGCTTTTTCACATTTTGTGTCTAGAAAAGGACACACAAGAAAAATACCTAAAATCATAATCGCAGTAATAT
>OZ038486.1:112739752-112779752 GCA_964036315.1 Acanthosepion esculentum | reverse complement strand
TTAAAAATGCATAGTTCGAAGCATTTACTGTTTTAGAAAAAGTGCTCAATACAAAGTAGAGCAAAATATTGTTATTATATTTTTATTATAAGTGGTTATAATTAAAACATTTTTAAATCGCTACACAAAAGCTTTCATGTTTCAATACTATGATTGTACTTCGTCAGGCGATGGTAGATAAATGGTTATAAAATTTTCTTAGGACAATTAAAAAACAACTCGTTACCTCTTTTCCTAAAGTTAATGTGGGGGCATTGTGCAAAAGGTCAGAAATTAAAATAGACTTGTGGTTATACCTGTATTAAACAATTAAATGCCAGATCTACGCTAAAGAGAAAAATACGGTCAGAGGGTGGAGGAGGGTGAGTTATTTTTTTCCTCATGTCGCGATAAACTGACATATAGACATGGCATCATTGACGTTTGTGGAGGATATGGCAGCGACAAATGTACCTTGATTGTAGCCAGGTACAGTTCTATTTGTTTAAGGGAGTTGCTAGTTAACCAGACGTAAAGTTATCAGAAGAGTTTTTTTTTAATATTCAGGAAGCTTCTTAAAGAGGCCAATAAATAAAATAAAAAATGTGGATGTTAATAATACTACAGAGATTAAATGTGGAACATCTATATACGGTGTTAATAATACTAAATAGATGGTAATATTAAGCTGAATAAACAAAATAAGGTAATTACCCGTAGAGGGTTGACCATTATATACTAATAAATTATGGCTATAAAAATGGTGATGAGTAATTTTTAACTATATTTTAAGTTAATGATAAACTGTGTCGGCAGTTTACAATTAATTCACTCCTTTAGTTTAACAGAGCTTTTTGGTCAGCAAGTTTGATTATTTGTACTTTTTCTTGTAAACATAGTAAACACGGTTCATTTACCGATTTGTAAGTTCTAGTTGTTTTTAATATTTTCCATTTTACCGTAGTAGCTTGTTAACATCTTTTAAGTTCCAAAAATATTTAGAAAGGTACGTCCTATTCCTAACGGATTGTTGGTGAAAGATAATGTATGGTGATACCAATTAGTTTTAAAGGAATTCTTGCTACTCCCGATATAAATTTTTTTAGCTGTTAGGTTTTCTATAGTAGAAATAGTGCTTAGGTAAACAAGAGTGTCCTTTTGACACTTAGTTTTTAATGGATATTCATTAGAATTTCTATAATTCCACTTATTGGTATTATCAGCGTTTGCTGCTTTGGACTGGCAATTATTGATTAGGTTTTTGTATTGATTTAAAATGTTATAATTATGTTTTTTTTAAATATATTTCAAGATTATCTGTACAACTATAGCTTAATTTTAGTGTTTTTCTATTAAATATCTTACTCAGTGGTTTATTTCTGGGGAAGTGTTTCTCAATTAAATTGAGAAACTTCTGCCCTAACCTATTAATAACCATTTGGTTAAATGGTGGAGGGGTACCAAATTATTTTTCTGCTTCTATTTTTATTCTTACTATCGCTATTATGTTTAATATATTTGATATCAGGGCACGGATAACTACTATTGTTTTAGGCAATGTTATAAAATCTATTATTTTTAAAAGACATCTTCACTGGAAGAATTATCGATAATTCTATATTCTATGGAGAAAGTTACGTGTTTGATTACGGAGGGTGGGTAGTTAGAATTTGGATGGATATATATTGGATTTGCGTTTGTCTTCATGTAGGGTTGGTGTGTATTAACTAGGTCTAGTGTAATATCAAGGACATCTTTTTAAAATTAGTATTAATCTTAAATTCAAGGCTGAGGCTTGACAACATAGGTTATCTAGAGATGATGGCCTTATGGTGGTGAAACATTTCGCAAAAATTAATGACAAAATCAGGAAATTAATAGATAGAAAGAGTTAACATTAAAGTTAAGATAAATACTATAATATATATATATATATATATATATATATGTGTGTGTGTGTTTGTGTGTGTGTTTGTGTGTGTTTGTGTGTGTGTGTTGAGAGAGAGATCAAACTTATTTTGAAGAATTCTCGAGTGCGCACGTTGATAGGCATAACAAACACTGTTTAAAATAAAAAAAACGGTCGTCTAGTTTAAATATGGATAATTAGAATTAAAATTTGCAGTCATAAAATGCCGAATTTAAAATAAATCTATGAATTCTTTAGAAAACTCTCTGTTTACGTTAATTTGTTTACGGATACAAAACTGAGCAAAGATGGAATTTTTAGAAAAATCTGAACGAGGGTTCGTTCGTTCTTTAAAAGGGAAAATACCTTGCTAGGCAATGAAGTCTCTGTGACACAACAATCCAAAGCACGTTGGATCACACGATGGGTTCACCTATATAGGGGGACCGAGGGTCTAACTCTGGCATATATATATATATATGAACATGGACATAATATCTTGACCGTGTTTTGAAACAAAAAAATGAATCACTTTATAAAACACACACAAACTATTTCTAATTCTAACAGTTGAAATATAATCCTTGATAATGGCTAAAAGTATAGCCGAAAGCGCTCGGAAAAGAACATTCGGACAATTTTTGTATAATTTATCCTCTGAAAAGAAAACCTTTATTAGATCGCACGAGAAATTATATAAAAAACTAAATAAAAGCACCTTGTCAGTCGTTTTTAATGAAATGTGCTTGAAAGAAGGATTGCTGCCTAAATACACAAATATATATATATATATATATATATATATATATATATATATATATATATATATATATATATATATATATATATATATGCAGCATCTCTTCATTCAAACATATTTCATTGAATAATATAGACATTTCATATAATCAGTTTCCTGATGTTGAGATGGAATTCATGAAGAAAGGCATCGTTTTTAACCCAAGTACTTTCGACCTTTTTTAAAATCATCTTCATGGGTAAATTATAAAGACGAACATGCTATTGTAACTGAGATAAAATAAAAAAGTATTGTATTTTTTATTTATTAATACGATATATTTTTGTCTCTTTAAACGTTATTTTTAGTTGATACACGTATTTTGAGTAGACACTGATTATTTTTTAGTAATTTTTGCTTAAATTCGTTTAATAAATGTTACTGAATATATACTTTAATTAAGATTTGTTGATTATCTGGAGAAGAAGAGAATTTTTCATATTATTTGGGTGGGGGTCTCTTACTTTTGCGCAGCACTGTATAGATATGGTGATTGTTTCTTCTTGAGAGAAGACGAGCATCTCCACAGCAAATTTCTTTTTTATATAAATTTCAGATTCACAGATCATGAGAGCACAGAACACTCTTTAAACCAGACTTATTTTTACAAGGTTTTGCACAAATGTTGGACTTGGAAGGGAGATCCCTAAGCCCAACAGGCATGGCATCAACGTGGATTTTCATGTGTCTTGTTAATCCGGAATCTGACTTGCATACTTTATGGCAGAGTGTACAGGAAGGCACACAGATTAATTGCCGGCTTCTTTCAGTGGATCGAGCCTGATGAGGCTTAAGGTGACTTTGAAGACCTGCTTTGAAAGATCAAAATTACCACATAAACTAAATATAAGCTGTGAGGTTAAGGTTGAAGGTAGCACTTCAAGATTACCTTTACGAAAATTACGCTTAATCTTAGCATGTTCCACCTTGTACTCTTCAAACTGGTTACAACCTTGATGACCTGTCGTTCTTCACAAAATTCGACATTCAGCCTCCAGTTCCCAGGTACCAACTGATATCTCAAGAGCGTTGAGATTGATTTTGTTGCAATCTTTAAAGCCCTTTCTAGGATTGTGTCTGGAACGCTTGCCTGCAGATAGTTTAGCATAAAAGGTATGTTTAGGCAACCTTGAGTTATCCATGCGAACCAAGTGACTTTCCCAGCACATTAGGTTGAGATTGATTAGCTTCTGAATACTGGGATATTAGCTTTCTTCAGAACTTCTGTTACACGTACAGAAGACTGTCATGAAATATTTATGATTTATCTGAGGAACTTTTGGTTTACTCTCTCAAGGGTCGTAATATGACGTCTGTATGTTGTCCATGGTTCGGAAGAATATAAAAGGGCAGTCAAAACACGTTACTTATAAACCTTTACTTTGATGTTAAGAGTGATGTTTCTGTCCGATCACACCCGCTTTTCCAAGCTTATACACACACACACACACACACACACACATATACACGCACATACACACACACACACACACACACACACACATATATATATATATATATATATATATATAGATAGATAGATAGATAGATAGATGTTGTATGTATATTGGCAGTACATTTTATTTAGAAAAAAAACAACGAAAGATTACTTCAAAAATTAAAAAACAGAATGTAAAAATAATTTAAAATATTCTTCTATATTTCTGAAAAATACAAGAAACACAGTAATTCTCACGCATATTATAAAGATTCTATATATCATGCTCTGTCAAAAATGAATAAGAATATTAGATGTATTGAACATAAATAACATCTCCGAATAAAAACCAATAACACGAAGATGGACATAAACAAGCATAAACACGGTATCTGAAAATGAACAAACCTACGTAGCACAAAAATGATAATAACAATGGTAACATTAGCTGTTTCCTTATAAGGAAACATTAAGCTTGATGGAACGCACACTCAAATGCCGAGAGATATAATTGGCATCTCATGGAGACAATATCCAAGTAAATCACAGCTCTGTGGATCCATCCTTGATATTTCTACAATCTCATGCAAACGCAGAATGCGTGTTGCAGGACCCTGCTGGCGAGCAAAACAAGAACTCACGAGTGATCTACTGTCCGTGACACCTAAACCATGTAGCAAGACGAGATAGTCGCAAAGAAGCCACCTACAGTGACCAGCTATGTTATGACACAGAATAACATTAACATTTCTCTTGAAGCAATTTTTCAGAAAACTCTGTTTCTCAAGTCCAGTATGGAAGACGATTTCCTTCCTGACCAGTCCTTTGTGACTCCGTAGCGCCAATCCACAAAATTCGAAGTAGTATGGTCGTCATCATGATTGACAAGTGTCACTCGTTCAAAGCGATTTTTAAACATTGGTCTTAGAAAGCGTTTGCAGACAGTTTAGATATTTATAAATTTAAAAAAATGTATTCTAAAAAATTGTTAGTTATTTTATGAGTAACAATTGGATTTTAAATAAGTGAGACAAGAATCTTTTATTAAGCTTATATTTAGATTGGAAGGTATGATTTAAGAAAGCTCACATTATATATATATATATATATATATATATATATATATATATATATATATATATATATATATATATAGATAGATAAAGGCTAAAATGTCAACCAACCTCGCAACCCGGGTTTTAACCGTAAGGCGCTGAGGAGAAATTACGGTCGAAACCCGGGTTGCGAGGTTGGCTGGCATTATACCCTTTTCTTAAATATTTCTGAACTACATATTCGATTTTGAATTTTGTATTGAGCACTTTTTTGTTGTCTATAGCTTTTAGGCGCGGCTGTTTTCAGTCTTTCTTTTACGTTTCTATCTGTATGTATATATATATATATATATATATATATATATATATATATATATATATGATGATTTTCATCATACCGTCGGATCTACATCCACACATTTGCTTACATATATATATATATATATATATGTATATATATATATATATATATATATATATATATATATATATGTGTGTGTGTGTGTATGTGTGTGTGTGTGTGTACGTGTGTGTGTGCACGTGTGTGTGTGCTTTTATGTATGGGGAAATTTTAAAAATATAGATTTGACACAGTGATTAATATCAGATTTTGTAACTCATGAGATCGGCGGAAATTGAAGCTTATGTTCATCATGTATACATTTCTAACATTATATACATTCATTAATGCTGATTTCATAATCACTTTCGTTAGAAAATCTCTGTAAATCTCTTTCATAATTTCGATGTCTTTTTTCCTGTCTAATTACATATTTAGTTTTTTTTTTTTTAATTTCTTTTTACTCTTTCCTTTTTTCTTTACTTTTTATTTTAGAACATGAAATTTTTTCTTGGAAAATAGAATTGATTGAAGAGACAACTGTGGAATAAGAATTTCCCTTTTCGTTTACTCTCCCACTTTACAGTCTCTTCTTTAATCATATTTACATTTCTTTCATTTCCACTCAATTTTCATTTTCTTCGCCTATTCTGTCTTTAACAATTTTCATTATTCATTGTACTCTCTCATTTCTTCTTTTATCTTACTTTACGCCTTCCCTTTTCTATTATTTTTTTTCATTTCATTTTTTCTTTCGTTATTCCGAATTCCGTTTGGTTTTTCAAGTCATTTGTTTAACAAGAAAGAAAGCAATTGACAAAGACAACGTTTTCCATTTTCTCTCTCCTTCTTTCTTTCTTTCTTTCTTTCTTTCTTTCTTTCTTTCTTTCTTTCTTTCCCATGCCTGCAATTTCGGCAAATACCACAAATCCGATGAAATCAAATCTTTTCCATAAAAAAAAGCACACTTCTATCCTCAGATTACAAAGGGTTGCCTCTCCTTGAAAAAAGAGATATAACCCGTCTACTTTCTTTGATCTTGTTATAATCGAACCATTATTCTTCTAGGCATCAAAGAGTTTCAGGAGGCAGTAATTGGTAAAGAACTCAAGAACGAACAGGTAAGATAACAATGCAGAATTTTCTTTGCAAAACATTCTTTGAAATGTACGCATGACATTCAATCAATCGAGCACTCTAAAATGTGTCGCTAAAATATTAACTTAATCTTCACTTTATGGATATCAAAATACCTTGAATTAAATTCTTAAACGAAAGGAAAATTTTCGTTGAAAAATACAATTTAAAAACTTCTCACGCATTGCTACGTATATTATCCGAGAGATTTCAAAGAGATTGTCGTAATCTATAAAAAGATAGTTAATACGTGTGTGTGTATAGGCTTAATACAAATATAAAAATTGTCACTTAGCTGATTGTTGCTATATTCAGGAAAGCGCACCTGATGACATAATTTTCTTCAAGCGAATTAGAAAAATACAATATGAACTTTCTGAACGCAATTTCAAAAATGAATGCTCAAGTGTATATATATATATATATATATATATATATATATATATGGGTGTATGGATATTTAGGCAGCATATGTTCATTCAAGCAAGTTTGGTTGATTTTGAAAGAATTACAATAAAAATGAAATGTCTAGATTATTCATCAAAACATGCTTAAATATATAAATATTTTTACCAGAGCTCATATTGCAATTTTGTAGTTATTATTAACTTTCTCTAGTGCTAGAGAAATGCAATAATAACAACAAAATTGCAACATGAGCTATGGTAAAAAAAATGTTACTTTATAAGTCCCAAAATACATAGACCGGTGTCCTCAAGGTCATATGGCCCAGTTGATTAAAGCGTTGGTTGGATCCAGTGACCTGACCCAAGGACTTGTTAGTTCAATAGCTACTGCAGTAGTGAACAAAATCATGGTGAGTTGATTTAAAGGGAGATAACTGAGACATCTGGAAGAGGGATGGCACATGGAAATAAATCAATTTACCCCGGTGGATGTAATAAAGGTTTCAGCTCGAAATCCCCTGAAGAAGGTCGATATGTTGTGAATATGGCAATAAAAATGAGGACCCCAGTCTACACAATGTAAATAAGGTATATATATATATATATATCAGAGGCTAATCCTGGGGTCGGACTTTTTGGGCTAAGACTAAGTCAACATTCAAGTATATCTATTTCAAACAACAAAAATCTTTCGTAGCGCGTCGTTTTCATTCTTCATATAATTACTTTAAGAAATTATTAAGCGAAATACATTTCGTCGATATTGTTCATAATGAATAAAGAATGAAGAAAGAAAGTAAAAAGAATGAAATAAATTTATGTGGCTAGTCGTGCTATGTAGATTTGAGCCCTTTCGAAGCTGGAAGCATACTTATGGGCAATGTATTTCTTCCTTTATTTTTATAAATAATTTTAAAAAAATCTGTATTGACTTGCATGCCCTGTTTTTTGACGAACACATTTTTATTATGACTTTTTTTTTTAAATGTCCATTTTCAATAATTTATTTCGAAGAGTATAAATTCTTTTAGCGGATTGTTACAATCAACATTAAAATACAAAATGTGTGTTTTTTTTTTAATTCATGCACAGAGATTTTTTTAAATTATATATTTTAGTTAGAGTAAAGGAATCACTTTAGCATCTCAGTTATACCAGCAGTAAATTTTTTAAAAGTTTATAATGAGCCCGGGAAACATTGATGACCTATTGTCGCCACTGATATATATGTATGTGTGTGTGTGTTTGTGTGTGTGTGCATATCTATCTATCTATCTATCTATCTATCTATCTATCTATCTATCTATCTATCTGTGTGTAGATATATGTATGTGTGTATATACATGTATATATATATGGGTGCATATATGTGTGCATATATATATGTATATATACATGTGTGTATATATGTGTATAAATATGTGCATGTGTTTGTATATATATATATACATATATATGCATACAAATGCACACACACACACACAGATATAGATATATATATATATATATATATATATATATATATATATATATATATATATAATATTCAACTGAGAAAAGTTCAAGAGACTTATTTTGGTTAACCGACTCAAGAGTTTCGCCCGACTCAAGAGTTTCGCATGTAAACGCTCGTCAGTGTCATATGTTTGATAAATTTATTAAACATTCTGTGTAATGTATTGCGACTTACAGACTTACGGAAGTACTTTATCATCTAAAGTAACGTCTTTGTTGATGGAATTATAAATGTGTAGGAAGGTAGGAGGTCTAAACACAATCACCGGTTATAAATATGCATCGAGAGGAAACGCTGAATTTTAAATGATTTGCTTAATTAAAAATGACTGACAGCTACTGCGGTTATGTTTTTAAATTATTTTTTTTGTGTTTTTAGAATTTTCTTCTTTTGTGGACAAAAATAACGTTGAAATTGTCCGAATGTTCTGTAGAACCGAGCGCGTTCGGCTATCCTTTTAGTCATCAAGGTTGAATTTATTTTTACTTTTAACTGAATATATAGAAGGCAGTTAACGGATAACATGAGACGATTGTTACTTCTTACTTGTCAAAGTCAGTGACATTTACTTGCATGAGAAAATATGATATTATACTCTGACCACGACACCTCCACACACACACACACACACACACACACACACACACACACACACATATATATATGTGTGTGTGTGTGTGTAGAAATATAGAGTGTACGGAATAAACTCCAATAAAAAAATATTCTTAAAAGAGTGCTCAATACAGAGTAGAGCAAATATAATTTATTCGAAAATTATAACATAAATATATTATAAAATCACTACAATAAAAGCCATTTTGCTTCAACATTTATGGTGTCTTATCAAGTGATGGCGTTGCATCAATGATAATATATTTAGATTATATATATATATATATATATATATATATATATATATATATATATATATATATATATATATATTGTAATTGGAGCAGAAATGCAAAGTCCCAATAAAAACGACGGGCATCGTACTTTAAACTTTTTATCCAAATTTTCTTGCATTCGTATAAGTGTTTGCTTTTCTGGAGATGAAGTGTGTAAAAGCTGTCCAAAAGTTCTTTTGGCTACTATACTATTAAAATATTATTAAAGATTTTTTTTCTATTTTTAACTGAATATGTTTATTTTCATATATGCGTATCTGTAGTGATGAGAATTAAATTTTTTTTCTAAAGACGGTCAGCAAATTGTGGCCTTGCTCATAGTTGATATTATTGGGTGTTGGCTTTTACCGTTTTTGATATTAATTCTTCCATTTTTTTCAACAGCTTTTACATGTTGCTGTTATCGTCGTATTTACCACAAGCATCTTGCGGACTGTGTTTGATAGATTACCATCTGCGTTTAAATGGCTTCTAACACACACACACACACACTCGCACACACGTGCACGCGCGCGTGTGTATGTGTGTGTTTTGTGTGTTTGTGTCTGTGTGTGCAAACTTGCGTAGACTATTAAGTTTGTAATTTTGGTAAGATATTTTCAACCTTCCTTTTTAAGCTACACACGTCACTTCTGATCCAACAGAGGATTCCTTTGACACAGAAGGAAATGTTGATAAACACCCCAATACTCAGCAACGCATTCTGCCAACGATGACAAAATTCTTGTGTAATCATCAGTAATAAATTAATATTCACCACTGAATTAATCCTTTGAAAAGGAAGGAAATTATTTTGAAATATAAATATTTCCAAAACTTCAAATTAAGTTGTCAAACTGAGGTTTACAGTAATCAGTTCATTTTTCTTATACATCAAGAGAGATGCAGCATACTTTCTGCTTTTTACTAATGATCTCAGATAAGTAGTAAATATATATATATATGGAGATGATTCCACTGTTATGGGAGCATCTCCCAAAATCAAGATAAGAGCCTGTCAGCTGATCTCTTCACAGACTTTTGACCGAACAGCTGAATGGAGCAAATCTGGCTTGTATCCAATTTAGTATTGTTTCCTCATTACCAGGTAGACATTTTCTGCAATCATGATTAACAGTTGCACGCTTAATGGGTTTCTTTGCTTACAACATACACTATCGTTTCCGATCCATCGTTAAGATGTTGGAAAAAATGATTTGTTTAATTTGTCGCGACAGGGCATTCAGGCTCGCGCGAGCCTGGTCCTCGTGCGGCCGACTGTCTTCTGCGAGCGGCCGTCTCTCCCTTCTCGTAAAAGTTGGAACGCGCAAGGACGACCAGTTTGTTTAACGACATATCAACTTCTTATGGTTCATTTAATGCCGAAATTTAATCTTCTTGGGAGATTTGAAGATGGCTACACACGTCACTTCAGATCCAACAGAGGATTCATTTCACACAGAAGGAAATGTTGATAAACACCCCAATACTCAGCAACGCATTCTGCCAACGATGAAAAAAATTCTTGTGTAATCATCAGTAATCCGGCAAAATAACTTATCCGGTACTCTACATACCGGATGTAGTTTATCGTCATAACCAGGACTAGAATGGCTCCTTCAGTCTAAACACTACCGGATTTCTTCTGCCTTGCTTTACCCTTACATGAGTCAGATCAGACCTAAAAAGGAGTATTGCTAACCTATTTCCTGTGCTTTTTTTAGTCAATTCACACCAAGCAAGGCGATAACGCCACTAAGACGCTAGAGGCTACTGGAAGTGAAAGAAAATGTAAATACGTTAGAAGGAACTAGAAACACAATGCTAAACAAGAAAGTAGGGATAAACGTCTACTCCTGTTCAAAAGAACGAGGAGGAGTGTAAATCAGACGGTAGAATCTACCTCCTCTAAGTGAGTAATAAATAAATAACTAGCATAAATATCAGAGTTATGTGCATAAATTATAAGTATAGAGTTGAGGTAGAATCTAGAACGAACCGTAAACCCAATCCTAAACAGGAAACAAGTAATAAAACCCCTACTCCTGTTTAATATTGTTATATTCCGTGCTAATGGGAACATATACTTAAAAGACAAGGTGGATGAAATAAGTAAAGGTTTATTGTAAAAACCAGTACAATAAGAATAAAGGTAACAGTTATGCACAAGGTCGTCGCAAGTCAATCCAGTAGTGAGTGCTACTATTGGAAGGTCGGTAGTTCTCGCGTAAGTCTGAGTCGTACTCAACATATCCCAGCTAGTAATATTTACCAGCCTCTGCACTAGGTAGGATGTGGCACATGGCTGAATTTAATGTGTGGCTATTCGAGCTCGTAGGCTCGGCCAAAAATTCCCCGTAAACGAGTTCGACAACAGCTAAGAGGTGAGTAACAGATCCCCGCTGGTATATTGAGCTACCCACCACGAGGCTTGCATGTGGCACAAGGCCGGGTTTAACGTGTGTTCTCCGAGCCCGTAGGCTCGGCTAAAAATAATCACTTCGAACACGTATAAACGGGTTCAGGGTCACTTCGAACACGTATAAACGGGTTCAGGGTCAGTCTACCTCCCCGAACGAGATTCTGCTCTTCGGCGGAGCCTCGTCCGGGTTCCTTTCTGCCCGAAGGTAGAGAGTTCGACTGTCTAGCTTGAACAGATCCTAGCTAGTATATTTAGCTACTCGCCCCCACGAGGGTTACATGTTGCACAAGGCCGGGTTTAACGGGCGATCTCGAGCCCGTAGGCACGGCCAAAAATATTCGCTATTCAGGTTCAGTTTCAGTCTACGTCTCCGTCTTGCTGGAACATATTCCAGCAAGTCGTTATTTACTTGCCTCCCCCCACCCACACACACGAGGGAAAGATGTGGCACAAGGCCGAGTTTTACGTGGGTATCCGAGCCCATACGCTCGGCCAAAAAATTCCCGTAGAAACTGTAAAAACAGAATCGGGTTGGTCAATCTCCCCGAACGAGACTCTGCCCTTTGGCGGAGCCTCGTCCGGGTTCCTCTCTGCCCGAAGGCAGATAGTTCGACCGTCTTGCTGGAACAGATTCCAGCAAGTCTCTGTAGTCCGTTGATTACAGATACTTATAAGTAGTTACTACCTATAGTGTAGTCACCCATGGGGGATAGGTTATCCCATTACATCAAAAATACCAAGAAGGAGTATGAACCGAGTGATATTTGAACCTCTCTACTCCTATTATAAATATTTTATGATCAGTTCTGATGAGTTTCCATCTTTGGAATCACGGCATCACGCATTTAAGCGCAATACTAAACTGGAAGTGGAAATTGCTAGATGTAATCGTAAGTTTTATACCTCAATTTCTTCTCTCTCTCTCTTTCTAATTCTTGCTTTCCTGTCAGTTACGATCTTCAGAAATTGAAATGCAACGTCAATAGTGACCTGCTGTATACTTGAATCTGGGCCTTTTCATTCCCTCTCTCGACCCTCAAAGTTTTCTCACGTTCTATCACTTTAAATTTAAAAACATTTAAACACAATACCCGCCTTATTATATGCTAATGGTTGACTCACTCTAATTCCCAAAGTATTCCATTGATAAAGAGGAGGTTCTTTTCAGACACCTTTTTCCAAACAACTTTACATTCCGCGTGGATAGTTCCTCTACAATCTTAAATCAAGTCTAGGGCCAGTCGTCATATCCTCATAATCTTCACTTCCTGATTTCTTTTCTTACGTTCATATCACATGCTTCATTCAGTAACCTTCTACCTTCGCTCTTGAGTGTTGTTATGAACATTAGTAAAAATAAAACCTTAAAATTTAAAAATCATTTATGGTAGATTGAGTCTCCTATGAACATTAATGGGTAACTTCTAAAAAATTTCAGCAAAAAACGAAAAGATTCAACCTTAATTGTAACTCATTGTGAAAGACGATGAAAATATCTTACAACAACCTAGGACACAAGTGATTATGGGTAAGTTAGAGACTCCCCATATGAGTTGTAACAGAAGAACAAAGACTAGAAAAACGAACAGTTTAAAAAGCATACTTCTATATAAGTAATACATTATACAACGAGAATGAGACGAAGGAAATTGCTAAACATATTCCTTTAACATTTAAAGACATGGCACGGGGGACGAAGCCCAATACATAAATCTGTTTGAAATTGATTGAATCACTTATCTGAAGTTGATCATATCTCATCTTCCAACGTCTGCTTGTCGATGCATTAACACGTCAATTCAGATTTGCTCGTGCCCAGCATGCCTATCCTTGGGACTGGGCTAAATCGCGTCCTTTCACCTCGGTGATATTCAGGCCTCTGGTTTGGCGCCTCAATTCCTAGATATTTCACTAGTGAATAAATATTCCTTTGATAAAATATAATTTTGCTCTTTGGGAAAGACAACTCGAATACTCCTTTTGAGAGTTAAAGGAAGTTTCTTCACATCATGCCAAGGATAGTGGGAAAATAAAAGATCAACATGCCGTATAGTGAAGTTAAAGCAAAATATCTAAAATAATTTGGACCTAATAAACAGAACAATGTTTTTATCATTAAGCTATTAATACTCATATTTGTAGATAAAGATGACACTGGATCAACCTTTTACTTATATAATCATTATTTATTTAATTGTCGAGAATGACAGATGATTTAATTAATATTTCGATGTTCATTTTATTCATATCAGAAAAATATAATCATACACATGAAATCTTAAAACAGAGAACAAGGCATAAACCTCTAATTATGTTTCAGAAAAACGGGAGGAGTGTGAAACGGATAATCGGCAACCAATAAACACATATTGAGGAAAATAAGGAAATAAAAAGTTAATACAATTTCAGAGATTTGGTGGAGACATTAGAAATATAGATTTGAAGGAGACTTTAGATAAAACAGGAAAACAGAGGACAAGGGCTAAACCTCTACTCCGGTAAAAAGTCCAGGATGTGTGCGTGAAGCGGAAGATGGCAAACCTATCTACTCCTACTAAGGAGAGAAAAAAAACGAAAACGGAAGTTCCTCACACTTATATACATCATTTTATTGCATTATTCAACTTTCTTGTGTAAATGGACTCTACCGAAAGCCATATATGCGATATAATTTTGAAAAGGATATCCCAGGAATATGTGTGTTCCAGACAGATATTAGTGGCATGTCGAATTTGAGCGTGATCATAAGTGATGAAAAGGATTGCAGATGATTGATAAGGATGACAAAAAAAAAACCCCCTAAATTCAAGGTTGATGACATTCAGCCAACCACTGTATCTTTTAAGCAGTATTCCATGAGATTTTGTCATCGTCGATCAAAAAGAGTCGGTTCAAAGGAGTTGGTTTCAAAGTCGGCACGAAGTGAGGCTTTTAAATTAGTATGTAATATATCTATTCTGAAAATAATTAACCTCAGGATTTCATTGCTGATCTATCTTTCTCCCAAGTCCAAGTATTTGCTAACTTACGGTCGTTTGAGTTAATCAAAACTCACAGAGGCTAAATCATTTATTTTTAAAAGGTCATTTCCGGATGGTTGCTTTTTCTGCCTTCTTTTCTTTGGTAAGTCCTTGAAATAGTGTTGAAATGAATGTTGTAAGGTGGTAGGTCTAACTTGAGATTTTTTTTTCAAAGATGTCCTACACCCATGGTTCCCAAAATAAATAGGTGGAATTGGAAATTCGCGAATGAGTTATTAACAATTTTTTTTTCTTGAGTCTTTCGAGAATGAGTGGCTGTGTCTGTTAATATATACGGTGCATATACATGGTGCGATAGCTAAATTGTCGTCTAAATTACGCAAAAATAACACTAACATCACATTTTAACAGATATATTTACCAAAATGACACAAAAATATCTTGAAATACTAAATAGTAAATTTATTCAATTAAATAGCCATTGGCTTCAACTACGGCTTCCAGACGACTTCAGAATCTCCTGCAACTCTTCTGGACGATCTCCTTGTTTAAGTTGGTGAATGTCGCCATAATCCTTGCCTTCAGTTCATCTTTGATGTTACAAGGAGTTTTGTTGGTCTCTTGCTCAACTGCACCCCACACATAATAATCAAGGGGGTTGCAGTATGATCGAAGAAATTATTTGACAGCAATGACTGGGTTCTCCTGCTTGGGTTGCATGGTGCAGGGTCCTGTTGTTAGACGTAGATTCTTCCAGCAGCCAACATCTTGACCCAGAGTAGCACTACCTCATCAAGGCACTTGATGTAGACCTGTGTGTTGAGTCTGAGGTCCTCGACAAAGAATTCAGGAGTTATTTTTATCTGAACGATCAGAGTGAGTTTTTCGAGCTGCCGTACCTTCGCAATCACCATTAGACTCATACATCTCTTTCCAAATAATCTGCACTGTTCTCAGATTTAAACCAAACCCCTCTGAAATATTCGTATTGGAGTTTTCGGCACGAATGTCAAGCAGTACAGCATGCCGTTTCCAGATTTTTGGCGAAGTGAATTGGGAAGTGAATTGCGTCATGGTGTTCTTTTTCTCAAAGATGGTGCCCAACTGACCCTACTATACTGTGCAGTCAACAAAATTAAAAACTATCAATGCGCAAAATTAAAAATATAATTGTTAATTATTTACCCATGACACCTTGTACAGTATGCATATATTGTGTATGCATGTAGGCTTCCTCCGTGTAAATAGGAGTTCACCTTTTGAATAGTAAGAATTATGTGCCATGGGGGAGGAGGCATCAGGATTTTTGAGATGGGGTGTGGGGAAAAAACATGGGAACCAATTTATTTTGGGGAACTACAACAGAAGGTTTAATTAAATTAACACTATTTTTCCTACTTTTTGTGTCTGACTCCAGCATCATGGAATAACGCAAACAAAAACCATCCAAGACAATTTTTTCTCTTTCTTTACTATAAGTTTCTAAATATCAAAACAATTTAAATCTTCAAAATATGAGAAAATTGTTCTCGAAAAAATATTTAAAATGTACTCTGTAACTTTCATACAGTTGCTCATTACACTATAGGTACCAAATATATTACGGCATAAGTTTCCTTGCATGTATGAGAAAGTCATCATATAGATATTTATGCCTATGTTCTATTGAGTGCTCTATCCATTTCGTGCACGAATAATTCCCCTAAATGACGTCGAAATGGGTTGAATACAAATGTTTATCTATTTTCGCGAATTAACTGCAGAACATTTTCCCTTGTCCATAAATTGTTAGTTTCTAGTTAGAAATGTGCAAATTTTATTTTACCCATCCCCTTAAATAAAATAACATTTTTATACTTTAGAAATTAAGATGAAAATGTTTTAGGTGATTCAGAAACCACAAATGTCTGCTTAATTCAACTGTGAGACTCCACAGTGCCCAGAGTGTTCACACACAGATCTTGCTGAATGTAATTCATCCTCATTTATACACATCTTATTTCCTTGTGTTGATGTTTTTGTTAGCATGGCTATGCAACACCCAACTCTTGTGTTTATTACGACACTGGATCCAGGATCATGCGTCTAACTTACATGCGTTCCATTTTATAGCACACTCATCAGATTTAACCTTCTCTGAATATGTATAGAATATGTTATAGAACACAATAGAGTCCCTGCTGTCACACACAACAATCATCGATTATAGATTCCCTGAAATGGCCTTTTTAACTCAATAGAAGTAAGAGCCACTCGTGGTAGTAGATTACCGAATAAAGTTGTTTTGTGGATTCAAGATGTGGAAGTAACCGTTGATTATAAGGCTATTTAGGATAGATAACAGTTGTCACTATTCATGAAGGACTTAAGATTTTAACGTTAGCGGGGCATTCTCTCGAGAGCCCGTTCCACAAATTAGTGGTTCTTGGGAAGAGTCTGCTTGAGTAGACTTTCTTCTTACCAATGGAAAACGTAGTCCATGAGGATGATTTGACTCTCTGTACGGGGAATAGTAGGCCCTTGCTGCAAAGCTCCTAACTGGTGCAACTAAGTAATGTAACTAGTTTGAATTTTTGCCATAAAAATAGCGATAAATTAGCGAGAGGCTTGTGACATTTCATTCGTTGGAAAGCAGTTGTAGTGTGGAAAATTATTCATCAAATCCAAGGCCGCGTAAACGATTTTGAACTTTGACAAGGCTGGAAAGGGAGGATTGGACATTTCTAGCCGAGATATGCCAGCAATACTCCATAGTCTAGTCTTATTCTCGTAAAAATAGGGCATCGCAAGGAAGTCAGTTACTTTCAGGAGCGATACCACGAACAGGCCATTTTCTAACCCTCTACAGAAATTCCTACAACTACAGCACATCGTAAATTCCATGCCACACCACACCACATACCTTCACTTATTCAAGTAGAGAGAAGTGTCTTATCTCTAATTTAAATTTTGTTTCTGATAATATATTAGGGTGTCACACATGAAATTACGTACTTGATAGGAAATGAATAAAACACTTCTGAAATGTTGAATAACTAATCTATATACTTGAAATAGGTACCATCTTGATGAATGACTTTTATACAACGTACCTGTAAATTCTTAATCTCATTTATAAAACATTCTCATCCTTTGATGTGATAAATATTTCAAATGCATTGTATACCTATTCCGTATTGCGTATGAAAAGCTCAAAATGAGGCAAAATTTCATAATTCAAGTTATGCAGCTTTTGGACAGTTAATTAAGAAGCGTGCGACCGTGCGTTGTCGTGTAACAAAATTGGGCCATTCCTATTCACAAGTCTAGGATGTTTTTTTACAAAATCTTTCGTACATACATACAATTTCTCCACAATTCGAAGTTGCAATAAGTCAAGCTATAAGCAATAAGTCAAGCTATTTTTTATACACTAAGGAGGTTACTTCGTTAGACGACCGGATCAACAACCAACCAAAAAAGGCCTCATTACATGTGTGACAACTTAATATGTTGATGAAAAAATCTGTCTTTGGTGAGGATTAGAAAATTCGTAAAGTATTTGATATCGAATGTTGTCTATCTTCAATCGGTATCCAATGAAGGACAGGATGAATAAATGCATACAATAAGAGATGAAGTGGGAATTGCATAAACTTCATCGATGCTGAAAGTGAAAGCGCCAAAGTTCTTTTAAATTCCCGTTTTTTTGTTGTTGTTATAATCAATTCATCCCAAGCAAGACGATAATGCCACTAAGACGCAAGAGGCTACTGGGAACAAAAAGGAATGTAAGGACTTCAGAAGGAACCGGAGACCTAAACCTAAACAGGGAACAAAATACCGGGAGGAATATGAACCGGGCGGTAGACGAATCTCTCTCCTCGTATAGCTCTTGTCTGTTTATTCCATTTCACACTAATGCCCTTGGAGAAAGTTTAAATCCATCTGTTCTTTCTCCAACTATGTATTAAACAACAGAGTAGATTGGGCTCTTTAGCCTTGGGTAGCACCAATCTAGCAGAAGGGATAATTGAGAATTAAGACGAAAGCAAAGGGAAACCACTTCATTATATTTCTTAGCATGGCATAAGAATTCATAGATGATAAAGAAAGGTGTATCATTTAAAAACGTTATTAAGTATGAGTTATTGATGTCAGTGATCAGTGTTCTATCTCAGTTGAAGCAAGATTCTAATTGTAATGGAAAGTCAGCTTTTTTAACTCTTTAAATATCCTTGTTTTAGAAATATCCAAAATAATCTGGAAAAAATCATCATCGGTTTTAGTCTCAAAGAGGCTTCTTGTCATGAAAAGGTATTGGGTCTAAAGCTCACTACAGACCTCAAATTGGTCTCGTATATTTGTGCCATGCCGGAAGTATGGTCAATTTCTTGTCTCGCTCCAGAAAATAATTGACTCTTGCTGCCATGCTCTGTACTTAGAAGAGTCAGATGAGAGCAAGAATAGAGGATTGCTGCCATGTCTGGGCTGGTGCTGCCCAGCGCTCATCGTTCAGCCAGGCCATACTTGAAAACGATTAAATGGCTTTGGGAGATTCCATTCCTTCGTTTCATCAGCTAAGATTCTCCATGCCATGTTCACGGTGAAAAATACCCCCGCCTCATGTTTTGTCCTTTCCATTAGGACTTATATTTTCTCAGAACTGTTATATTATGGAACAGACTCCCTCGAGGATGCTTCCTTGACCACAACATGTCCTGGGTATGACGATAAATTACACCCGGCAGCAAGGCCTCTGATCGCGAGATGAACACATTTGAGGAGCGGGGAGCATGCTGTTGTTTCCATGTCGACCCTGACTCGGGAGGGTAGTACCTGCTAGTATCTCATTTATGGTCAAATAGTGAACCCGCCAAACAAAACTCATTATTATAATAAATTGCCCAAAATACATTTTTATAGAAAGATTATAAAAATTATAAAAATGCATTTTTATAATAAAATTACCAACAATACATTTTATGATCTACAAACTGTATAACTAAAAAACAGCTTTACCCTGAAAGTATAAAATTACGTACAAAATATTTAGATTTCGGCATTAAATATTCCATAGATCCATTAAACGAATTGAAGTAAATCAGTCTGACCACTACAATCTTCAAGTCCTTGTTTTTTTTAACTGAGTGAACTAAATTTAAAAAACAAACAAACAACAACAACAAACAAACAATAAGAGTCCCATCACCGCTCGTGGTCATAGAGATGCTGTGCGGCTGAACATCTGACCAGTTACACATCTTTGGCTTGAAAGCCAGAAAAGAATGAGCAGTGTGCTTGTATAAGCAAACAGTGTTCCCCAACTTGAAGGCTCGCTTTGGTCAGGGACATGTGGCTGTGAATTCCATCAAAGGGAATACTTCTCTCTGGCCTTTGGTTTCAATCTTGAAAGCCCTCCGTCCAACGTGTCATCACTGCACTGGCTGCATACATAGCTAGGAAATCCACTCTACCTCGTTAAGGTACATGCCTGGTGACTCTAGATGAAGGTTCATAAGCATTTTGACAGGTGTTGTTCTTCATCCTGCTCTATGTCTAATCACACTACTCACCAAAAGAAGTCTGATGGAGGAACCGGTCTATCCGCCAACGTCCCGATCATTTGGCAGATAATAATGGTTTGTAAGATACCAGTAGCATTCGCAGAAAGACTTGACCTGAAAAGAAATGTGACATCTTTAAAATTATGATTCAAAATTGTATGAAGAGCGTTTTTAGCAAATGAATTCATGTGGATAAATTTAATTCAGAATTAAATAAACTAAACTAAATGATAGACTGGAAATGAGAAAATGAATGAATGTGCCAAGATCTATAAAATAAACGAAAGCGCACCATGTATACATACACACACACACGCGCGTGCGCACACACACATACACACACACACAGATATATATATATATATATATATATATATATATATATATATATATATATATATATATATATAATTTCACCAAAGTCGCTAAGAGTTAGGGGGTTACTGAGTGTGAAAGAAAATGAAAAAATAACATTATTAAGAAGCAAGAACAATAAAAGAACAGATAATAAGAAGACAGAAGATGACGATTGACATTGCATTTAAGTTTTTGAAGATCAAAGTTGAATGGAAAACAGGAAGACGGAAGAGAGTTCCACGAAATGAAGCGCGGGAGAAGGAACTTTTAGCGTAGAATTTAGGTGTGTATCGAGACATTTCAACTGTAAAACAATTAGACATACCTACCAATCTAGTACTGCCTTTAAATTCTTAAAGTCAAGGTACAAAAGAGGAAAGCTCATCAGAATAATTTTCAGGAAAGAGAAAACGTTGAAGGAACAGCAAAACTCTTCCGTTTAGTGAGATGGTGCTATAGCTGTGAGTTCTGACTCTAAGTGGTTCTCTGGATTTAGAAGTGGAAATTTTGATCTGGAAGGCAAAAAACATTTTGGCAGGCCTGCAGCTGTTGATGGCCAAATCGAAACGCTGATAAAAATAATTGGTAATGGAACAAAAGGGCACATATTATTTGGATAAATAGATGTTCAAATATCTAAATATTCTTTTTTAAATTCAATTAAAAGAAAACGATGAGACATTTTGTTCTGACCCAATAAGAACCGAGCAAAATATTCTGAAAGAAGTAAGCTTCTTTCGGCGTCGCTTGTCTCGTTTGCCGGTCACATTTTCGGCCTTCTGAAAAAACTCAGCCGACTCGTAAGGGCCACGCCACTCTCGGATCATGTGTATGTTGGCCCGTTGATTGGTTGATTCCAACCGACAGCGTTGTTGATCGAACGGATGGTGCTCACAGACTGGCCAATCAATATCGATACGCTCTACTGCACTAGTTTATTTGATGTTTAGCCCTCAGATTTGATTATAGCATCGATCTGAAGTTCGCTTTGCGTTTGATTTTCGTTTCATGCTTCAGATTTCTGAAGGACGAAAAGGAAGAGTCGGAACGGGTGGTTAAGATTAGGGATAGGGACACAGGAAAAAGAAATAAAGAAATAAAGAAAGAAAGAGGAGGAGAAAAAGAAAGAAACGAAGAAAGAGGCACTAACGTAAAAATGAGAAAAAGAGAGAACAAAAGAAAAAAGCTATTAGGGAGAAATATCTAGGAAGGAGGGAGAAAATGAAAAAGGACGCTTTTATAAAATCAAAGAGAGGATTTAGAAACGAAGCGAACTAGAAAAATGGAAAGGGATGGATATTTTCTAACGGGGAAGAGATATTAATTTGTAAGAAATGGGAGGGAGATTATCATTACAAAATAAGAAAGAGAAGATGGGACCTAGAGATATTGAAGGGAGAATTTAATGCTGAATCAGGGAGAAAAAAGTGTTATTTTGTAATAAATTCAGAGATAGCAGTCATTCAAATAAATAGAAAATAAGGAAAGAAAGAGAAACGAATCATAAAAGAGAAAACATTTTAAATGGAAGAAGAAAGACATCGTTATAAGAAAAACTAAAGCAAAGAGAAAGGAAGTAAATATTTGAAGTAATTATTTTGAAAAAGTTAGAATAGCGAAAAGTGACAAGAGTGAAACGGTTACGCGAACGGAGAATAAATAGGAAAGAAGTTGAAAAGAAATGAGAAAAAATTATAGAAATGAATGGATAAACAAGTTTATTGCTTTATAACAGTAAGGCAAGAAAAGCAAATATATGAACAAAAATGTCATATGAATAAAAAAAAATACCTGATAAAAACAAAAGGTAAATAAAATGTTTTAATCAAATTAGGATTAAAAGAATATTAGACAGCGGGAAATCGTATCTGTACTACGGATCGATCAAAACACAAATGCATATTGTATGGGAAAAGATTGTTTCGATCAAATTGAAACCGAATGAAAAGAATCTGTACCACTGATTGGTTGAAACTCATAATAAATATGAAAAACAAAAAAAAGCAAAAAACATTTGGGTTAGATTAAAATGAAATTTAACAACTAATATTCGGACCACAGGACTTCCTATCAATTAGTGTATATATATATATATATATATATATATATATATATATATATATATATATATATATAGATAGATAGATAGATAGATAGAAAGAAAGAAAGAGAGAGAGAGAAAGAGAAAGAGATAAAGGATGGGTAGGAATCCGACAAAATGATAGAAAAATGAACAAGTAGCAAACAGATCTTAATTTAACATGTTTCCTTTTATAAAAGCTTCGTCAGATATCAAGATTCAATACACGCGCCACGTATCTAAGCAATGAAATAGTCTGACACGAAATACAATTAATCTGCGTCTCTTTGCTTTTAATCATTTTTTATCATTTCAATCTTTATCTCTGACGTAGCTTTAATAAAGTGAAATATGTTAGATTAAGATCTGTTTCCTTCTTGTTCATTTTCCTATCATATATATATATATATATGTATATATATATATATGTAAAAACGATATATTAATTTGTATATATCAAGAACAACTTTGAAGAAAAGATGCATGACAAAGTGGAAAATGTTTTAGTGTGTCGCGTTACATCTCTGAGAAGTTCGTCAGGTTTTTTGAATTGATGCGACTGCACATGCGTAGGGCAATGAGGCTCTGTCAAGAGACCCCGTCGTATTGTTGGGTGATACTTAACATATGATACGCAGAGACCGTGTTGATGACAGATACAAAATGGAATCTGAATGCATTTGAGACAATGCAGTAAAGGAAAGCGAGGACTAAACATCAATTACAAAAAGGCAGAATTTATGATCATTACAAATGGAGAGTGACAAGTATCTAGTATGGAAAATTAAATTTTTAGAAAGTGTGACTGACATTTTATAATGTGACAGAGGAATCCGATGTTGTAACGGAATAGCGAAAGGTGTCTTTTTAAAAGCTGAACAAAGTATTAAGATACAAGAAAATGTAATTAGAAACAACGAAAATGGCGCTAAACTATTATGTAATATCAATATTTCTATATGGCGTTGAATGCTGGATAATTTCCTCAGAGATGAAGAGAAGCCTTGAGGGACTTGGTTCTAAAGAAGGATATTGAGTGGATGGAGCATATAAACAACGGAGAAGTTTTAAGAAAAATGGGAACAATTATTTAGGATCGCAAAACGCGGGTTGCAATTCCTATGAGACATAATGAGGAAAGAAGGATTGGAGAATCTGACACTGACAAGACAGATTGAATGCAAGAGAAGTTGAACGAAGCAAACGAGTTTATGTAAATGTGGAAGGATAATAGGGAGTGGTTCGAATAACAAGAGATCTGACATTTTTTAGGAATTCGTAGGCGCCACGAACGCTCACCTCGTGAAAAGACACAGCACATAAAAGGAAAACAAAAGAACGTCTGCAGCAGCGAAAACTATGACAATAACAAATGTAATGTGGTTCCAGCATCTCAATATCGCTATTTATGAGAGAAAGAGAGATAGAGAAATAAAGTGAGAGTGAGAGAACTCCGTATAAATAAAGCGTAGTGTACGTGTGTCCGTCGCTCCTTTTTTCGGTCTCGGCGAATCATAAACAACCTGAAGTAACAGGTATTAACTACTGTAGTTACACGCGATTAAAAATTAAATAAATGACTCAGTTAAAGTTAAATCTAAATCTTGAACAGAGTGAAAGCTTTAAAAAAGGTGTTGAATAAAGATAACATAATTTTATTAATTTTAAACTTTTTATAATTTTTTTATGAAAATAGGACGCAAATTAAAAGCCCCCAAAGCCCGTCAATGTCGGCTTCATGGCTAGTAAATGACGAAGACGGAGGGGACAGATACAGAGGAATTACGAGAAAAATAATAGAAGACTGAAGAGAAGTAACGTTGCACAGAAGAAAAAATATCGAGCAAGAAAGAAAAAAAGAGACAGTGTAAATACGGAATAAAAAAAGAAGAAAGCGACAAGCAGAGAGAACAATTAAAAAGAAGAAAAGGAAGGATTATAGATTAGACTTATTTGTTTTATTTTCCGGCTTATCAGCCCTTTTACAGGATATTTAAAACCAGAAAATGTTTTTAGAATGGAAGTTTTCTGAAGATAATAATGATTTTACTGATACAGGGCTTACTGATTAACCCATACATAGAGGGAAGTGGTGAATTCATACCTTACACAAGTGCATAAATGAATATAATGAACCCGACTGAAATTCGAAGGTCTTTCCGATTTCCAATTCATTAAACCACCGGAACATCGAAGTTTACAGCACCTGGTTTTCTAAGCGGTCACCTATCTAGGAGATCCTGTTTCAACTTGATGTGGCCGTAAACCGATAGAAAGAAGGAAGTCAAGGAAAAGGAGAGATATTTTCAGAGGAGGTAATAAAGATAACGAAAAAACGTATGAAGTGATACTCTGAACGGAAAGAAATGCATGATAAATGTTTCCTAAGCGTAGCTTAGATGTGGCACAAGGCTGAAGGTATTGAGAACCAAGTGAGGATCGAACTCACTACCCATGCATAATTGATCTAGCAAGACAAGCTTATTAACCATAATACTAAGTTGAAGTACTCAATAAAGCAATTTACTACGTCTAACTTAGATATGACACGAGGCCGAATTATGGAACACCCAATGAGAATTGAATTCACCACACTGTCGTAAGTGGTCTGGCGAGACAAGCTTGTTAACTATAACACCACGTCGAAGTCTCCAAAGAAAGGCATGTTCATGAAATGAACATGCTGGCCACCTAACAAGACTGACAATGGATGTAACGATTTTACAGTTATAATTATTATGGGAGTGTATTTTACCGAAGGGCTCACCCACCTACGCACTCTTTTCTCTGTCATTTGCCGTGTCAGAAGACATTTGTCTCAAGATAGCTGACGACTGGGCATAACTCAGGAATTTGGATTTAAACCATTCCCAATAGTATTAAAGTTGGCCAAACAAATGCGACTTCAATGCTAATGTCAGTACAGTTTACAATAATTCTGTTTATTGCACCGATAAACGCGAAGGTACCCCTTACTCCCAAATGTGTGTGTATATATATATATATATATATATATATATATATATATATATATATATATATATATGTATGTATATATGTCTGTATACAAGTGTATATTCGCGTGGGGGTGAGAAAGAATGAGAGAGAGAAAGACATACAGAATAAATTGTAAGCGGGAGCTGAACACTAAGGATAAAAGTTACATACTTATAAAATGCTTTTGTGCATTAAGCTTGGATTTGTTTGGCCCAAGAAACTGAGATGTGCGTGTAGGGCCGCAGGAGGATTGCGTTGATTCACTTAATCAAGTAAAATGGACTTGCCATGAAAAACAGCACACGGAATCGGATAAACATTCTCCGCGTACGAAGCAAGGAAAACAGAAAGGTGAGAAGAGAAAGTAACGAACGAGTAAAAAGGATTTTCGGGAGGGATGTAAAAATATATATATATATATATATATATATATATATATATATATATATATATATATATATATATATATATAATAAAAAGGCTTAAACACTAATATTCCATGGTCATAATTTATTCCATTGGAATCGTAAATACGATCCAATTCATCAGACCTACAAATTCAAAAAGAAAACAGACAAAAAAATCTCCGGGAATAAAAAATCAAATTTAGTGAGAGTTTATGTAAGATGGTTTAAGTGAGAGAAATATGAATATTTCTTCAAATGTCTAATACATTAAAGATACACCGGCAAAGAGTATACATTTTATGGTGACATACACACACACTAGACGATATAATCTTAAAGCTCAAAAGATTTTAAAAAATTGACAAAGGTAATATCGACTACAGGTTACAAATCTAATATAAACATATAAAAATAACGATTATCTAATCCAGCAAGGACCTGTATTTCTATGTTCAAAAACACATACGTATACACGCATACACAACAACATATTCATATTTTCACGTACATACATACATATAGGCGTGTACACCACCCATACATATACATACATACACATATACATACATATACATATAAATATATACATATACATATATGTATATATATATACATATATATACATATATACACACATACATACATATATATACACATGTACATATACATATATACACATACACACATATACATACATACGTAACACATCCATCCATACACATCCACTCCTGCACATATATACATCTACACACATATATACATACGGACATGCACATACGTGTACATAAACAATATATACATAAAACCTTACACATCTCCGTACAAATACATACACACAAACATCTAAACAAATAAACAATGTATCCCTCTATCTATGCGTCTAACTATACATACATACGTACATATACACCCATATACAGATATATATGTATACATACATACCTAAATATGCACACGCACATATAAACACATCTACATAAACATCTACCTACATATACATACATCCATATACGCATATATATATATATATATATATATATATATATATATATATATATATATATATATATATATATATATATATATATACACACGCATGAACGCACATATACATATCTATATATAAAAATCAAAATGTAAAAGCTAAAAAAAATTTTCTCAAAATCAAAAAATTAATTAACATTTTTTGGGGGGAGACCATATCCATCCATATATACATTTTACATATAAAAATATGCGGGTGGAATTAAATCAATTTATACTTCAAGCGCATTGAGGAAGACAACGTTAAGAATATTAAAAACCGACTGAGTGATTAACGCGTATCTATCTTTTACGTTTACATATATACCTAGGTATATAAATATTCTGATTTTGCATATTAGTTATTAGGGAAAACTTCTACCTACATACCCACTTACGCATACATCACCACATGAATAGAAACAAAAAAATTAAAATACATAGCGCATCACATAAACATACACAAAGATACTTATAGATAATCAAAATAGTCATTCCATTAAAATATCATGCCCGATGTTATTGAACCAAGATGCAACTGTCACAAGCGACAACACGTTATAAAACCGTGTTTATGTTTTGAATCGTTCTTTATGTATACATTTAGAGAAGATCTCACTAAGAAGATTTACAACTCATCTTGATTCTTATCTTTAATAATTGATTTTTTTCCACAATGTACAGATTACACCGATCACGGAAGTTATTAGGGGTTCTAGCTCTTGATAAGTATCTCCATTCGAAAAGTGAGGTTAATCCTTTATCCACCAGATCCCAGTAGTGTTTGGATAAGGAAGTTTGATTTTTAGAGGTATCTATATCTAAAAGAGCGTCTATGGTTGTATAGACGCTGCTTCCAATCACCCGCGAATATACCTATATATCTTTTTCTCTGGTTTATATTTCCCTCGGGGAAGATTGTTGCCTCGTACACTACATTTACATGCATACATTTACCCCCGATTGGACAAAGGTCTTTATTCCTACAATCGCAGATAGGGTTACTAGATTGAGTTTCATTACTATGGTAGTTTCTAAGTATTCTACAATTATGGGAAGATATAATTTTCTCCATATTTCTAACGCATGAATAACTAATTTTCAGTGTTTTCCTATTGAAAATTTTATGTAGTGGATGTTTACTATGAAAGTGTTTATTAATCTTAGAAAGAAACTTCCTATATCAATGTTAGAGAGCCTGCAATATGGTGGATTAAAATATGTTACCTTCCTCTTTCTGTTTTTAGTTCTATTATTATTCTGATTTACTAGTTCTCCGTTAAAGTTTAATTCTTGTCTAAAACCACTATTTTTCAGGGCCTGGTTGTATATAAATTTATTATCTTCAAAGATTTTTTGGTTAGAAGATAGCCTAGTTATTCTTGTGTTCACAGTTTTGGGGATGTGATCTATCACAGTTTTAAGGTGGTTAGAGTGAACGTTGATGTATAGGGGTGTCTGATCCACTATATGGAAGGGTTTAAAGGTATCATTAGATAGTTTGAGTGCAATATCCAAAAAGTTTACTATTTTCAGGTTGGAAGATATGTCAATCTTAAGGCCTAGGTATTTGAAGGCCCTAACTATCTTCTTATGTAAGCTGGGAGTCAAGGGGCCATTGCTATTAGGGACAACGATTAGACCGTCATCTCTATAAATTCCGACTTGGTTAAGGTAAACTACTCTACTCAAGGTGTCTAGAATGTATATGCCCACTACATCTGCAATTTGGGCAGAATCGAAAGCTCGCATAGTTACATCGAAACTTTCCTTATTCTTCTTCACCCAAGTAGCATCGTATATATATATAAAATATTAGTGGTAAATATACACATACATATGCAATCGTACATATATATATATATATATATATATATATATATATATATATATATATATATATATATATATATATATATCAACCACGGAAACAGGATACAAATCTCGCTATAGTTGATTTATCAAGGAGGTAAGTGCCCGTGACTATATTCAAGACATGTTCTAAATCCTTAAAATAGCTCATTCGGATTTTCATTTCAAGGTCTTAAAGACAATACATATTAAGTTCTGCTAGCTATATCGCTGTAAGCAGGAGTGGCTTTTAGGTCCAAATATTATCAATTATTTGTTTCAGTCGACAACTGAGTTCTAACTATAAATAAATGAAAAACGTTTGATCTTTCTGTCCCCCGTTTTCACTTTACTTAATTTACGGAATCTATAATGATTTTGCTATTGTTTTCTGTTATGATATTTTCATCCCTTCGCGCACCACATATATATATATATATATATATATATATATATATATATGTGTGTGTGTGTGTGTGTGTGTGTGTGTGTGTGTGTGTGTGTGTGTGTGTGTGTATTATTTACACTATTTATATTTAGATAATTGACCTCATGTTGAGGAAGATCGGAGGACACAAAGACTGAAACTTTGTGATAAAACAACGAAGATGTGGATAATAGTCAAAATATAAATAGTGTAAATGATGATTGGATATCAACCCAGAAATTCAGACAGAAATATATATATATATATATATATATATATATATATATATATATATATGTATGCATATGTATAGTTATAAAATTTCTGTAAATGGTGTTTGTGTTTGACAAGAACAAATTGATTTAAAATCTTCAAGGATTTCTGTTTTATCGAAAACATATGAATTTTAATTTCTCGAAATTTCATAATATTAAATAATTGGGGTTAACAGATGTAACAAAAATGTATTTTTCCAAGATTATCAAAAAAAAACAAAATTAAAAAATAATTTAATACATTTGGGAATAAGTCCTGAAATTACCATTAAAATACGAAAATTATCTCCTTTTTTCAAGAATTTCCACACAACTTGTTTAGTGTTATGCTCTTTGTTAGAATATATATATAACATATTAATTATATATATATATAACATCATATATATATATATATATATATATATATATATATATATGAGGCGTAGGAGAAAGATATATACAGAGAGATAAAGATATATAGCGAGAAAGATATCGAAGCATATATATATATATAGAGAGAAAAATGTCAACATTCAGATGTAAATAAAATATATCTGTTAAAAATCAGTAAGGATAAAGACAAAAGGAAAAGCAAAAAAGTCATTCCCGCAAGGACATATGGCACAGTGGATAAAGTAACTTGTGGCGGAAGTAATCCGTTGACTTAATCCAAATTGTTGTGAGTTCAATACCTGGCCAAAGCATAGGTGAAGATATCCAAAATAGGCATAGCACGTGGAATGAGAATAATTTACCCCGTTGGACGAAATAAAGGTTTCGGTTCGAAGTTCCAACATATATCATATATATCATATATCACCTGAAAATGGCCGGAGCCTATATAACAAAGATGAAGACAACAGTCCGAGTAGTGTGTATATATATTTATATGTATATGTATATGTATATATATATATATATGTGTGTGTGTGTGTGTGTGTGTGTGTGTGTGTGTGTGTGTGTGTGTGCGCGTGTGTGTGTGTGTGTGTGTGATCGAAATTATTAGGAGGATTTGAGATAATCCTAATTAAGTAACTCATCGAGTCAGGTAGAAACCTCAACACATTGCAGAAGACACGGGACGGCCATTTCGTCCGATATTTGGTACTCATAATTGCGCATCCACTACCGATAATTGAAACCTGGTGCATTACGATATAAGACAAACTTCATACCAATGGGCCTCGTGGAGAAGAGGTAACGAATTAGACGCGATACACCGCCGCTCGATCACATATTCCGTGGTGGAACTCATCCGAGTTTCCCTTACCAATAGGACTGTTTCCCCACGAGACACGACTACTTTCCCCAAGCCGCTCCGTCCACAGCATTAGAAGCCGGTTCAAGTAAGGATATACAAGTGATAGAAATTATTAGTAGGATTTGGGATTTGAGTCATAATTAAGTAACTCATCGAGTCTAGAAGAAACCTCAGTAGAAGTAATTTATTTATATATATACATATATATATATCATAATTAAGTAATATATATATATATATCATAATTAAGTAATTTATATATATATATATATATATATATATATATATCATAATTAAGTAATTTATATATATACATATACATATATATATATATATATATATATATATATATATATATATATATATATATATATATATATATATATATATATATATATATAGATAGATAGATCGGATCAACGGCCGTCCTGAATAATTCCGGAGGACACACCTAGCGAAACGTTGTGATAACAACAAGAAAGGTGAGGATGTTAGTTCAACTGTAAATCATCTAAATAAAGATTGTACGTTCTCTTGATTAACACACGTTACCCAGAAATGATGAGCCAATAAGTTTCAAAATTAATTCAGCCTTGCTCTCCTGATTTGAGTTCCCTAAACTTCTGCTTATGGGGCATTGAGCGGTAAACCATTCAGCGTTCCTCTTCAATAAAAAGCCAACATTAAAGACGCGAAGGTTGACGTAAACGAAGACCGTACCATCTGGCTATGCAGCTGCGCCTTAGACTGCACACCATCAGTCCTCGAAAGTCAGAGCGGTTTTGTTGAACAATCTTTCCTGTTTTTGTAAGTTGGTCATCTTTATTTTTTTAAATATATATTATTTTTTATATATAGTGAATATCGTTTAATTTCTTTATATTATAGGCTGGCTTCAATTACCTGGCGCGTTATACAATTAATTAATAGATTCTAATCTGACATTATTTTTATTACTATAAAAGTTATTTATGTAGTTACACGTGATTGAGCAGACATTCCCGTTCCTTAAACAGCAAAATTAATGTTGAACAGCCGAGAAAACCGAAAGTCTTTTATTGTATCTGTCAATAGGTTCATTGAATTTAATAACACATTCAGTTTTCTATCCTAAGGATTTTAACATCACTGTCCACTTAAAAACGCGTATCAACTAGCGTGAATATTCGAAAAAATTTATTGGAGAAAAATATGTGGTCTCCGGCAAGATTAAAACCTGCGTCTACAGATATATCGATGATCAAGCGAAGCTGAATTTTTAAAAAAGATTTTTCACAGACTCTTGAAATAGACATATCTGCTCACACAATCTCGTATCGTAACGTAAACAATGCATTCTGAAAGCAATGGAAATTTGTTTATTAAATGTTTTTTATTAGATGTTTTTATTACTTCAACGTTATTTTTAGTGGATACTAATATTTGAGTAGACTCTCCACTTATTTATTAAACAGTGTATTTTATTCGTCTGTTGGCCTCAGTATTCCAGAAATCTTATACAAATATGCACTCTCCGGCAAGATTCGAACCTGCGATCCTCTAGGGGAAACCGTCATTAAATCTGACGTACTTTGAACTCTTGGCTACATAGTTCGACAAGTTGAAGATTGTTTTGCAATATATTTTTTCTCTGACTCTTGAATTAGACATATCTGCTCACTCAGTTTCGTATCCTAACGTAAACAAAGAAATCTGTAAATAAAGAGAATGTTTTTTTTATTTATTAACCCGGCATATTTTTATTACTTAAATTTTATTTTTATTGGATACATGTATTTGTGTAGACGTTCCGTTTATTTATTAAGTAATATATTTATTTATTTTCGAATAACGGTCTGAATATTCAAGAAATCTTATTAGAGAAAAAATATGCGGTCTAATAAGAATTCTCGAATATTCCGACCGGTAAATGAATAAATAAACTATGAAATGAATAAACAGAGTGTCTACTCAAATACGAGAATCCACTAAAAATAAAGGTTAAATAATATATATATATCTGTTTCCCAATTTGTTACTCATTTTATCATATGTATATTTTATATATATATATATATATATATATATATATATATATATATATATATATATATATATATATATATATATATATATATATATATACACATACACGCGGATACATATGTGAGTGTGTATATATATGAAGATATACGTACATTCCAAACTTTATAAATATTGGCATATTTTTTCTCGAGCTGTTGATAGTGGTGTAGACAAAGTGGAACCTTTTAAATACGTGCATAATCAAATGTTTATGTATACACACGCGTGAGTGCATAAGCTCATACACATCAAAGTGCAGTTAGATTGAAAACTAAACAGTGAGACAGAATGTCCGTGTGCGTGAATGTGTGTGCGAGGATACGTATTAATCTGTAAGTCAGCCTTGACGAAAGGGTATCAGCATGGATCTCGGAGTCTTTGTTGTTTTTACGATTGTTTCAGCGTGATTTGGTTTCAAGGGGTTTATGTTATTATTTATAACGGTTATTTATTAATCTTTTGAAAATCGTTTGTTTTTCTTTTTATTTTAACTTTTCAATAATTTACCATATTTTTCCCTTAGTTGTTAGTTTCGCCGTGTCTTCAAAGGTTTCTGCTGTAACTGGTTCCTTTTCAAAATTATGCTTTTTAATTCCACTTCATGCACACAAATGAACACAAACACATATCTAAATCTCCTTCGTTATATATACATACATACATACATAGATACATATTAGATATATTATATAAGGGTAGTGTTGAAAAGTTCTCAGACAAATTGACTTTCCAAAATCTGTCTGGGGAGAGTGAAAGACAAAGTGAAAAAAATGTGTGTAACGCATTTCGTCCCCTAGAACAACCGTCTCCAACATTTTTGCGTCACGGATTGGTGTCATGCATGTGAATTTTTCCATGAACCGGAAAAATGTCGGGGGTCGGTGTCGATCACGCGCTTAACAAAACAGAAAGAAAAAGATCATAAAATGGGGCAAAAAAGACGGTTTTATCCCTTCTGTGCGGCCCGGTAACAAATGGTCCACGGCCAGGTACCGATCCGCAGCCAGCTGGAGGACCGTCGCTCTAGAAGTTACACAGAATTTTGTCATTCATTTGCGTAATATATATATATATATATATATATATATATATATATATATATATATATATATATAAACGTCAAAATTGAGTTCATTATTATTTCTATGTAATATGATATCTAGGAACGGAATAGTGTAGTTGGTTTCAGTTTCAAAAGTGAAGTCAATTGTAGGTTCAACGTTGTTAAGTTGATAGAAAAGATCTGTTAAATTAGTATTTTGTGGATATATTAATAATGAGTCGTCTATGTGTCTGAAATAGGAAGAGTTTGGAGGGAGAATGTTTTTGAATGGGTCACTTTCTAGAAATTCTAAAAATAGACAAGCAAGAACGCCGCTGAGAGGAGGTCCCATTGCTAAACCAAATTTTTTTCTGTAATGTTGGTTATCAAATGTAAAGGAACATTGCTTGGTGATTAACTGGCCTTATTTTTATGATTTTATGTGTAGGTAGAGGTAATTTAATTTTTGCTTTTGTTAGGTGTATTTTAGTAGATTTAAGCATTTCGCGAGATATCATATTACATAGAAATTATAACGAAATCAATTTTGACGTTTACAGAAAGGCTACGAAGAAAAATGATCTGATCAGTTTCTACTCAAACCAATCTTCTAAAATATATATATATATATATATATATGGATGTGTGTATGTATACATATGGGTGTGTATGTGTGTGTAAAATCAGACATCCCCACATGTATAATTACACACACACACACACAAATATATATATATATATATATATATATATATATATATATATATATATATATATATATATATATATATATATATATATATATTATAAATTAATTGATTTAAAATATGGGTTTTTCGCTACACACTGATAACCATGTTTCAGAAATGGAAGCTAAAACTTTCGAATTTAATTTTGTTATTAAACCAAAGACATTAAATTCGAAAGCTTTAGCTTCCATTTCTGAAACATGGTTATCACTGTGTGGCGAAAAACCCATATTTTAAATCAATTAGTTTATAATATTAATGCTCTGTAAATTTACATTGAGCACTATTGTGTAAAAATAAAAATATCTATAAGAACGCCGGTATTTATATCTTACTGTTCTTTCTTTTTATTTATATATACACACACACACATATATATATATATATATATATATATATATATATATATATATATATATATATATATATGTAGGTTTTAAAAATAGTTTCTTCAAAATGATTGATCGTATAACCTACAGTTTATAACTTTAAACTTATGAAAAAATCTAACCGTGAAAAATAGAACAAAGATTTTTACAGAAAAAATATTACTATTAGATATCTATCTTTAATTATTATGTGTGGGTGGGTGTATGTATGTGTGTTACTGCCTTTTTTTTGTTTATATATCAGTTATATACATGTAGGTAATCATAGAATATATATATAAGGATGGTATATTTTTATGCTTTTTATCTCATATTTCAGCTTATTAAATGTTTTGACTGATAAATAAGCAAACCAAATCGGAGAAAGAAACGAGAAAATTAAATGAAATCAAGTCGAATTAATAATGAAAGACCGTTGTCTCAGGTCTTCTTTTTAAACTGGCTTTTTAAACATGGCTCTATGGTAGGAACACTGGGTAAATATCTGACTAGCTCCATTGGATAAATAGTAATGATTAAATTCATTGTATTGCAAGGTACCCCGAATTCAACATTCTAAACATTTTACGACATATTCATATAGATGCAAAACCACTCATACGGGCAAAGCTGGTTGCACAAGCGCGCACATACCGACGTACGCATACACAGAAACACATTATTATTATTATTATAAATATTTTTCTGGTTTCCGTGCAGAGATTCAACATACATTTTACAATGTTTTCTGAGCACATTCATTTTAGAAATGCCTTTATTAACACCCCACCACACACACACACAGAGACACACACAGACACACACACACACACAGACACACAGAAAAAAGATTCGATCGAAGCCTATGAAAGTCCCCACAGAAGAAATAAATGGTTAAATAAATTAATTGAAAAAATTAAACTAAGGACATTCGTTGGTCTTCCAATTGCTGCTCCCTTACACACACACACACACACACACACACACACACACACACACACACATATATATATATGTATATATATATTACTACTAATAATAATAAATATATACTTTGTTCCTCACCGTTTGGTACAAAGTTGACTTTCATGTACGTGGTAATCTCCGGCCACGGATTGAAAATTGAGTTTTCAAGCTGTACCTGATGATATATCGTCATATGCTGTTTCACACCTCATCAGTGTATCTAGACATCCGATCGCTTCAAGCCGGGACCGAAACCCAACCGATTTGGCATCACTCGGAGATTCTAACCCCTATGCTATCGACGAGAAAGGCGAATATTTGCATATTACTTTTTCACGCCAAAGAGAGAACTCAATCCAGCTTGGAGAGTCTTGCATTATTAGCATAAATAGTGACTCTTTAGAACTTTTCTCCCCACGGTGATCGAACGAATTAATTATTATTCAGGAGAATAATAATAATAATGATAATATATATATATATATATATATATATATATATATATATATATATATATATATATATATATGCGTGTGCGTGTGTGTGTGTGTGTGTGTGTGTGTGTATAAGGATCTCTAATACGAATCCGAATTTATCAAATTCGAATTAAAATTTCAAAAGAGAAATATGAGACTACTTAGAATATCGTTATATCGTTGGAAGCAATGAAGTCTTAATGAAATAAAGAAAATCAAGTAAACTTATACTTACTATCAGACGGAGACAAAACGTTTCTAGTATTGATAATGTGGAAAGAATAGCTGGAGAATTTAATATATACAGGGGATATTGTGGCCAAATGAAGTTGGAGAAATCATGAAGTAGCTTAACGATTTTGTGTGAATGGCTAGCAGAACAGGAAGAATTAAGTTTTAAAATAAACATTGAGCAACAAAAGACAGGATGTTGAGGTGAGCCAAAATATTTATCTAAAGACTCGGGTCATATCCTTAGCTAACCTCGTCAGATCGAGACTTTCAAATTGATGTTAAAGGCCCCTAGGGAATATCTAAAATATCATCTGTGGAAAAAACGACATTCTCAGATCATTAGTTAAATATGCCTTCGGAAGAATGAATCCTGTTGGTTTTGGAGAGGACCATCTTTTTTCGAATTTGTAGAATGGCGGTAAAAAGTTCACAAAGAACTGTAACAAATAGCAGAAACCACATCACTTGAAATTTTTCAACAGCAGCAGAAATTACAATGGGTAGCGCGTATAACACGATTAGAAAATAATAGCGTAATCAAGATGCTGACGTTCTACAGTCCTTCAAACAAACAGTTAGAAAAGAAACCTCCATCAATAACGGAAAAAGCAATAACTGGACTTGAGAAACCTATTTCACTGAAGAAATTGTTTTAATAGAAAGATTTTATAAATTTCAATGGATGGTAGGACTGACTGCTCAATCAATGAATGACAATTGTTTCCTTATAAGGTAAAGGCTAATAATACAATTACCATTACTGTGGTTTATCGCGTGCTGGAAGATGATTAGTAAAGTATAAGCAGGAAAATGTTTTTATTCTGGACGCCGTATGTGAATTTCGAGCGAAGATTTCTGATGTACACAGGGTGCGATGGATAAATCATCGTCTTAATTGCGCAAAAATGAAAATAACTCTTTACCATATATATTTACCAAAATTACACAAAAATATCTTGAAATACTAGAGAGTAAATTTGTTCAATAAAATCGCCATGGTCTTCACCCACGGCCTCCACACGATTTCGGAATCTCCTGCATCTGGATGGTATCCTTCTTTAAGTTGGTGAATGCTGCCATAATTCTTCGCCGTCATCTTTGGTGTTACAAAGAGTTTTGTTGGTCTCTCGTTCAACTGTGCCCCGCACATAATAATCAAGGGTGTTGCAGTCTGGGGATTTAGGTGACCAGAGTGAAGGGGTTATGTGGTCACATAAATTGTCTTACAGCCATGACTGGGTTCTCCTGCTTGTTGACATGGTGCAGAATCCTGTTGCCATACAAAGGGTCTTATAGCAGCACTCCCTCTTGACCCAACACAGCCTCAAGGCCCAAAATGTGGGCCTCCGTGTTGAATCTGAAGCTCCGTGGGAAGATGAATGGAGACATAACGAGAGAGAGGATTGACACCCAAACATTCTGAAATGTTCGTATTAGCGCTTTGGGCGCGAACGCCAAGAAGTACAGCATATCGTTTCCAAATTTCTGACGGAGTGAATTGCGTAATGGTGCTCTTTTTCTCACAGACGGTGCCCAAATGTCCCTACTATACTTTACAGTCGACAAATCAAAAACAAACAACGCGCACGCCAAAAATTAAAAAGTATATAATGACGACATTTGCCCATCACACACTATACATGACTCTGATATAATCAACCGAGGCAAATGGAAACAAAGATTTCCTGAGAAAGGTCATCCATCATTAATTTCCTACGTATGTAAATCTTATCCTATGTAAGTTTTGGTCATCACATTCTTCTTCTTCTTTTATGAGATCTATCTCTTCAGGGCCTTGGTGATTATGGACCTACACATTTTCCTGTACTTTCTTGCTTTTAATAAGTTTTCTATTTTTGCTATTTTTCCCAAAACCATCCATTTTATCCATCACCTCAAATATGTATCGTGCTTTTTCCTCTGTCCCTCTTCCCCTGTATCTTTTCTGTGAGTATCAGATTTTCCAAGCCCTCCTTCCTCGTTACGTGCCTCTGAAATTTCAACTTTCTCTTCCTGATATTAAGTATGAGTTTCCTTTTAGTTTCCATTTTCTCCAAAACCTAGATGTTTCTCACATACTTAGCCCATGGTATCCTCATGATCTTTCTGCAGAACCACATTTCTGTGGCTTCAAGTCTCTTCTTCATCTTTGAACAGATTGCCCAGCATTCGCTACCACACAGGAGGACAAGTATTACGTAACAGTTCAATACCCATTTCTAACGAAATTTTCCTGTCTCTTAATACTCTGCTTAGCTTCTGGAATGCGTCTTTAGCCATTCCAATAAGTCTTGGTATCTCCGTACCGCACTTTCCGTCCTATGTCAGAACACTTCCCAGATATTTTAATTTCTGTACTTGTTTGATTTTCGTATCCCCGATTTGTAATTTGCATTTTGAACTCAACGTTTTGCTGATAACTATGCATTCTGCCTTTATTCTTTGGTTTTCTTCAAGCCTTCCTCCCTTTCCTTCTGTAGGAACTTTCGTAGATTCCATTCTGTGTCTGCTATCAGCACTTTGTCATCTGCATATCTTATATTGATAAGATTGTGGCCGTGAATTCTGAATTCTGATTGGATTTGGAATTCTCTCAGAATTGCCTCGCTGTATAGATTGAATAAATCCGGTGAGAAGACGCATCCTTGTCTTACGCCCCTATCTATTTTATTTTTCATCTTCACGAAGTCTAAAATCCAAATCCATATATTTCTCACTTCTTTTGGAGAAAACCCTCCCTGGTTGATCGCTACCACTTGCTATCTCTGGCTATACTGGTCCATGCGGGGCCGAGGTAACAGTCAGATCGTCGCGTCATCTTGCTTTTGGCAGTATGTGTGCGAAAAGCAATTGTAAATATTGTCTTGAATTGGCACAGATGTGTGGGTTATTGAAAATGAAGGTCAAACATTTTTCATTCTATGCTGAAAGTGAAGTCGCCGTGTCCAGCTGCCTCAACAAAAACCCCAAATGTTTCTTCCTGGAGGAAATGAGATCTATAAAGAACATTTTGCAAAATGTATAC
>OZ038486.1:112627252-112737252 GCA_964036315.1 Acanthosepion esculentum | reverse complement strand
ATATTGCTGATTCTCCTTTGATTTTATTAAGGAGCTCAAGATAAATAGCTGGGAAACAGGACCATGTTGCAGAAATACTCTAGGCATGGTAGACTTATAGATATGTAAGATAGATTCCGAAGAGGAAAATTGTCTAGCACTACACAATGAATCACTCTCCTAGTAGCAGAACTAGCAATGGATTAAATATATACTTTCCACTTCATATCAGCAGAGAATGTTTGTCCGAGGAGGCAAAACGAGTCACTTTCCTGGAGGTTAGCATCAGCCATGCTGATGGAAAGCAGAAATGGGTGTATCGGATGATTAATGGGGAGAAGTTTAGTTTTGCAGGCGTTAAAATTTACAAGCCATCTTTTGCCCCAGTTAACGACGGACCTGTATTCGTTTAGGACATCGGCTGCCATTTTGACCTTGACTGACTGATAAATGCTTACTATCAAGGCAGGAGTAAATTGTTCTGTCATCAGCGTAGATAGCAAGTTGTGAGCTGATGTCACCAGGGAGGTCATTAATGAAAATTAAAATCAGAGTAGAACCAAGGATGTACCCCTGGGGGCAACTGCATTAGTACGGAAGGATCGAGACGAGTGTCCATTCAAGACAACTTTCATTTCATGATTTAATAGGCAAGACAGGAACATTTCAAAAAAGTGTCCGGAGACACCGCAACGTTTCAGCCTGTTGTTGAGGCCTTGTTAGGGCCAGAAATAAAGACACAACGAGAGGAATTGAGTTAAACAAATATATTAACGGAAACAGTAATACAAACATATACAAACAAGAGTGTTACAGCAAGAATGTTCGGTCTGACTGTCACAGCTGACTGCTGGAAAATCCCTTTCCAAAAGGCAGTACCTGCTCCTATTTATAGCTAGTAGGGTCTATGCGTTCATGGATAAATTAAAATAAAACCAGTGAAGAAGACCTGAATTCCAGATCCTGTTAAAGGCTTTCGAGATGTACAATGAAATAGCCAGGGCTTCAGCATTTTTATCTAGAGCATGATTAACTGTTTCCGCGATTGTCAGTACATCAGCAGTTGACCTGGAGAAACAAATGCCATATTGCTTGTCTGACAAAAGGCCCAGCAATGAGAGAAGAACCAATTCAGCATTGATTAGGGCTTCTAGGAGATTCGCAAAAACGGGTAGAAAGCTAATAGGCCGATAGTTGGAAGGGTCAGACAGCTCACCAGATTTCTTAAAAACTGGAATAACAGATGATGTCATATAGCAGGGAGGAAAGTAGGATGCAGCGAGGCTTTTATTAGAGAGAACAGGAGCCAGTTCATGAGCACATTTCTTAATGACTATTACATGGATACCATCAGGTCCACATGACTTGAGGGGATCTATGTTAGAGATGATTGATTGAAGAGGGGAGGAATAGAGAGCTTACAATTATTTAATATGCTATTACAGAGCCGCCAGTAAGTGCGGGAGTCAAAGTTGTTAGAGGATATGTGGTGCCTAATTCTCTCGGCAAACAGAGACTTTGCTCTTTCGAGGATACGCTTACATTGTGACGGGAGCTGTCACGATGGTATAGCAGAAAACAGTGTTTCCTGTGTGCTTTAGTGGCCGAGAATTCTAGTGTGAACCGCGGAAAGGATTGAGGTTTCACCTGGTATTTCCGGGATGGGATGAAAGCGTCTTTGAACCAAGAAGAAACTTCAGTGGCGAAATTTTCAATTGGGAGTTTAAAGATCATGGGTCGTCACGGAGAAAATCATGCTATGAGTTCTAATTCGCTTGTGGATAATATATGTGTATTTGGTACCTCAACGTGGTGTAATGTTTAGCAAGCTTGTATCGCTGGATCAGTTATGGCTAAATAGTGTGTCCTATCCTCATTCGGTGGCCCATACATTCGACCTTGTGCCACATCTAAGGTACGCAAAGAAAATCACCATATATATATATATATATATATATATATATATATATATATATATATATATATATATATCATCTTTAAACTGAATCAGTCATCTCTTGACTGTATCCCCACAAGGCATATAAATGTTAGGGTATCACTGAAATGATCCTTAATTAAAGTGCTCCTGAACCGGATTCCGTTGCCTCTAAGCTTTCCTGCTTGTTGAAAATCTTCTTCCGTTGTTCCAGTTAAGAAATCAGGTGAACCGTCTGATTATTCTATCAGCCTATTAGTTTTCTTAGTTTAGTGGACTTTGAAGATAGAAGCTAGAGTATGAATTTTGATACAATTACTGAAGGCCTGAATGATCTTTTTCCTCTATAAAATCCAATGAAGAATCTGCAATGTTATTGGTCTTGACCTGGCATCTCGGTTTCAATCACTTTCCCACCGTAATGTAACATCCAGTTGCTTTTCCGATAAATACTTGCATGGTAATTGTTCTGAAGAAATTTCCTCTATAGTATCTAGACGTTATAAATTTAGACGCAGTACTAGATTGACAACAAGTTATCTTTTACGTAAGTTCATATACTTTTCTCACACTTCTCGACTATGGGCCGTCCTCTTGCTTTCCAGTCTATTTTGATCTTCAAAAATGTAATTGCAATGTCAATCGTTATCTACCGTCATGATTCCTCTTCTGCAATACTTGAAACTTATTTTTCCCGCTCCTTAATAATGTTTTTTTATTTTTTCACACTCAGTAACACCTTGTGTATTACTGACTTTATAGTCTTTCTTCAGGTGAAATGACGCACTCATAAACATACATAACACGTAATTTTAAAATACGTAATGTATATAATGTTTTACACGTACATTATAGATATTATGAAATTTGTCATAGCCGTGGGTGATAATGGGACAAGGTCCTACTACTTATAAAATGTTTAAGTGGCTTGCGTCTCAAATAGCCTCTGAAAACTAAGTCCAACTCCAAGCCAGAGAATGGGCGAATGCGAACAACTAGTGCCCCATAACCATCTGCTTCGTGTAGATGGAGCTCAACAGCCCAGGAAGTCAGTCCGTCCATCCCATAAGGAGAAGAAAACTCTGATTAGAAATCTCCATTGACTTATATAACATATCTGTTGTGGATTCCGGGAATGGAATCCTGCGCAAATAAATAAACAACGCCAGTAATTGAGATAGAAAAATAAGTGTATTAAACATAAGAATACAGACTTGAAATGAAGATTAGTAGTCCAGGAATGCGGGTTAGTAGAAAGTATATGTAAGTGAAGCCGTAATTATCTCTTTCTTTCTCTCTCTCTCTCTCTCTCTCTCTCTCTCTCTCTGGACTCCCGTATAACTCTCTGTGAACACCCTGTGTACTGTCTCCGTATCTCTCACCCTGACTCAACGTATCTCAACCTGCAGGTATTCTCTCTGTCAGTATAAGTATACTTTGGACGAGTCCATCTTGTGTAAAAGGGGTCTGCCCCACAACACCCCCCCCTCCCTAGCTTCTTTTTTGGGTGGAGTTAATATTATTTTCGCTTATGGTCTATTATTAGTGGTTCCGTGAATTTTCTTTTTCGGTTTGTTCTTCTGATCTCCGTGATTAGTTGTGGTTTTTGGATTTCGTAGGCTTCGAAAATCGCTTCCATCGCGTCTTCATTTTGGGAAGGTGACGAGTTTATTTCCTCTACGCGTCTTTTCTGTATCTGATTTATGTGTCTCCTGTGAGTGAATTTTTCACCTTAGATCGTGTATAGAACATTCCCCAGTCTGTTTATTATCGTACCTGGTTCCCAGTATGCCATATTATTCTTGAACATTCTGAAATAGACCCGTTCGCCTGGTTTGAAGGATCTTTTAGGCACTGTCGGTGTATGCCAGTTTTTATTTTTCTGGGTAATAGTTTATCAAAAACAGGCCGTATTTTGCGGGCAAACTTCACTTCAGCTGGCGAAAGGCCAGATGGTGTGTTTCCGTTCGGGGTGATTCTGTAGACTTGTAGGAACTGTTGTATGGCTCTTTCTGTTGGTACGTCCTCTGCTTTTTTCAAGGCTCTCTTAAGCGTGTCCACAAACCTTTCGGTTTGCCCGTTAGATCGTGGATGGTATGGTGCTATTTTAATGTTTGACTTGATAAGTCGCACAGAATTATTGAAAAAAGCTCGACGTGAATTGGATACCATTATCCGTTACAAGGCAATCTACAACGCTAAATCTTGCGAATAACTTGTGTAGACAATTAATAGTGTTTTCCGTCGTAGGGTTTTTGTATCTGAAAACTTCTGGCCACTTGCTAAAGCTATCTACCGTTATCAAGTAGTAATATCTATCTATGGGTCCTGCATAGTCCGCATGGTTTCTAGACCAAGGTCTGTCCACTTTAGGCCATGTTTTTTGTATAATAGGTGGTGCCTTTGCTGCCGCAGCACAGCTTCTACATTTTTCTACCATTTGAGTAATGTCGTTATCCATATTAGGCCAGAACAAAAACTTCTCAATAATGCTTTCATACGATTTTTCCCTGGGTGTCCTAGATGAAAGTCCTTCAGAATTCGTCTTTGTAAAGATTTGGGTATGACCACTCTTTCATTATAAATTAATAAGTGATCACAAATTGAAAAACATTCCGCTAGATTTCTTTCTTTTTCTTCTATTTTTCTCTTTGTACTTTGTATGAATTCATCCATTTCAGCTTCTCTTCTGATTTCTAACAAGGTCACTGGCAATTCCTTTACTGTATTGTTTAGCATTTTACTAATTTCGTCTTCGTCTCGCAAAGCCGCTATTACGGAGTCTTCCAGAGGTTCGCATTTCGCAGGTACCAATCTAGATAATCCATCCGCATGACCAATTTTCTTCGACGGTAGGAACTCTAGTTTGAATTTATAATTAAATAATATAGTTCCCCATCTCAGACGTCTGTTGACTGTGTAAATTGATAGTCCTTTTTTCGATCCGTATATAGTGAGAAGAGGTTTATGGTCAGTTTGAAGAGTAAACTCTCTTCCATATATGTATCGGTGGAAGCGAGTTATGGCGAATATGCTTAACGCTTCTTTCTCAATTTGCAAATAATTCCTCTCTGCTGGTAACAACGATCTAGATGCGTGAGCTATAGGTTTCCTTGTGCCATCCCACACCGTGTCAGCTTGAGTCACTAGCAATGATAATTTCCAGTTTGGGATCAAAATGCGTCAGTGCTAGATCAGGCGTTAATTTCTTTATGATCTCCTTAAAAGCTTTCTGACAATCTTCCGTCTAGTTCCATTTGTTATCTTTTTTCAATAATTCATTGAGGGGAGCCCTCAATTTGTGCATGTTTTCAATGAATTCACCGTAATAGTTCGCTAGACCAAGAAAACTTTGCAACTCTGCGACATTTTTCGGCTCAGGCATATTTTTTTTATTGCGGATGCCCTATCTGGATCTGGTTTTCTGCCACTTTCATTGATCATATGGCCTAGATACTTGATTTCTTTTAGAAAAATATCGCATTTTTTCTCCTTCAATTTAAAACGAAAATCCTGAATTCTTTCAAAAACTTCTTTAATGTGCGTTGCGTGTTCTTCTACATTATCGCTTTTGATTAAAATGTCGTCTAAGTAAGCAGTAGCAAAGTTCTGTCCCATGAACATGGTGTCCATCGTCTGTTGGAAGATTGACGGTGCTACTTTTATCCCAAATGGCAATCTGTTAAATTTGTAAAGTCCTTTGTGAGTATTGATACATAAAATCGTTGTACTTTCTTCTTCTACTGGAATCTGAAGATAAACTTCACTTAAATCAATCTTAGAAAATACCTTACGACCGTTAAGCTTGGTAAATATTTCCTCCGGTCTTGGCAATGGGTAGTGATAATACTTGATAGCCTTGTTTAACCCAGTCGAGAAATCTGCGCAAACACGGGTTTCTCCGGATTTTTTCTTTACGTAGACCACTGGTGCCGCCCATTCACTGAATTCGATTTGTGAAAGGATTCCAGTTTGTACCAATCTATCTAACACCTTGTCAATTTTTTCTATGGTTGCGAAAGGCACGTTTCGCATTTTCTTGAATACTGGCTGAACATTTTCGTTTAGTTCAATTTTAGCTGCAACCTTATTACATCGTCCCAAAACACTCGAGAATACTTCGGGAAATTGACTGTGTAATTCATCTTTTAATTCTGTAGCTTCTGACGGCTCGCACTCTATTTTCTTACAAAATGAGCTAATGGGTAAATCCCATACGTCAAATTTTTGCATCCAGTATGTGCCCACCAAATTTTCTGGGTCTTTCATTACAAATATCTTCAATTTTTTCCTTTTTCCATGAAATTTTACGTTTAGAATTATTTCTCCTTCAAAATTGATACGCTTCCCTTTAAAAGACTTGGCTTATTTTCTGTGTATGCATCATGGTCGGTCTATTTAGCTTCCTCCATGTTTGTAAATTAATTATAGTTAGATCCGATCCTGAGTCTAACTGTAATTTTACCTTCTTATTTAAGATCTCGAGTTCCACGTATTTTCTTGGTTTAGTTTGTCTTCGTAGTCCATTCTAGTAGTTCTTACCATACTAGTGTGTTTTTTTGTTTCTGCTTTGAGATGCCTTATGTATCATTTTTCCACAAGCTAAACAGTTCCTGTATTTAAATCGACAGTCTTTATTCCAGTGGAATCCGCACATCTGTAATATGCAGAGGGGGGTTTTATTTGCTTTGATCTCTGTCATTAATCGCCTTATACCTTGTAATTTTTTCTTTATCATAAAATGTTTGGTTTTCTTTCCGGGGGCTGAAAAACGTAACTTTTTGTTCAACTTACGTATGTGTGCTACTCCCGATTCCTCGATATCCTTAGATTCTTTTTTATTCTCAAGCATTTTTGGTGGCAGTCTTCTGACAATTTTTGTAGCGTTAATCCAGGCCCGTTTTGAAGCTTCATGAGCATTCTTTTTCGCATTTCTCTGTCCTTGGCTGAGACTAATCCCTGCACGAAAATAAGACACTTAAAATTGTCCAGAGTCAATTATGCCAATTTAAAATTATCGCAATGTTTGTTCATAATTATCTCAAATCCTCCTCACAATTTCTTGTATATCCTTGCTTGAACCGGCTTCTAATGCTCTGGATGGAGCGGCTTGGTGATAGTAATCGTGGCTCTCGGGGGCACAATCCTTGGTTAAAGAACTTGGATGAGTTCCACCACGGAATATGTGAATGAGCGGCGTGGCCCGTTGTACAGTTGGTATGACGTTTGTTTAATAACGTAACTGCCCGGGTTTCAATTCCTGGTAGTGGATCCGCACTGCTGATGAGTCCCAAATATCGGACGAAACGGTCGTCCAGTGCTTTCTGCATTCTGTTGAGGTTTCTTTTAAAACGCGATGAATTACTTAATTATGATTATCGCAAATCCTCCTCGTCCAGACTTATAATATTGCTGCCACATATGGTACGCTGCTCCTGCTGTATATTTGGAGATTCTTGGTAAAATCCAAAGAAGACTCTGTAATATTATTGGTATTGACTTCGCTTCTCGGCTTCAGTCCCTTTCCCACTGCCGTAAAATTCTTTCCCTATAGCTTTTTTTATAAATATTTTCATAGTAATTATTCGGATGAGCCCTTCGCTATCTAAACTTTGTGAATTTAAGCGCGCTACTAGATTAACAGCTAGGTCTCGTCTGATTAAAGTTGAGTTGGCTAGATGTAACCATAAGTTCTATGCTAACAGTTTCTTTTCTCGCTCTTCTCGCTTGTGGAACTCACATCCGACTCCATGCTTTCCAGTTAAATTTAATCTTAGAAAATTTAAATGAACTGTCAGTCATTATCTACTGTCTTCCTGGTTACTCTTCTATTGCTCTCGATCCTTAATAATGTTTCAGATTTCTAATTCTTTCACACCGAGTAACCCCTTGTGTTTTAGTGCCTTTATTGCTTCGCTTGTGGTAATCCGATTAAAATAATATGTATATCATAATGTATGATAGAACACAGTTTTGGGGTATGCTCTCTTTCTGGGTTAAAGTGCTTAAAGTGGGATAGTGCTCATGGAAATATAAAAGTGAACATTGAAATCAATACCCACAGATGACATTCTGTTTCATGCTTTTGCTCGACTATTTATATATACAGATCAGTGACGCATTGTGTGTGGTCTATTGTATTGCATTATGGGTAGTCTATTGTATTATTCTAACGGTTGTTCTAGCGGCGGTAACGGTTGTGTTTCGAATTATTATAAGAGTTATTGAGTGGGAAAAATCGTAAAGTATATATATATATATATATATATATATATATATATATATATATATATATATATATATATATAATACGATGCGAAAGTCATAGGCCACCTTACAATATAATCAGTTTTTAATAATTTTTTTTATCTATTTTTAATTGAATGTTTTGTGCTCGCTTTTTCCACAGATGATACACTGACTCTACGAGGGCCTTTGAACACTCGGTAACGTATTGATTGAATTGTAGTATCGAAAGAATGAAGATTTTCTTCCAATAAATCATAGCATACAGATAATACTTCATTTTGTCCTTCACAAAATAATAGGAAGATCGAAGTTCATACCAGCAGGAGAAATGGGCAAATCAAAAGTGATAAGTATGTTATTCTGAAGAATTTACGGAATAATAGTATTTTGAATGAGAGCATTAAGATATCTATATATAAAATTCTGTGAATCCGTCCGTCCGTCACGTCCTCTAAAACAGCAGTACATTGATCGATCGAAACCAAATTTTGGGAAGAAGTGTAAACAGGTATAAATATTTTCATAGTAATTATTCGGATGAGCCCTTCGCTATCTAAACTTTGTGAATTTAAGCGCGCTACTAGATTAACAGCTAGGTCTCGTCTGATTAAAGTTGAGTTGGCTAGATGTAACCATAAGTTCTATGCTAACAGTTTCTTTTCTCGCTCTTCTCGCTTGTGGAACTCACATCCGACTCCATGCTTTCCAGTTAAATTTAATCTTAGAAAATTTAAATGAACTGTCAGTCATTATCTACTGTCAGAAAGTTTATAATCTATATTTTTAATATTAAAGCATATTTATTCCGGTTGTAAACTCAGTCAGCATTCATTTTCGAATCAGCGGAGATGTACAGTCTAATTAAGGTTAGTTGAATGTAAGTCGGAAAGAAAAAAATAATAGAAATTATAACTCGAAAACGATATTGAAAATCTTTGTAACAGCCTGGAGTTGACCAAAAACAACTTCTAAAAAATATTGATTTCAAACAGTGAGGTTTCACAATATGAAATTTGGATTAACAGTGTCAATAATTTGAGATGAGAGCCTCATACGAGAGGCAAAATTATATATTGGTTTGGATGATTGCAGTTAATTCTAAAACTATAAAATATGTATGCTATCTACTAGGCGCGTGACCGAGTGCTTCCGACCATGAGAGAGACGACAAGATCATCGTATCTCGCTGTGGTCTACTTGTGGTTATGGGTTTAGAGTGACGGTTTCAACAAGGAGTACTGTCTGGAAGGGCGTGAAAATGCCATGGGTTGAGCCAATCATTGTGAGTGAAACTGAAAAGATTAAACTAATTCGGGGCTTATGCAATATATCTAGTGATTCTTGACAGAAACCAAAGAAGAATCTGCAATATCATCGGGCCTGACCTGGCATCTAGGCTTCAATCTTTTTATCACCGGCGTAATGTAATTTTCCCTTCGCCTTTCCTACATGTATTTTCTTGGTAATTGTCCTGTGTCAGCTTCCCTCTTTGGCGTTTCCACTTCGCAAATTTAAGCAAGATACTAAATTGGTAGATAGATTTCAGCATTTTACTGTTGAATTTCCGAGATGTAACTGCAGATTCTCTGCTAATAATGTCTTCTCTAGCACTTCACACTTGAGGAAATCTCTTCTGGATTCTTGCTTTCTTCTCATTGATGACAGGACCATCCATAGAATAGAACAGCTATTGCCATCTTCCATCTACTTAAATCTCAATCGTTTTTGTCCTCTTTCGCCACAATAAAGCTTTTTTTTTCCAGTTCCTTTCAGCCTCAGTAATCCCTTCCATCTAAATGGGTTTATCGCTTTGCTTGGGATGAAATGATTAAAAAAAAAACACATAAAAACTTAAAATGTTCCAGCTGTGAAAGTATTTTGATTAAATTTGAAATATGTAAGTGATTTCTTTTTTTGTTGTACCATTCCTCAGATAACATGAATACATGTCGATGGTTTTGCTAGAACTAAGTTGCACGTCATAATTTCCGAGAGTTTGAGTTTACTGGTCAGGTTAGGCTACTGACCACGGTAGATTATCTACTCTCTCCAAGAATCTATCAATAACGTCCACTCCGCATAATTACATAATAAGAAAGAGGTTGATTCAATGGATGTTCAAGAATCACAAATGTGTTTGAGCACGTGTCGGAAACATAGACTAGAAAGCCAACATAACATACGCTGAAACGATTTCGATTCTCACTCATTTTGAATCAATCAGTAACAAGGTATTATCTGTGGGTCCGAATCATCGGTGACACGGCTTGTTTATTATGAGGCCTCCACACAACAAAAATAGTTCATGCTATTAACAATTGCTGTCGTGAAATATTAAGTTTTGAATACTGTCATCTATTTCAGTGATTCTCAACCGCCGCGCCGCGGCACACTTGTGTGTCGCGTGAATCTCTTAAGTGTGCCCCGAAATATTGTCACACCATACATGTGTATATGTGTGTGGAAGTAGCAATGTTGTAGCGTTAGTATTTGAATAAATGAATAAGTATTAAACTTTTTATCCCACATTAGCTAGGAAGGATTTATTAGTTTTATTGCAGTTTTCTGCTCCTGAATTAAGTTTCTCAAGCCTAAATAACATAAAAAAGAAGCGGGAAAGACTACGTTAAGCTGAAGAAATGAGGATATGCTTATCACACATTCGACCAAACATTGAAGAAATCGCAAAAAAAAAACAAGCCCATATTCCATATTAAATAAGCTGTACAAATAGTTCAATAGAAACATTGAAATAAAGTAAGTTCACATTTGCGTTTGTATTTTTATTAAAAAAAAAATGTTTTTATTTCATAATGTTTAATCTATGTTTATATTTCATAACACTTTAAACATTTCGCTGTGTCTTGATATTTTCATTGGCTTCTATGTGTGCCGCTGCTTAAAAAGGTTGGGAAAAATTGATCTCTCTGAAAGAACTCTCACTTTCACGACCTCCAATCCTCCTCCCATTTTATCTCCTACTCCTCTTCCTCTTTCCAGCTCTTCTTCCTTTTTTACACGGTGACTCCGCATAATTATCGTATATTCAAAACATTCACAGTGTGCGTGTCGAGCGCATGAACACGATGCGCAGCCTTCTTGTGCAACGACAAGAAAGCGTGTAACTAATGGCGAAATTAAGGCAGCCGTCCGTAACGAGATCAAATAAAACTTTGTTGACACACTCATTAATGAGCGTTCTGATCTAGTGATTGGCTTCAATTAAAATAATTTTTCTTGTGTAACAGTTGTGGATTCAGTTGTAATCCTTGGCGGAAACTGACGATAGCAAAAACATAAGCAAGATCATAAGGCTTCGCTTGAAATCCATGCGTTCCAGGAAGAAATTATTTTAAGTGAACGAAATGCAAATGAATAAATAAATGAGAAATTACTGTAATTCATAAAATAAATAAATTTTTGAATGCTGTAGAGACCAGCTGCAAAACATCCTAATAAAGAAAATTAGAGGAATTTTCTTTTAATTACTTAAAATTTGTTTTTACAAAAACGGGGCTTTTAATGGAGTTCGCTGGAGCTGTTACAGAGTTTTAATTTCTGTATAAGAGTCACTTATTTTATATTTAGGGATTTGAAATTGTGGGATACTAAAATTAATAATTTGTGATATCATGAACAAGTTTATTAAATAGAGGTCTAAATATTCATTCGCTTTAATCATCTCGAGGTTCTTGACAAAATCCAAAGAAGGATCTGCAATGTAATCGAACTTTACTTGGAATCTCGACTTCAGCCACTTTCTCACCGACGTGATGTGTCATCATTCTCATTTCTACAAATATTTTCATGCCAACTGACCTGACATACCACGACTACATAAATTTAAGCGTGCTACTAGTTTGGCATCCATTTTCCACCCGTTTATTGTTGAATTAGCTAAATGTAACCGCCACCTCTACTCTAAGTGTTTCTTTTCTCGCACTTCCAGTCTGTGGAACTCTCTTCTCTTTACTTGCTGATAACTACCATCATCAAAAATTGAAATGCGACATCAATCGCCATCTTCTCTCTCTCTGAATCCCGATCATCTTTTCTCCTTTCCTCAATCCAGTTTTTTCCTTCATATTTACTCTCCGTAACCCTCAGCATATTAGTAGCATTCCCGCCTTGCTTGGGGTGAAATAATTAAAAAAAATCATTAGATATGAGGGAGTACTGAATTATTCTCTGCCTAATCAATGGCATTCTCTGACAACATCTGCTGTTTGGTCGTTTAGTCAGATGTTTTAGTTTCGATGCGAAAAGGTTTTCCACGAACTCTGGTTCTATTTAGAGAATGTTTTCCCCGTCAAAGCGTTTTGAAACGAAGTAAGGTAAATTTCGATTGGTGTAAAGTCAGGTGTATATGATGCGTGGAGTAGAGAAATAAATAACAGAATTCTAAAATATTTTCGTGTGTTATTCCTCCTGTATGCGGCCTTGCGCTGTCAAGAGAACACGTTTTCTTGCAGACAAGTGCAGGGAACGTTTCGAAGGAACTTTTATGAATACATTACTGATGCTGAACTCTGTATGAATGATATACCGACAATCCCACCATACGCTCAACATTACCTTACTTTCACGGAGCTTAGTTCTTTTTTTAATCAATTCACCCCAAGCAAGGCGATAATATCGCTAAAATGCACTGGGCCACTGTGGGATAATTTATCACCATTAATCCTGCGTTTATTCCATTGGAAATTCTATGTAGACGATTTTTAATCACCTATCATGATGTATTTAAAAACCGTTATTTATCATGCATTCATCATTAAAATTGGTTCCCCGAAATGTTAATTACTTATGAATCTATCTATCTAGCTAGCAAATAAATGCGAATATCAGTGTGTCATTGTGTCAAAATTTTTCAACTTTACTCCTAGAGGCCGTAGCACAATATATCATACCATTCTGGAATGAGGCCATCTTGGCTTCTACTGATAAAAACCATTAAAGGGACACAACTCTCTAACTTTCAATAGCTCATATTCAAATGAAAAAAAATACTTTTCTCAAGTTACATTGTTTCAGAATAAAGATGTCCGTGTTTTCAACTTTATTCCTAGAGGCCGTAGCCCAACATATACGATTTTGGAAACAGGACGACTCCGTGAGCAAAGTAAAAACATTCTAGGCCAAATCCGGACACGCAATCCTGAAATTTTGGATTCCCAAGTTTTCATTTTTGCGATTGTTTTCAGCGATTTTTTACCTGATTTTTTGCGACGATTTTTTTTTTGTACGATAACAATTTTTATAACTTGGAAATAAATTTGGAAATAATCGAAATTAATTTCGAAATCCAGTAAAAGTCATCCGTGAAATAAAAATAACTGTCTGCGCGGAAAGTAAGAACCTATGTACATCAAAAAGTCTTTAAATTAAGTGGCGGCAGAAGAATTATTGTTGAACGTTTAACAGGTAAGCTTAAATATTAATGCAATACTTAAATGCAGCGATCAATTTTAAGTTCTTCTGTATTGTTACCTATCGCATCTACTCCTCCTTACCTATTGTGATGAAGGCCCAATCAAAAGCCCTAGCAGGAGTTAGGTTAAATGTCGTCCGGTAGGACAACTTTTAAGCTAATCTGTTATATATTTGTGTACTCCACTTTACTGCCACGTATGATTAGTAGTTAAGATGATGCATTCGTCATTACAATTGGTTCCTGAAAACGGAAATTACTTGTGACTCAACCTGATCTATCTATCTATCTATCTATCTATCTATCTATCTATCTATCTATCTATCTATCTATTAATTTTTAGTGCACTGCCACGTATGATTAATAGCTAGGACGATGCATTCATCATTACAATTGGTTCCTGAAAACGGAAATTACTTGTGACTCAACCTAATCTATCTATCTATCTATCTATCTATCTATCTATCTATTAAATTTTAGTGCACTGCCACGTATGATTAGTAGCTAGGACGATGCATTCATCATTACAATTGGTTCCTGAAAACGGAAATTACTTGTGACTCAACCTAATCTATCTATCTATCTATCTATTAAATTTTAGTGCACTGCCACGTATGATTAGTAGCTAGGACGATGCATTCATCATTACAATTGGTTCCTGAAAACGGAAATTACTTGTGACTCAACCTAATCTATCTATCTATCTATCTATCTATTAAATTTTAGTGCACTGCCACGTATGATTAGTAGCTAGGACGATGCATTCATCATTACAATTGGTTCCTGAAAACGGAAATTACTTGTGACTCAACCTAATCTATCTATCTATCTATATATCTATCTATCTATCTATCTATCTATTAAATTTTAGTGCACTGCCACGTATGATTAGTAGCTAGGACGATGCATTCATCATTACAATTGGTTCCTGAAAACGGAAATTACTTCTGACTCAGCCCAAGGCATAATGTTCCTCTTAATAAAGCTGACTGTTGGAAATGTACTTCAGAAGTAGAAATTGAATCCAGAGGAAATCGCATGAAATAGGATATGAAAATAATAGAGGTCATAGAATGTAACCGTTGTTTTGTTGATCTTTGGCTCGTCGGACACATGTACGTGTCCAGTGGATTCATTTCCAGCCATAGTTTGCTTGTCTTTCTACGGCCGACACATTGTTCGCCGACTAATCTTACATCTATTTTCCGGTTAGAATTGAAGAACTATTCATATTTGGAAAGTATAAATCGATATAAAATAATAACTTTTTAGGAGTTTATGTACGCTTACTTTTCGACAGACGAAATGTTTCAAGCCTCTCTCTAATCGATCGCTATTTTCAAGGAAAATATTCAAACGAACTACATTCGGTTCTACTCGAGAAGCTTCTACTCACGAACTGTTGCCTTTTTGAGCCGACTCCCGTGAGAATGTTTCCCCGAAACTCCAACCATTAATTGTTCAACTGTAGGGTTAATCGTTATCTTCCACAACTATCTTTATAAACTGTGCTTCTTACTTTATATACTGAAACCTTTGATGTCACATATGTGATGAGACTCTAACATATTTTTTAAACTGAAATTTACTCAAGGCTCGAGAGACAATCAAAGTAGAGGTTCACTATTGAAATGCTAAGAATGAACAGCGTGTGTGATATTAATGGAAGATAAGATGGTATGAAGTTAAGATTATGAGGATAAATGACGACTGATCCTTGAATCTGACTAGTTGAGATGGCTGTGTTCAGGGCAATATTCAAACAGCAGTATCTTTCACAACATGATAAGGCTTAGCAGCGAGTGGAAATTCTTCCTAAATTTCAAACATGGAGTAAATGAAGGGGACTCGTATCCGTGGAAGTAGTATGCTGTGTTTCAGCTGTAAAGGTCTGAACTGGTGGAAATAAAGAATAACAGAAAATCTGCATTTACATTGGAGTAGCGAAAAATTCTTTTTCCAGAACAAATTATTAACAAACAGGAACATTTCGTTAGAACCAAGGAAAAGAGTGCCGGATTACTCTGCATTATCAATTCTATATGCGAGGTAATTCTGGACAATTTCATCGCAGACAGAGAATAAATTTCATCCAAGTGATGTGTGGTTGCACAGAATGTTGCTAGAATCCCATGAAAGGGACACATAAAGCAAATAGTTTAAAGAAAATGGGAACAAAGAGGACACTTGTAATTATAAAGAAACAGGTGAAATTTCTAGTCTGCAATTAAGAAAGAAGGCTTGGAGAATATGACACTCACAAGACATAATGAAGGCAAGAGGGACAGAGGAAGCGTGCGTAAGTTTTTGTGCTATGAATTAAATTGTAGGGATAACTGATCTCTCTAGCTATGGCTGACAACCAATCTGGGAGAAATCTGGATTCAAAACCAGTTTGGAGTGGGGGAGGCTACTCCAAACTCTAAAAACCTATCTGCTAGATGAACTAAATCAGTAAAGCCTAGTGTGGATTTATACACCTAAGGGATTCTAATAACACTAAGAAGATGGAAGATGCGATTCCCTTCATGATTAGGTGTTTGTAAAAGGTACCAACCTTCTGATGAATTTCTGTTGTTGTCTTATTCAGAGTGTGCTGGCGTACTGCATCACTGACTGGTATACTAGCTGCTTGCCAGCAGACACAGGAGTTATAGATGTTGCCCAGAAAATAATCGATTGCTCCCTGCCCTCCTCGAATTTTCGTTGTCGCAACAGAACAGAAAACATAACGAAAGACGGTACCCATCCCGAGTATCACTTGTTTGAACTCTTACCTCGAGGGCGACCTTTTAGTGCTATTATTTCAAGGACAAAACGCTGGAGTGACAGCTTTTATCCTTGTGCCCTGTGTGAAATGAACACTGCCGCAAATTGGCAATATTCAGCGTATTTGAAACGCTATTGTTTTTCTTTCATTCTATGCTGTTTGTTTGTTTGTTTGTTTGTTTGTTTTCATTTGTGCTGTGTGTGTGTGTGTGTGTGTGTGTGTGTGTGTGTGTGTGTGTGTGTGTGTTGGTGCACGTGGGGCTCTGCTGTACAATTTGCACTGCAGTGACAGGAAGAAGCAACAAACAAAAAATAATAATCATTGAATGAATGGCAAAGTGGAAAGTTTCTGTGTAACGTGTTTCATTCTGTGGAAGGAATTCATCGGATTAAATCCTTTTATCTGATCGAGTCCTTCAGAGGCTGAAACGCGTTACACCATAATCATTACACTTTCTGATTCATTTATGTTGTGGTAGGATCCACCTAATTTGCATAGTGGAGTACCGACTATATAAATATGGTTGGTACCGGGAAGACAGGAGAGGCGAATCAAGAGATTCAACTAGAGACTCTGCCCGACTGCGACTTAGTCAACACATTCTCCAGGAACAGTCTTCCCAGGAATATACAAAAGACTATATGTAAATATTGTGTACACTTTCTTGTTTCAATACATTTTGTTCTAAGTACATTTGGTGTTGCATTATTATTCCATGCATTAGTCAAGTTTCAACACTTTACTTAATATTCTTCTAATATACAGAAATTTATCTGCCATATTTTGCACTAAATAAATAAATTGATTTATCCGATTCATTCAAACTGCTATTCTCATCATTGATTGTTGGTTATATTATTATAGACGCAATACTCTCTGGCCATCTTCAGATATCCTTTATATTAATTGATATGGCACATCTTGTATGTGTTAATCATTGCATTACTTTTGTGCATGTTTGGGATGCAACTAATTTATTTCTTCATGCCGTCTCTATAATAACAATCAAATATGAGAACAATCCGAAACTAAATCAAAATATTTGAAATTATATATACATTGATAAATTCTATTAAAAAATAACATTAAAATTAGGAATAAACACAGTGGAAATAGATAGTTAATAGGCATTTTGGGGCCCATCGAATAATTTAACAATTCCGTAAAGTTCATTTTCCCTTTCCCCATGGACAACCATAGGTGGTTTAATACAATCCGTAATGGGTGTCCTATAGAAGCAAATGTTTTACAATGATTATTTCAATTTGCAAGATATATAAGCGGAAAGGGAATGCAATTAATTTATATTCTTATGTTAGTGGATATATATTATTACATGTTTACAATATATGATTCAAAATCATAAAACACATTTGCATTCAAAAGTCCATAATAACACGGTCAGACCAGTTTGATAATAATAATAATAATAATAATAATAATAATAATAATAATAATAATAATAACCCTGACCCGGTTACGGAGATAGGACCTGTTACAATTCTATGGGACTACACAATACACACTGACAGAACAATCAAAGCCAACCACCCAGACATTGTTATTAAAGACCACAAACAAAATAAGTGCCTCCTAATTGATATGTCAGTCCCTGCAGACTGCAATGTATCTTTGAAGATATTCGAAAAGCTGTCAAAATACAAGGAACTTGATATAGAAATCTCAAAAATGTGGCACATGGGAACATCAATAATCCCTGTTGTAGTTGGAGCCCTTGGACTGGTTGGAAAAGATTCCAGTAGGCTGATTGAAGGGATCCCTGGAAGTCCATGCCTCAAAGAGATACAAAAAATTGTTCTGACAAGTACAGCCCACACTTTACGAAGGGCTTTATCTATGTAATTATTTTTTTTATATTTTTTTAATTTTTTTTTTATTATTTTTTTTTTGCAGTGGAAAGTGTCATGATGCCATTTCTAACCTTAGGTCCCTGGGCAGGACCTGGAAAGAAATGTGTCAACGCCAGATATGAAAGGAAATAAAAATAATAATAATAATAATAGCTGGCCACTTGTATTCGAAGATACCCGTCTACTAGGGCGTATAGCCAATCCCTAACCCAGACGATCGCTCAGGCACATTTGTGTTTGTTCAACAACCACCGAGCCCACCTGTGTTTTATACTGCAACTATGCTGAGCAGAACTTAATTACAGTTTCTGAGAAAGAGCGTGTTATCTAGCGTGATCATCAATCTGAACGAGGTCAGCATGCTCAAGCCCTTGGCCACGATGACTTGTGACTTCATGTTAGCACAGCTTTAAATGGCACCCAAGGGTTCCGTCTACACAGTTTCACTCAAAAGGCTTAGGTCAACCCGTGGTATGGTTTCCAGGCACTTTCCAAAGGTGCCACACGCTGGGATCGTCCTCTCCAGAACAATAACATCAAATCGACCGTGGTAAGAATCGAACTCGTGTCTCATGGTCAGAATGTTCTAACCACTCAGCCAGGCGCCCATGATTTTGCATAATAAGTTGGTCAGACCAGCTTGACAATATGCGTGTCATATTTATACAGGTACTGCAGGTTGAGTATTGAGGTAGGACGTTTCGAATAATGCATCACTCAGTCATTCTCTTCTCCGTCATCCGTCATAATGAGTTTCTATTTCTTAAAAAGAATTTTCTATTTCATAAAATGTGAATCAGAGCAAATAGCGAAGAAGATATCCGACGTAATAGTGTATTTATGATAGTAAATAAAAGACGAGTTAAAAGACGAATAATATTTGTAATGACGATATTTGTTTTAACTCTTCTAAATTGTTTTCACAATTTGTTTTTTTTTTTGTTTTATCAGTTTCTTTCTTACATCTTTAATTATAACTATGGTTGAAAGGTGTGTGTCCGTTGAAATCCCTGCTGTATCCAGGGAATTTCCTGCTGACTCCAGGGAAGTTACTTATGTGTCAAGGGAAATTCCTGCTGTCTCCAGAGAAGTTACTGACATGTCCAGTTGAATTCCTGTTGAACTACATGTTCCAGCAGAAAGGAACACCTCTTTACAGGTCTTTAAACATTTTCGGGAATATTTTTCCTACGTACCTGTTTTCGTCCCTTTTATGTAGCATCTCAACTTTAGAAATCTCAGAGGAAAACTATTCTGCCATTTTTCAAGGAGGCCTATTCTGCTACCTTCCTTACTGGCATCTTTCCAGAAAACTTTTTGAAGATATTGCCAACAGAATTGGTTGTCCACTTTTAATTACACTGTACTTATCCAAACCTTGTGTTGTTCTGTTCATCTAGAAATGTTAAAGGAAAATAAATACCAGTATTAAAGAACTAAATTAAGTGCTAACTAAAATAGATTTGTAGGGGAAAATTATTAAGAATTAACAATACTTGAATAAATTAACTGAAGAAACAATTAGCATCGGTTTCATTTCTAGGTTATGTATTCTTCATTGAAATTTAATAAAATAATGAATTGAAGTATGACTCACTAACAATTCATTGAAATATTCTTCAATGAAACTACAAAAATAATGAAATGTTTTATGGCTCAAAAAGTACATTCAAAATATTCGTAATTGAAAGAAAAATAATGAATTATTTGAAGTGTGTCTCACTAAGCACAATACAAAATTTCAAAATATATATTGAAATAGAACTAAAAAGAATAAAATGGGATTAACTTTTTCAAATATTAATATTGACATTCATAATTCAAAACCTGGTTGAGTTTCTTCTCTGAGATTATTATTATTATTATTATTATTATTATTGATTTCTGGTGTATACTCATTTATTTCTAAGTCACAGCAAGAGACCTAATGTCAGAAATGGCATCATTACATTTTCCACTGAAAATTTTCGAGGAAAAATATAACAAAAATAAACACCTTAAATCACATATATTTTACATAGATAAAAACCTTCGCAAGGTATGAGCTGTATTTGTGAGTACAATTTTTTTGTATTTCTTTACGTCATGGGCAACCAGGAATCCTTTCAATGTGTTTATTGGAATATTTTCCAATCAATCCAAGGGATCAAATACAATTGATGCCCTCATGTGGCACATTTTGGAGATTTCGATTACAAGATCCTTGTATTTTGATAGTATTTTGAATATCTTGCTTTTGCCGTCTCTAATCACAATGTTTGGGCGATTCGCTTTGATTGTTCTCTATGAGTGTATTGTAAAGTCCCATAAAATTGTTACAGGTCCTATCACCGTAATCGGGTCTGGGTGGTCTTCATACTAATTTCTTGCAGTTTATTTTCCGTAAACGTTGCAGATATTCCGATAAAGATATTGGCCCACTCTCTCTCTCATGACGGGTTTTGTATTCAGTGAGTCCGAATAGCGTGCAACCTGATTCAAGATGGTCAGTTGTTTCTGGATATTTATCACAGAATCTACATTTTGGGATAACATAATTTTTCAGTATTTGTGCTTGGTAATTTCTAGTTAGCAAGCATTTGGCTTGTGCAGCATTTAAGCCTGCAATACGTAGCCACTGATGGGTAGGGGGTTGTCGTCATCAGCTTGTGTGGTACAGGCTGAATATTGACCGTGAAGAGGCTTATCCTGTCATCCTTTCTGTATCTGGTCGATTGCATTTGCCGTTTTAAGGTTTCTTAAGGTGTATTGTGTTTTACATTTCTTCACTCATTTGAAACTCCATTTTGAACATGTCTTCCTTTATTCCTGAATAAAGTTTCTTACTTCTTTCAATTTCTTTGATAGATCATCATTCAGTCTCCTATCGTTTCCAGGTATCTTTGAAGGACGATTGTTGTAGATTTGTAAGACACTTCTAGTTGAACTAATCATCTGCTTTCTGTCAGATCTGGACACATGCAGATGATCAATATCAGCTTTGGGATGATGCATGCGGTGGCAAGTGAGAAGCTTTCTCGTTTTGGCGTCCAGTTAAGGGTGCTGAAACTGTATAGGTTCACGGAGACAACCAAAGATTTTATGGCTGATTTTCTGATTTTTTTTTTTTAATTCACTTCAGTAATCTATATCAGACGCACACGCCTATTTTTTTCTTACTTTTTTCTTCATTTGAGCATGCTGTATTCCGTCTCCTTCGCTAATTCCTTCGTATCGATACGCTTCTTCTTGTTCAAGTTCCATAATCTTTGTGACAAAATGTAGATCTACTTAGTGGGTTCCTTAATTCTCCCTTTCTTGAATTTTACTTTTTCACATTTATCTAATCCGAAATCTATACCTCAGTCGTCACTGAAACATTTTACAGTATTGAGGAGACACTTCGCCTCATATTATTATTATTATTATTATTATTATTATTATTATTATTATTATTATTATTATTATTATTATTTCCTTTGTTTTCTGTTGTATACATATTTACTTCCATGCCCCAATCAAAAACCTAAGCTCAGAAATGGCTTCATATCATTTTCCACTGATCATTTATTGTAAATAAATAAAATAAAAAATAAGCTAAAATGACACACATTTTACCTAGAAAAAGCTGTTCGTCATGTGTGAACTGTACTTTTTTGTATATCTTTAAGTCATGAACTACTAGGAATCCTTTCAATGAGTCTATCGGAAGACCTCAAGTGGAACTCATGCATAATATCCAGTGCCAAAGATGCTGGGAAAATTTACGGTTCCCTGTACCGCTCCAGTAAGTACTTGACACCTTCCGATATTCTCTAATTTTACAACAGCCATGTCAGGAAGAAAATGGTGTACTCATGTCATATATGAGTGTCGTCGCGTCCTTGTAGGTGACGAATTCTTGTCCACTCTACAACCCCTTTCTCACAGACGAGACGTCGCAAGGCTCTCGCTAATCTCTTGCTGTTTAAATCCAGAGAGATCAGATGAACTACACCCTCATTCCCTTCATATACCCCTGGGGAGCTGTAAGTTCCACTCGAGCAGATTCTTCCCACGAACTATTGCCTTGTGGAACAGACATCCAAGATGAGGCTTCTCCGTTCACGAAAATCTTAACCTGTTCTAGTCTCGGGGTAACCATTATTTTCCACATTTTTTATCGCTCTCGCGTCGAACTCGACGTATGAGGGTCAGACAGATCAGTTCCCAGAAACTGAAAGCCCGACAGCCACACAGGATTTGATTATAGTGGTGAAGGCCTTGTGCAGGGCCATCCACACTTTTTGGAGGGACGAATACAGGGACCTGGTGCAACGGATGTCACAAGGTCCCCAAACGACCCTCCGCAGGTTTTGAATTCAGAGTTGTCCTTCTCCTAGACCAGTTGCCATCCAAGGCTATAGAACCCAGTCTGTCCTGCTATTTACCCATAGTTGGAGGGAGAAGAAGAGGATTCACACCTTTCCCAAGGGTATTAGCACGTAAGTGAATGTAATGGAATCGACTGGGATCCGAACTCGGCTCTCCGATTCCTCAATCCAAGCCGTTATCCATTACTCCTCGTGCCTCCCTATTTTCCACATAGATCTGCATAACCTCGACTGGCACCCGGATATTTTACAGGGTAAAAATCACTTTAAAAAAGAGATATGTTCAAAATAGCCTCATTCAAGACGATGAGAATTATAAATGAATTAAATTTATATTTGAACATTTTTGGTTAGGACATAACACACTTTTCGAGCCCAAGTAAACACAGTATGTCTTTATGATTTTCTCTGTACTTCCTCTTGCGCGCTCACGCAATGTCTCTCTGTGCCTCTCTCTCTCTCTGTTACACACACACACACACACACACACACACACACATATATATATATATATATATATATATATATAATGTTTTTCGTGTATGTACAGAAGTATATATATATGTGTATATAAATACATACATGCAGATCTGGCTAAAACGGTTAAGAGTAAGCAGTTTTTGATATGAAAATAAAAAATGCGTCAAGAGAAAGGAAAGCATTTTGGGGCGTAAGCTGAAATTGAAATTCAAGATTAAAAAAGAAAACAATTACAAACAGAAAGGAAAATAAGTTTTTCAAAGAATTTATAAACAGTCCTAACTAGACTGACTTTATTGGTTGAAAGTAATCAAGATAAATGAGAGGTTGTTAATAAATATATTATTTATTTGTTTGAACGTTATTCTTTTTTTTTTCAATGGATACTCATATTTCAGTAGATACTCTGTTTTCATTTATTTACTAAACAGTAAGTTTATTTATTTAGATCTGCCGGCCTGAATATTCGAGTAGACTTGTTATAAATTCACACCGGTAGATATAAATAAATATAGTGTTTAAACACTATATTTATTTATATCTACCGGTGTGAATTTATAACTAATGTGAATTTAATTAACTAATATCAGAGCATCTACTCAAATATGAGTATCCATTTAAAAATAACGTTTAAACAAATAAATTAAAAATCCATCGGATTTAATCCGTTTTTTTAACACACACACACACACACACACACACACACACACACACACACACACACACACACACACACACATACACACACACACACACACATATATATATACATATATATATATATAATAATGGACTCCCCAGTGGGTTTCGACGTATGAGGATTTGATAGCTTAGTTGATTCAGTTATGAAATTTTCTGTGATAATCTTAAGTGGCATTTAAGACCCGCTAGTGTTTTACGAAGGCGGCCACATATGGAGCAAGTGTGAGGATTATGAGATGAGATCACTTTTGGATTGGCTGACCTTTTAGATCTTGCTCTCGCTTCTTGAAGATGATTCAGACAAGCAGATTGAAAATTGCTGAGTCCACTAAAACACGTTGATTTCCATTCTACCCGCTCCAAAGTTGTTATGTGGTATATTGACTGCTGACAAGTTGCTTTTCAGCTTGTCTTGTCTTTGTATCTTAGCCATGGGCGTCCTACATTCCTGTAGCCCTGATCTAACTGGCTGTACATTAGGAACTTGGGTATCCTGTCTCAAGACACGACCAGTCCACCGTAACTGAAACTGTATGAGAAAAGTCTCGATTCTTCCAATATTACACCTGTTAAACAAGTCTACGTTAGATGTCCTATCTTGAAGGTTAACTCCACAGATTGCACGGAGACAGCTTTTATGGAAAACATCTAGCTGGCTTATATGGTACCTGTATGGAGTCCATGACTTTGAGCCATACAAAAGGTTGGCAAGGACAACAGCTCTGTAAACCCGAATTTTCGTATCCAGTCGAATACCCCGCTCATTCCAGAAGCGATGACGAAGTTTGCCGAAAGCACTGGTAGCCTTAGCAATCCGATGCATGATTTCATCATCTAAAGTTCCACTGTAATTGACTTTGCTACCAAGATAGGTGAAAGACTTTATATAAGGTTTTGTCTTCTACTTTCAATGGTCTCTCTGGATATTTTTAGACTGGTGGTTTTTGTTTCTCACCACGCAATTACTTTGGAGTAGGACAAGGTTGATGTACAACTTCAGTTTTCTTTATGCTAAGTGTAAGACCAAATGCTTTACATGCAGCAGAGAAACAATTTACTAGATGTTCGGCCTCCTCAAAGGATGTCGCTACAAGAGCCGCATCATCAGCAAACAACAAATCACGAATAATTTGCGTACGAAGATGGGTCTTGGCTTTGAAGAGCTGATGATTGAAGAGACCACCAGTTGTTCGAAACTGAAACTTGACGCCAATCTCTGTGTCTACAAATGCATATTTCAGCATCACCGAGAAGAAAAGGGCAAAAAGGACAGGGGACATGGCACAACCTTTCTTAGTGCCATTTGTGAAGGTAAAGGATTCCGACATCATACCATTAGACACGATATTAGCTTTCATTCCTTCATGAAAGGAGATGATGACCTTTAGCATGTTTTCAGGGATGCCGAGTTTCCTCAAGACTTGCTAAAGAGCCTCTAGATTTCACAGTGTCAAAAGCCTGCGTCAAGTCCACAAACACAATGTACAACTCCTGGTTTATCGCGTGAACCTTCGCTGAAACTTGACGAAGAGAAAATATCATGTCAATGGTGCCACGACCCGACCGAAAACCACACTGCGATTCAGGATAGATATCGTCTCGCTAGGATTTTGCCTGCAATTGAAAGTAGTGATATTCCTTGCTGTTTCGACTGCTTTATTGGATAACTAGACAGCTGCAGCGGGCTGTCAAGTCACTGTGTGAGCAAGCAATGTTTAGAGCTCCTTTTATCGCCCCCTCCCCATAATAGGGAAAGCAGTGCAATCCTAAATAGGGATGCTTTGTTACCAATGGAGGACACGGACATCACAATTGCTCATCGGTTTGTGAAAGAACGGCCATCACCCATCGGTCTGCCACTGTGTAGAGTTCCAGCTAGAGCCTTCCAGTAATATCATTTACCTGGACCTTGCAAGTGAATGTGTGTTGATAAGAACGAAATCAAGGTAAACCGCCAGAAAACCTACACAAATGATTTGATTAAAGAGGTGAAGGCTTGTGCAGAACCATCCACACTTCGGAACTATTGATACACTTAGTCGGTGTAAATAAAGGCCACAGACGAAGCAGACAGTATACCTCAGCCTTTTCGTGTAACACTAAAGAGCTTGGTCAGCCCTGGTAGACACTATTTACACATAGCTGCGAACCTAACAGGTGCTACCAACCCGGGTCAGGGTGGACCTGGGAACAACAGCAATTAAAAGTTAAATATATATATAATTTATTGTGTTTCTGTAATTCTCCCTTTCAGTGGAATTATAATTCATTTGTTCTTTATATATATATATATATATATATATATATATATATATATATATATATATATATATATATATATATATATATATATATTACATGAAATATATTAAATCTGTCAAATATTTAATATATTTTCTTACGTTATTTTTGGGGATACAGTTTATTTGAGTAAATGCTCTGTTTTAATTAAACAGTATAATTTACTAATTATTATTAATTATAAAAATAACATATAAATAGGAAATATAGTAAAATATTTGTCATCGTTTACTTTAGGATACGTTTCGGAGCAGAAATAAATTAATAAGAAGGATCATCGAAGATGTGTGTTTATAAAAAATAATTTAGACTTGGCGACCGGAAAGTTCTCTGTGGCTGAATAGTTAACAACACGTCAGGTTATATGACCGTTTCCTTATGTGTTACAGGTTCGATTCCTGTAGGAGAATGCTTATTTTCTACGAAATCTTTCAAAGTTTCAGGCCGTTTGATATAATAAATACTGTTTAATTAAAACAGAGTATTTACTCAATTAAGTCGTATCCATAAAAATAACGTACACAGAAAATATATTAATATATGTGTGTGTGTGAGGCAGTACTTAAAATTTGCGGTAGATATCTCTTTCAAAATTCGTATTTCTCTGATCAAACATAAGAACCGTGAGAAATGATGCGCCAAGTTTGATAAACCATAGAATTAATAAATGAAATACCATGTAGGTCTCATGGTCCTCCATCTTTTGGTTTTGTTAGGTGGTCAATTTTTCAGTAACTATTCGCACACACACAAACAAAACCGAAAGATGGAGGACCATGAGACCTACATTGTATTTCATTTATTCATTGCATGGTTTTTATTTATATATATATATATATATATATATATATATATATATATATATATGTATATATATATATATATATATATATATATGTGTGTGTGTGTGTGTGTGTGTTTGCGTGTGTGCGTGCGTGCGTGTGTTAGGACCTTGAATAAGTTCTCACTGTTTTCCAACAGATGGCGTTCCCAGAACTGCGTGCGTGTAGTTTCAGATGGTAACGCATCTATAAGGAAGTACTATAAGCCAGTTGGAATTAAGTGTATGTCATTTCGCTGAAGTGTAAACAACTTTGTTTTTCATAGCGTTAAACATGTCGGAGTTTGTGCCAAAGAAAGTGTACTTGCGGGGAATTTTACTGCACTACTTTATTCAAAAGAATTCTTGATGAGACATACGGCGGCCATGCTCTGTCGGAAACAACATGCAGAGATTTGTTTAGACGCTTCGAAAATAATGATTTTGTTGTTGAAGAAAAAGAATGCTCTGACGCACCGAAAAAGACGAAAAATTGTAAGCATTAATTCATGACGATTCATTTCAGGCACAAGCTGAACTTGCAGAATCATTAGGAGTTGATCACACAACAGTTTCGAATCCTTTCAATGCATTAGGAATGATTCAAAAGCAAAGATATTCGGTGCTGTACTACTTGAAGCAGACAGACGTAAAACGGCGTCTTGTCACGTGTGAACAACTGCTTCAACGGCAGAAAAGGAAAGGTTTTTTTACATCGTATCGCGACTGGTGATGAAAAGTGGATACACTCCGATAACACTAAGCCCGGCCATACAACAACATCGGCGGCAAATCCGAATATCCATGGTTCGCAGCTTCTACTCTGCATTTTGCGGGATCAGCTTGGTGTAGATTATTATGAGTTGCTGAAACTGACTGAAACCATCACGGGGAATAGCTACTGACTACAATTGATGAGTTTGAGCCGATCATTGGAAAAAACGTCCGCTATACGATCAGAGGCACGACAAAGTGATTTTGCAACATGACAACTCTAGGCCAGTTGTTACAAGATGTGTGAAAGCCTACTTGGAAACGCTAAATGGGAAGTCCTACCGCACCCGTCTATTCACCAGACATTGCCCCGTCCGATTATCACTTGTTCCGATCGATGGCACATGGCTTAGCTGAGCAGCACCTTCATTCTCATGAAGATGCAAAAAAAATGGGTCGACTCGTGGTTAGCCTCAAAAGACGTGTCATTTTTTCGACATGGAATTCAAATGCTGCCAGAAAGATGGGAAAAAGTAGTCGCTAGCGATGGACAAGAATTTCAGTTACATGATTCTTACTAAGTTTTGTAAATAAAACATTACATTTCATAAAAAAATAACGAGAACTTATTCAAAGTCCTAATATATATCGTTTTAAGAAATGATATATTTATTAATAAAATTTTATTCCTTAATTTTTTTTATCATATTTTTTCAGACTCAGTACCCACCTACCTCTTAGCGGCTCTGTTTATTTGCGTAGGGTGAAATTATATATATATATATATATATATATATATATATATGTATATATATATACCTCATTTGGTGTGTGACTTAAATTTCATTGGTTGCCGAACTCGTCGGGTACAACTTATTGTGCACGACGAGTTACGTATCAACGAAACTCGAGTTGCACACCAACCCTGATGATCACCGTGTTATAGTGGACTCAGCAGTTTTCAATCTTTTAGTCTGAATCGTCTTCAAGAAGCGAGAGCAATATCTAAAAGGTCAGCCAATGTTACAGTGACCTCATCCCACAATCTTCACTCTTGCTCCATATGAGGCCTCCTTTGCAAAACAATAGCGGGTCTTAATGCCACTTAAGATTATCGCACAAAATTCATAACTGAATCAATTGTTTAAGTTTTCAGATCCTCATACATCGAAAACGACTGGAGATTCCATTATATATATATATATATATATATATATATATATATATATATATATAAAAGACAAAAGGAAAACTTTTCCTTGCCAACACGTTTCGTACCCTGAACTTTTATCTCGGTAAATGTAGAGATTTAATTTTGTGTTTATATACAGAAGTAAAATTGATGAAAATATCCTTAGGTTTTCAAATGTTCTAAAAACTTATCTATCTAAGTTATGGTAAAGTTTATTGGCCGCTCATTGGTGTTCATTTGCATAATAAACGAAAGTGAGTAAATTTTGTTGTGGAATATTTAATTAATTATGTTTTAATATAATTTTTCTTTATAACTTTTTTTCATATAAATAGCTCGAATAATTCATAAAATAATTATAACAATTCAGGACTTCAAACAAAAGACAATATGGAGAACATATTGTTGAAAATAACATTAAAAACCTAAACATAAATGTGAAAGACTGAACAAATAAAACACTGCGGGCATGAGTTCAAATCATACAATAATTATAACACGTAATCTCAGTTCCTCAATGCAAAATAGACTGTGTGAAATCTTCCAACTTTGAAAGTCTTAAAATCGACAAAACCACATTTTCTTTACTTCCTTGGAAAAGGTATGAATTCATCCTTTCACTAAGAATTGGCTAAATACCGGCGTAAATTAACTTGGAAAAGCCAGTTCAAGCAAAGGAAAACTGAATTCAAACATGAGTAAGACTGTTTGGGACTTTCCGGCACACGATACAGTATTTCTCTGTTATCGATACTCCCCAAAAATGTAGTTGGTACTACACAAGACTAAAAATCATTTTAGTGCGTAGCACAGTGGTTCTGTTCTAACCTGTAGTGTTAGGTCCTAATAAATCGAAAGTATGTATTTATAATAATACAAATATTAATACTAATACAAATACTAATATATATATATATATATATATATATATATATATATATATATATATAGTTTACGAAAAACTAGATAATGCGTATGGGTAGACTCAAGGAGGATAAAATCTAGAGAGCTCAATGTAAATCAGAGCTAATAATTTAAATAAAAATAAAAACAGACCACTTTAAGGTTCCATGTAATAAATTATTTCACCTCAGCCCTTTTAAAGGACCGCGGATCATCAGACTTTTCTTCCAAAGGTTGAAACGAAAAATGAAAAGAAATTTACATATTTTTGACGGGCAGTACTAAGCATATGTAAATTAACGAAGTGAGGTATTAAATTTGAAAGTATAGAAATTTTAAATTACTCTAACTCAATCATGTCTCTCTCCACCCACACTTCCTCACTTCGTTAAAGTGGTCTGTTTTTCATATATATATATATATATATATATATATATATATATATATATATATATATATATATATATATATATATATATATATATATATATATATATATATATATATATATATATATATATATATATATAGAGAGAGAGAGAGAGAGAGAGAGAGAGAGAGAGAGAGAGTGTGTGTGTGTGTGTGTGTGTGTGAGAGAGTGAGTGAGTGTGAGTGAGTGAGTCAAGCGGCACGGTGGAGTAATGGATAACGGCTTCGATTGAGGAATCGGAGAGCCGAGTTCGAATTCCAGTCGAATACCTTACATTCACTTACGTGCTAATACCCTCGGGAAAGGTGTGAATCCTCTTCTTCTCCCTCCAACTATGGGTAAATAGCAGGACAGACTAGGTTCTATATCCTTAGATGGCAACTGGTCTAGAAACAGACTGTCACCTCTAAGTGTTGACTTCTATTTTCACTTATATATATATAAATATATTCACTTATATATATATATATCAAAATTTTACCGCTACCAGTTTGCCCACCTCAGTAACAAATGGTTTGAATTACCTATTTAAGGAAATCTATATCGGCTAGTAAATCAAACCGTACATTGTCAGGCTGTTCCCCGTAATATATATATATATATACATATGTGTGTGTGTGTGTTTAAGAAATGGACAAATTGATGTCACCACCAAGTGGTGACAACCTGTTTCATACGTGAAAGCCATCCATGTGTGTTATTTTCCAACACGTGTTCCTTAGGAATGTGACTGGAGAGGCGATTCCAGCTTGACACCGGTGGACATTGACAGTTACCCATACCACGGGCTAAGCCAAGCCTTGGGAGTAAACTTAGGTTGACGAAATGTTCTTCCATGTTTGTACTAGTGCAAAGTCACAATTCATTGGGCCGAGTGTACGGGCTTCTGAATGTACACGTTATGTTTAAACTGTTCATCTTGTGCTCATTCACAAAAACGGCAACCAAGGTCCGCTCAGCATAGTTGGAGCACAAACCACAGGTGGGTTCTCTGGGTGTTCAAAAATACAACTTTGCCTGAGCAGGCGTCTGCAACAAGGATTCCCTGTATGGTACTGTTATCAATATATATGCCGAGTGAAACAGCAGAATTGTCCATATCGTGTAAAAAAATACTTATATATATATATATATATATATATGTATGTATGTATTCGTTGGTTATTGCTAGAAAATTTGAATGTCGACTGAGGTTAACATATACTTACTTACAATTCTGAGACCACATGCCATACCAAAATCGTCACTAGTATATCACGACATTAACGAAAAAAAAGTTCTATAACTATATTTCTTACACAACCGAAAATGTCAGACAAAACTCTTACGCATGTTGTCAACCTTGACAGGAGCTTGATATATGTTACACTAATCTTGTCCAAATCATAACAATTCTCAACCTGTTTTCTTTACCTCCACATCTACTCACTTTGCCTTAATTGCATTCTGGTTTGTTGCATTCTTTTTTTCTTTCTAACATATTCCACTCTCTCTCTCTCTCTCTCTCTCTCTCTGTCACTCCCTCTCTCTTTCTTTTCTTTCTTTACAACCTACCCCGTTTCTTTCCCGTCTTATCATTGATTATTTAACTCGCAGCTGTCCCGACCACAGCATAATCACTCGATCTCATCTGACGGACCCACCCGTTTACCCCCACCTCATAGTGTTCCACCCGACACATCTCCACATCTTTGAAGCTAACTAGGAACGTTTCTCACCCCCGGACCACCTCTTAGCCAACTCAGTCTCTACCGCCACAGCCACCCAACTCGTCCACCCCCTACCAAACTCCTCAACCGACTCGCGCAACACAATTCCACTCTGTTATCAAAGGACCTTCATTCAACCGGCCGACTTCAGCCAGTCTGTTATATGACTACCTCCCACTAACAGAGCATACTAAGCAGTACTGAAAAATAGAAACGACATAAACAGAGGATGCCGGGAAGGCGAGGCGGGATTTTCACACAATGGCTCTCAACTTTCTCAAGGTTTTTATTCTGCTGTTGTAATTTTGATAAATGGATCTCTTTCGATACAGTCACACACGCACACACGCATACTCATTTTGAGAAACAGTTGCCCCTGTTTTAACTTTTGACGTTTCAACTTTACCCTGTCATCGCTATAAAAATCACAAGTACACGTATGGAGATAGAAAGAGAATGAGAGCAAGTGATAGAAAGCCAGAGAGAGAGAGAGAGAGAGAGAGAGGGAGAGAGAGAGAGAAAGTGAGAGAGGGAGAGACGGAGAAAGAGACAATAAGAAAAGAAGAGGGACGAGAAAGAGAGACAGTGAAACAGAGAGAAATAAAAAGAAACAACGTGCGTGTGAGTATGTATGTATTAAGTTTGATGTCTATTCACTTTTGACGGGAAGGAGTCTTTTAACAAATGAATATTTTACAATGTCCCTCTTTGCATCTTTTCAAGAGCTGAACACACACACACACAGATTCATACAAACACACAAACAAACGTGCATATATATATATATATATATATATATATATATGCAGGTATGCAGAAAAATAGGAAAGAACACGTTAGGTAGATAATCCGGTGTTCCTTAGTATTTTGCTTTTATTTTCAAAAGACAGTGCTCCATACAGAAGTAGCGCTTATATTATAATATTTTTTGTTTTTAAAAATATGATTCCTTCGCTACATAAGAGTTCTCATGTTTCAAAAGAATTTAAACATGTCTGATTAGTCAATTTAGACATGTTGGGCTTACTTATCTAAAATAAGATCCTTTCGTAAACACATATGAGCTTTATTATTTCATGATAAGGCAGCAAGAAAGATACTGGGGTTATATTTTTATTTTTCCCGTGTACTTTCGAATATTATTATCGGGATTAAGACAAATAGTTGTGTTATCTCTCTCTCTCTCTCTCTATATATATATATATATATATATATATATATATATATATATATATATATGTGACTCTTTGGTAGCAGAATATAACGAAATAAAAGATAGCACAAGATTTGGTACAGCACTATATACAGGGTGAGAATAATTTATTAAAAGTATAATTACACAGGGAAATTTTATTTACTAGTTATTTAGGTGTTCTATGTTCTGTTCAAAATGCCCCCCCCCCGCTTCTGTTTCAAAACACATTTCAATTCTGTCATTTTACTGTATTTATATTTAATTCTTTTTTAAAGTTCCTCAATATATCTTGGTCGAGTCTGATAAACAACTAATTCCAAATGTCCGCACGGAAAAAGAAAATCAAGGGTGTAGGATCTGGGGGACTCCGTGGCTACTTAACAGGACCTCTTCGACCTATCCATTAACTATTTGGTGGGCGACATTTGCCTCACACTCTCTCTCTCTCTCTCTCTCTCTCTCTCTCTATATATATATATATATATATATATATATATATATATATATATATATATATATATATATATATATATATATATATTACTTTAAACGCTATATTTAGAGGACACACGTATTTTAGTAGACGCTCCGTTTATTTATCAAAGAATATATTCATATATTCATCTACTAGCCTGAATGTTCGAGAACTCTTATTATAGGAAAAATATGTGCTACACAAATACGAGTTCACTAACAATACGTACCGTTTAAAATGATTTTTTAATAACTATATATTAGGTTATTAGGTTGGTGCAAAAATAATGTCGTTTTTTGACGTTCAACTTATATATATATAAAACGACATTATTTTTGCACCAACCTAATATTTATAATATACATATATATACATACACACATATATATATATGTGTGTGTGTGTGTGTGTGTGTGTGTGTGTGTGTGTGTTGTGTGCTTGTGTGTATGTATTTCTTGAAGATTTTATTTTAGTTTACATTTCAAGCTAGTAGATTAAATTTAATATTTCCAAGAAGCAAAATACTTTCCTTTATTTCAAAAACTAATTTAAATTGACTGGGAGAGTTTTTAAAATTTTTTTCACTTAAATTGCTGATTAGCAACATTTTAGTCGTCTTTCATTGCACTGTAATTCCCAGAATTAAATATACCTGGTTTAAATATAATTCATCTTTTTAAAAAATAATACTTTTTTGTCAAATCGACAAAAAAGTATTATTTACTTCAAGTACAAAATATCGCAAAAATGTCTTTTTTAACATGACATTAGCTGTCTTTTTTAACCCGACTTCACGTGATGACTGATGAGAGATCTAATGTTGTTCAACGGAGACATTTATCTGTAAAACATTGAAAAAATTAAAGAAAATGAAGTGAGTGTCATTTTTATATAATTTTTTTAACTTAAGAAATTATTCTGGTTAATCTTATGTTTTATTAAATTTTAGAAATGTTGGCTTTAAATTTACTATATTTATCGCACTTATTTTCTGATAATGTCTTGTAATTAAAAAAAAACAGAAAAGTATCAATCTTTTTTATTAGTGTATATACACTAATAAAAAAGATGCAAAATCATTTTCAAAATATTGTTTGATGATTTGTATCAATGGTTTCTATTTATAATTAGTAAATATAGTTTTAGTTAATACTACTGAAATTTAAAAGATTTAAAACTTAATAAACGTTTCTGATTATAATTTAAAAAAACTGAAAACAATTCTTGTAAAAATTAATTATAAATTGAAAGAAAATTGTTTCCTTAAGGCAATAGTGTCGATAATCGTTCTTATTTATAAAAGCAATTAAAAGCTTTTCTAATTAAACGATGTCTTAGTTTTATTGCATTTTTAATTTTACGATTCAGAGCATACTTTTAGCAAATGATGCTTCTGTTTGACAAAAACAAATTGACAATTTAAATTCTCCAAGTGCTTTGTTTTTAACTAATATAAATATGAAGAGGCTGAAATGTTAATTTCTCTAAGTTTCATAAAATTAAGTGGGTGTAACTGTTGTCAATATATATATATATATATATATATATATATATATATATATATATATGTATATACATTTAGCAAAATTTTTACAAAAGAAAAAAATTCTAAAGTAGTTACATTCATTTGTGAATAAGTTCTGGAAATGTCATTTAAATCTGACAATTATTTGATTTTTGTCAAAATTTCCAAAACAATGTCTTTTTAACGCGAAAAATATAAAATGCCCAATCTTTGGGCCAAACTCTGACAAGAGAAAAATAAGATATTTAACTAAAATTTCTAACGCGTTAAAGAGGATTAAAAAATTAATAAAATAATCAAAAATATATTAGTCTTTGCTCTTAATAATAATATAAATATTATATATATATATATATATATATATATATATATATATATATATATACATATATATATATATATATATATATATATATATATATATATATATATACATTACAGTAAAGTTTATGATTCACAAAATTGCACCTGCAACCTTGGTCAAGGTTTGATACTGGATTTTGTTTTGTGGATATATATATATATATATATATATATATATATATATATATATATATATATACAGAGAGAGAGACAGAGACAGAGAGGAGAATTAACAGAATTTCATATAGGAGCAATATTTTTATAGTAATTATCTCTTGATGCATATGCATCTTCTTAAATAAAATCTCTATTGATCAGGTGAATAAAAAATATTCCTATATTTCCCTAGATCATACCATCGCACTTGGCAAGGGGCAACACATCGAACTAGTTGAAATCCTAGGAAATCCTTATTTACAAGTGAAAGATATTGGTGTAAACCGTAAACTTTACTGCAAGCAATCAGTGTGGATAATGAATTAATTCATTGAACCCCAAAATTAGAAAGTGGTGTAAGAAAAACATGTGTTTTCTCACCGGATTAATTTCATCTGCACAATGAAAGGGTAAGACTAAGAGAGAAACACATGTGACGATTTCTTATTGGGGGACATAATTGCAAAAACATACGACACGCAGGTGACCCAGGATTGAAGGCAGACTCAGAGGGGAAACTGACAAAACTCTCATGTACGTTGCAAAATAAAAAAAAGGGACAGTAAAAACAAGGAAGAATTTTTTTACAAATAGGACACAATTGTTAAGACGATCCTTAAACCTGAGGATCGCCTTGATGGTTGTCAATAAAAGTTCAAAATATCATCTAAGTTTTGAGGACGTCAAAATGATTGGGCATAGAAATTTAATGGTTTTGGTAATGGTCATTACAGATGACGGAAAATGTGGCACAAAAATATGAAGGCACGTAAGAATACCGAAACAAGCCGTGCAAAAACTAAGCAAAGTATGAAGAAATTAGAAAATTAACTTAAAAAAAACAAACAAATATCTGCTGAAATGCGATGTGATATGTAATCTATATGACACTAAATTCTGGACAATTTTCTAACAAAAGATGAATTGACTTTTAATGACGGAAATATAGTTCTACCGACGAATAGCACGGACAGAACATGGGAACAACCAAGAAGTTTTAAGGAAAACAGTAACTTTAAGGAAACCTAAACTTGTATTCTGAAAGATACAACGGAAAATTATGTGTTACTTAATTCGGAAAGAAAGTTTGAGAATATAACCTTCACAGGGCATAGTTCAAGTAAGAGAAGCAGGAAAAAATGAGTCACTTAACGACTTTCCAGGAATAGATGACAGAACAATGAAAATATAATGAGGAAAGAAAGTTTGGAGGATACATTAAGTACCTGATTTTCTCATGCTATTCTCTATCTTTATGATAGCCACATCAGGCGGGAAATGATGTAATGTTGCCATATTTGGGCCGCGGATGTAATCCCCTCACTTTCAATTCTTGATAGTGTTCAAAAGTGTCTCCGAGTCTTTATTGAAGAATAATTATTTTCCACCGTCCACCCTCTCTCTCACAGGCAGGATGTGGCGAATCTTTCACTGCTCTATCGCTATTCCATGGAAAATTGCTCATTGGTTTCGCCAGTTCTAACCTTCACGGCTAGGACCCGCCACGCCACTTACATAGTAGTAAACCACCCACATTTCTTATGTATTCCATCGGCCTTATCTTCCACTTAAACAGCTTCTTTCTGCGAAATTCCGCCTTGTGGTACAGGCTCCCAAGAGGATGCTTCCCCGTTTTCTACAATCTTAAGTCCAGAGTTAATCGTTATCTTCTACTCCTATACATATAAACTACCTTTTAGCTTAACCCTCTCCCTCGATCACCCCGGGTCTTGTACGGGATGGCCTACAATCACGACAAACAGAAAGTAATCAACCTCTCACAAAAATCATTAACACGCTCACAAATAGACATCCTATGTAAAGGACAAAAATTCACATCAACACCCCAGAAACCAAATGTAGCAGAAATGAAGGATGATGTTTCGGAATTCTCTAGAAGACTCAGGCTAGCAGAACAATTCTTTGTAGAAGAAAACAATGATGAATTGTTAGTAAAAAAAAGAAGAAAGATTATTAACCCTCCAAAAGGTAAAAATTAAGCTCTTGGTGACTTTTGTAATTACATCTCTAACTTCCCATTTGACAAACTGGAAATGCCACAAAAGTCCAACTTTACTAGACAACAATAGAACAAACTAAACGACCTAAAATTGGACAAAAATATTGTTATAAAAGAAGCAGACAAAGGAGGCGCATTTGCTATTATGGATACAGAACAGTATACTAGCATCATAGAAAATATGCTACCGGACGATACTTACTATGAAGAAGCCAGAGAATACCAACCTCACAAAGTGATGAAAAACTTATCAATTTAATACACTCATACCGAAACTGTCTTACTTCTAAGGAACATGCTACCTTACAAACGTTAGATATAAAACAAACAATTTTTATGGACTACATAAAATACACAAAAGTAAGATCATTACTGAAACCCGCAATACTACAAAAACTGATTGTGCTAATATAACCTAAAACTAAGGTCTATAATACGACGGCCCAATTTGCGAGGCACACTGTCTAAGCAATTTTCTAGACATCCTGTTGAAACCTCTTATCAAACACAGTCGGAGCTTCATTCAAGATGACGTAGATTTTCTGAATCATCTTCCCTACGAGATAAACCATATTACTTATATGGTGTCAATGAATGCTGCGAACTTATATAGCAACATCCCATATGACTACTGAATAGAGGCCATTAAATACTGGCTTCAAACGTTTCCCTTGAGCTAGCAAATCGTATCAAATGAAATTTCATCATAGAAAACATAGAATTAATTTTAAAAACAATTATTTCATGTCCAACAAAACACCCTACCGACAAAATTCAGGAACAGCCATGAGGACAAATGTTGCACCAATATATGCCAACTTAGTTATGGGATACCATGAACTAAAAATCTTTGACAGAACCTCAAAAAATCTATGGGAATGACTTCAGTTGCAACATAAAAGAAAACTGGAAAAGATATCTAGATGACTGTTTCATTGTGTGGAATAAAAGTGTGGATAAACTAAAAACATTCCAAACATCCATTAATAATATAAATCCTAGCCTTCAATTCACTATTGAGGACCTCAACAAAAAAGATTCCCTTTTTAGACATATTAATAACAAAAAGAAACATTAAACTAGAAACAGACATACATTTCTCACCTACTGACTCTTGATTATATCACCTTTTTACATCTTCTTACACGAAACGCACTCGTACCAACATCCTACTCAAACTAGCCAAGCGGATATGCACAATAATCTCAAACACAAGAGACCACAGTCTAGAAGAGATGAAAAAATACTCATCAAGAAGAAACACCCACAAATTTGGATCGGCAATAGTATTGAAAAAGCAAATCAAATTAACATACACACACGCATAGAAAAAAAAGGGGAAAAAGTCACCCCTTATATATCTCAACTTTCAACCCAAAGAACAGAGAAATCTACACACACATACAACGAAATCTACTAGTCCTACTAAAGGACAAAAAAAAAATGAAAAACATATTGCAAACAATATCCAATAGCAAAGAGTAAACGACAACTTAAATCACTAAAAAAGATACTGACGAGTGCAAAACTGCAGAACACAATTGAAGACCTTCAGGTGAAAAAATGGAACCAACCACTTTGCTGGGTATGCAACTACCTATTAGACAGCCATGAATTTTAGTTCAAAGACAGATCAAAATTAAAAATTAAAAATGATTTCTCTTGCGACTTATAGAATTTAATATTCATAATTACATGCAAAGGTTGCCACGAGCATTACATTGGCCAAACTGGCCATTCACTCCGGCAAAGGATGACAGTTCATCGCCAATAAATTAGGTGGGCCCACACAAGAAAAATACCTCTTAGACAACATATAGAGGAATGCGGAGGACAAAGTCTGCCAAATTTTAGTATCTTCCCATTTTACCAATGTGACTACAGAACCACTGAACAAAGGTGGATTAATAAGGAAACCGTTTTCATCAACAAGTTCAAACCCATATTTAATTCATTGCATAAATAGATTCTTCCAAATTCCCCTTACCATAAACGACATATATAGCCCATTACGCCCCCTTGATGTTCATTTTTTTCTAAATATAAGCATCAATACGTGGAGATAGAAACAGTAAAAACCTTTTTGAAAAGCTAAGCGAAGCTGGTTAAAATAAATAAAAAAATATAAAAAAAGAAAATCAACAAATTATTTTTCTAAAAAAAAAATGACACTGAAAATCCAATTGTAAGTAAGAAAGTTTTAATTCTTCTCAGTAAAAATTTCTATATTATAAATAAATATCACTATATTAAATATTAGATGCCTTTTTCCAGTTCCATTTAAATATATATATATGTATATATATATATATATATATATATATATATATTTATTTATTTATTTATACACAGACACACATTCAAAGGGCTTAGTGTAGGTAAGATAAACAGGGAGAAATCTGTTAGTCACCTACTTAACGATTTTGCATGAATGGATGACAGAACAAGGTAAATATAGTTGGTAAAATATCAAAGTGCAATCTCAGTGGAACGGAAAGAAGAGGTTGTGGAGAATCATGATCAATTCCGTCCTGAAAGTGTAATACAGATATACGAAGAATAAGTTGCGGTGTTTTATAAAGCCGTTTAACATTTCAGATTCCACCCAGATAAAAATATAAGAGAAAATTAATGTGGAGATGCTATAATTTCCACTGTTCAACTTCATCCTGATATAGGTAATATTGCAAGCCCGTCGCTGTTTCATCGTTATTTCCATGGTAAATGTCAAAATGATCTTCATACTTCAATTTCACAAGTTCATTTTTTTATTGATCTGTTTTTACAGCTTAACAACAAGAATTTCTTGAGACAATAATGATTTTAATTATACAAATCTAACTAATTAACTCATAGGTGGGTGGAAAAGACGTGGATTCCTACCTTTCCCAAGGATATTTGTGCGTAAGTGAATATAACGAATGCTACTGGAATTGGAACTCGGCTCCCTGATTTCCAAATCGTTATCCATTACACGATCCACACATCCAATTTTGCAATACCTGGTATTTCCAAGCGGTCACCCATCTAGGTAGAGACCTGGCTCAACATTGCTTAATTTCGTTGATCGTTGATCAATATGATTTAGTCGTAACCCTCACCAATTCAGATATTCACCGTTAGGGCACGTCATGATACTTCCAAGGTGTCGAATCACCCTTCCTCCGTGATTGGAATGTGCCATAGAAGTTTCATTCAGTTTTTCCCACGAATTGCCACTTTTGGAACACACTCCTCGAAAAACTCCAATCTTGACCATCTTCAAATTAAGAAGCGATAGTTGATAAGGAGAATAGATAAGTCGTAACGATGAATGAGTTGCATTATATGAATAGAAAAATGGTAGAAAGTCGAGGTTATAAGAAAAATAATCATAAGCTCTACTTGCGACTATCTTCTAGTGATATAATGCAACTCATACATTGTTACGATTTTGAGTTTTAGGCTCTAATTTGACTGGTTCTCGAACATACTATTTGGTGAAATTTAAAAAGAAAGAATTATCTTTAACTACTGGATTATAAACTTACTGCATATTCAGCGTCATCAACAGAAAAGATTGAAGTTCATGAAACTATTGAGTTGTTCCTGCGCTCAAATATTGATTACATTTGTTAAAGCTAAAACTTCCTGAGATTGATGATCTGTTCAGGAAATGAAGGTTTTTAGAGCTTATAGGGTAACGATAACAAAGACGTGAACTTTTTTAATCGTTTCACCCAAAGCAAGGCAACGAAGCTACTAAGATGCAAAAGGTTAATGTTTGAGAAAGAAAATGAGAAAAAGAAAAACATTATTAAGGGGAGAGATCAATAAAAGGACAGGAATTAAGTAGGCTGAAGATAACGTTGCATTTAAATTTGAAAAAACAAAGTTGACTGTTAAGGAGGCAGCCGGGAGAGAGTTCCACAAGCAAGAGGTGTAACTGTTCGCATAAAACCTACGGTTTACGCGCATAATCCATCCCATTTAATTGATAGGAAATTAATGCAAAAAATGCATTCATTACAATATATATATATATATATATATATATATATATATATATATATATATATATACCCCCCCACCACATGGAATTTAAACTCGGTTCTCCGATTCCTCAATCCGAGCCGCTATCCACTACTCCACCGTGCCACCCAGAATAATGCATCGAATTCATTACAGTCCACCGTGCCTACTAGAATCATGTGTCGAATACATTACATTTATTTACGTGCTAAAACCCTTAGGAAAGTTATGAAACCCCTTTTTCTCCCCAGCTATGGGTAAATAGAAGGACAGACTGGGCTCTATAGCCTTGGGTGGCAACCAGTCTAGAAGGACAATCTAAATTCAAACCCTGCGGACGGTTGTTTGGGGACCTTGGGGCACGTTCTGCACCAGTTCTCTGTATTCGGCTCTTACAAAAAGCATGGCTGGTTCTGCACAAGCCTTTACCGCTATAATAAAATAATGTGTGCAGGTATCTGGCTTTCGGTTCCTGCGAACTGTTTGGCTCGACCCTAATACGCCGAAAAACGACAGGAGAGTCCTGCAGTTTAGTATGTATGTATATATATATATATATATATATATATATATATATATATATATATATATATATGAGTGTTTGTGTGTGTGTGTGTGTGTGTGTTTGTGAGTGTGTGTGTGTGCATGTGTTTAGTTTAGTTTCAGGCGTGTTTTATTGAATAAGTTACAAACGTTATATCTGCTTATTTTGATAATAATCCTTTCGTATTCACGAATATTTTTCCGTATATTATTATATTATTAAAGTTCTTTTAATGATATTGATATTTTTTAATCATTGACACCGCCTTTCTGCCAGCAAAAACTTCAACTTTATATCTCTCTTGCTCTATCCGTCTCTTCTACATCTATTTGCTGCTTCTCCTCTATCTACATGCGGCTTGTCCCCAGCCAACGGATGGCTCATAACTGACCTTTCTTATATAAGGCCTGATAATATAAGCCTAAAACCGGAACACACAACTTCCGACCGCGTAGCACTTGAAAATGACATTTTTTATGTATTTATTTATTTTATCAATTCCCATTTTCCCTACTTGTGAACACCGGGAGTCCTTTTTGAAATGCTCACATCTCGATTTTGCTGTCAGCATTTGTAAAATCAGTATCAGATACAACGATTTAGGATCTAGTTGACTTTGTGTGTGTCCTATGGTACACATTATGTCACGGCACTAATAGTTGAATTCGAAACATTACTGTAATTTGAAAGGAATATTTTGAGAGTTTGCTCAGTTTCCTATTTTCCATTATTCCATATTGTAAAAGGTTTTGTCCTTATTGATTAAGTTAGGTGTATTTTGAAAAGGCATCAGCAATGGAACACCCAATGAGGGTCGATGTATCATTTACTTGTAGAATTAGTCATCGTTTTAGGAACACGTTTCCAGAGATAAAGTTTTGAAAACAATAAACATCAAAATTATTTTTAGATAATTTGAACATGTCAAATCTGGAAACGTTTGATAACTTAAAAGCATGATGTAAAATTCGAGCTTGCATCAAGTAAGTGTCTTATTTGCCACTTGAAAATGACACGATGTGACATATGATTACAGAATACCTGATAAGATACACGATTCTCGGAGGCATGTTTGAAGTGGGTCTTCTAGAAATGACTTATTGTCATTTATGTGTGTCCTTGAATCTATCTCTCACAGAATAACAAGTCATCGGTCACCCGTTTTCAATTAATACTAAACATCAGGCCACGTGTGACCACAGAATTTAAAATATTTAAACTGCCATTACACAGCTTCTGTTCTATAGACAAAAATTGCAACCTTTTATATTTTAAGAATTGTCATTATTGTAAATCAACGTTAAATTGCATATAATTAGTAAGATATGCATATAAAGGATGTTCCAATAACTTGGGCCGATTTTAAATGTGAATTAAGTTTAAGCCTCTAATAAGTTTTTTCTTTTTCTTTCAGATTTGGCGGACATTTGGGCGATATTATTTTTCACACATAATTGCCATGACTTAAATAACGGGATCCAAAATAAATTTTCACCAATAACACTGATTTATTTGCTGCTGACTTTGATCCATCTTAATGAAACAGCCTTTATTACATAAACTACATTGAATAAATAAATATTCCATTTTTGAATTAACAGTATTTTTTTAATTTTAAACATTTCGCCTCAAGCAATGCAATGAAGCCACTAGGACGCAAGGGGTTAATGGGTGTTTGAGAGTATGAGAAAAACTACTATTAAGGAGAGAGGGCAATAAAAGAACAAGAATTTAGATGACAAAAGATAACGATTAATATTGCATATACATTTTTAAAGATCAAAGTTTACTGGGAAACAAGAAGCTGGAAGAAATTTCCACAAGCGAGAAGTGCGATAGAAGAAACTCTTAGCATAGAACTTACGGTTACATCTAGCCATTTCAACTGTAAAATGATGAGATCTTGCCGCCAATCCAGTACTACACTTAAATTAATAAAGACTAGATACAATAGCGGAAAATTCATCAGAACAATTACCATGAAAATATTTATAAAAAAAGGCACAGGCAAAAGCCTAAATACCAAGTCAGGACTGTAAATTTTATAAAGAATCTCTAAATATACAACAGGAGCTGTGGCAGTAATATCTAAAACAAGGACGAATGGTAAACATATAAATATGTATGATAGATTATGGCTAGAAAAATCTTTCTTATCTGCAAACCTGGCGATTAATATAATATCATCTTTTCACTTCATGTCATTTGAAAACTTTAGTTTGAGAATGAGCAATGACCAAGTGAGACAACTTACTTATCTTAGGTGATATTGTTATTAAATAAAAAATATATTTACTAATCATAAATGGCAAAGCTTACTACTAGCATTAACCGCTAATATCTTTGAAAGAATTTTGTTTTTTTAACTATGTATTAGCTTGCCGATTTTTCTAAATACGAATGTCCGTACATATCAGAAAATGAGAGCAAGAACTATAGAAAATTTAAAGCCAAAGAACTTAAAATTCAATAAGGCATTAGAATACAGAGAATATTTTCCTAAATTTTTAAGATTACTAGGTAATTAAAAATTATATAAAAAGGCGCTCACGTTATATTCGTTAAGTAATTTTACAGATTTGTCCAACATCGAAAAAAATCGATAAACTTCAAGCTGTAAATCTATCAATAGAGCTGTCGACTATTAATCAAAACACCTACCTCTGCATTCCACTATGCATTTGACCGATATTTAAAGTAAAAATAAATTATATTTGTTTCAAATCAGATTAATTAAAATTTAATCAGCTAATATTCCTCAAATAAAATTTGAGAAAAGTATATTTTATTTTTTAAAGATTTTTTGAATAAAGAGAGATACAATTTTCTGACCGATGGCTACAAATGATATTTGCAATTAAAACAGATACTTACAGTTAATTTAAATTAGTTATTTTATCATATGATTGCAAATAGTACATTTAATTTAATTAAACTAAAATAAAATCTTCAAGAAAGATATTTCATTTTCAAAAATTTATTTTCAACTTTAGGTACCTTGTTTTCTGGAGGTATCGGATATACATATAGATACACACACGCATGCGCGCGCATACAAATACACACACACACACACACACACACATATATATATATATATATAAATGTGAATAACAAATTATTGTCCTAAGGTATGCTATATTTATGGGTTAAAGTGTTGGATATCAAGGATAGAGCGTATTTAAATATAAAAGTAGACACTGAAGTCAACAATCTGTTTCATGCTAACCGCAATCATCAGTCTATGTTTGCTCAATTTTTTTATATAAACAAGTCAGGTGTATTATGGGGTAGTCATTGCATCGTTGGTAGTGTATTATATTATTCTGACGGTTATATTGGTGGGTGCGGTTTGTTAATGTGTTTATTATTCACTTATTTATTTACTTATTTGTTTGGATTAGTTTATTTTACTTATTTTTTTTTCTTTATTTTATTATACTTATTATTCTTGTTCGTATTCAGTTTTTAATTAGCGTAGTAAAAATTGTTTTCGTGTCTGCATTCTGAGATGAATTCTGATCGCTTATTTAGTAGTTTGTTTTGGTCTGGGAAGGTAATTATAGCTATTTTCCCTCCAGGCAGAATTTACAGTTTTTGGATAGTTTGTCGTTGGCTGATATTCCTTATCATGATATTTTTGGTGTGATTTGCTTTTTGTCTTAAACTCTCAGATATTTTAGAGAGCATTGTGCTGTTCACTTACTTACTACTTGTAAATGTTGTTTTTCCTGTGTAGTTTCTTTGTTTCCCTCGGTTACTCCTATGTATATTTTTCTTCGTTATTTGCGGATTTTACAGTGGCTTGGTATATTACATTGTTTTTCAATTTTTGTTTAAGGGGCATTCTTTCTTTATTCTGCACTGATATGTGGGTCTAATTTGTTCAGGTGGTTTGTTGATTGTTTCTCTGTTGTGCTTTTTATTATTTGTCATGTTCTCGGTGAAACTAACTAATTATTTCTGTATTTTTGTTTAATTTCTTGTAGAGATTGGTTGATGCGGGAAAGTGTTTGTGTATGAGTTTAATGAATATTTTCCTACGTTTGTTCTTACGTTTTTGTTGTACGGTGCGCTGAACCATATGATGTTTCTCTTCCTATTAGCTATTCTATTCTGTGCGCTGTGTATGTGAGTGTTGCCAGGAATTCATTATCTTTTAGAGCTGTTTCATAGTCTTTCTTAGCTTTGTTGAATATGGTTTCAGTGAAATAATTGTCAGAAAAACTGCGATTGAGGTACCTGCTCGATTATTGATGGCGATTGATTAGAAGATGGCCATCTCCTTTGCACAAGAATAAATAAAAATAATCACAAACGAAATAAAAATCATTGAACACTCTTTAAAATCACTAGTATATTCGACAATGAAGATGCAAGGATAAGGAAAGAAAGGGTCGTGCGATAATACCCACTCACACACACACACACACACACACACACACACACACACACACACACACACACACACACACATATATATATATATATATATATATATATATATACTGGATGCTCCCGAAATTTTCCACGTATGATGGATCTCAGGACCAACAGCCAGACTAACGAACATATCATTTGTTTATTGTGGCAAAGGCTTGTGCAGAACCAGTCACACTTTCTCGAAGAGCCGAATACAGACAACTGCTCGAAAATTTATAGTGGTTAATGGTTTACTTGAGTTGCAAGTTCTTAAGTTTACCTTTGTAATAAAGGGTGAAACTGTTACAATTTTTGTGTAATGCTGTTTACTAGTGATTATTTATTTTGCATAATAATTCAAAATTGTGGCACAAGGCCGAAGAGGAAGTGGGGAAAAGGTTGGTCTTTCACTAGCTATCCTATTCCTAGTTAACCGCAATCATGACCCATACATTCATTGCAATTACACATTCTAGGCCTAGTACCTAACACCATCCAGGCACAGACGAGTCTGTGATCTGAATAGTCTACCCGGTGGGACGTTGGACAATCTAGTAAATCTAGTCGACTCTTCTCACTAACATTCTGTCCAGGTAGCTGGATACCTGGAGAGACGGCCAACTAAGGGACCACGTCCACATCTCCACCCTACAATCGCCCGATGCCTTCCCGTTAGCTACCCGCTCCCTATCTTATGCTGGGGTCCAGGAAAGCATCCAGTCCCCCATTAAGACTAAGCGAGAATAATCAACCAGGAACGGCCCTAACCGACGGAAAAAGTCGACGCGCTCCCTCTGGTCATTGGGCGCATACACCGCAACAACCCGAAACGTACCACTGCTTACGGCAATATCGGCCACGATCAATCGCCCCCCCCCCCCGCGCCCACATGAAAAAGGTCTACCCTCGCATCCAGGGAACGTTTAACCAACAAAGAAACACCTCTGGCCTGCTGGTCCCCATATGCTGAATAGACAACAAAGTCGCTAGACAGCACACGAGCATCAGTCTCGCAAACAAAGTGTGTCTCCTGGATCGCAGTCACATCCACACCGAAGGACCTGAGATCACAAAGCAGACGGGCAGCCTTACCTTGATCTCTCAGGCTCCTCACATTCAAACTAGCTAGCTTAATAGACATGATTTAAGTCTAATTCCTTCAATACAGACTGGCCTGAAATCTACGGGGGTCAAGACCCTGACGGATTGTCCAAGGCTTCCTGTTATATCGGTCGTAACACGACCATCCTTGACAATACCGCCAACGTCTGTCGGGTCGGTTAGCTTAAGCGCCCTATATAAAGAGGGGTGGAGACGAACAGGGTCCCTCCCAGCACATGATTGTGATAATTTTTTCAAGTCCGGCGCCCTCATTTGGGCCATACTAATGTTCGGAAAGGCTTCTTTGGCGATTGCCAGATAGTCCCAGACTCTTAAATTACCACCCGTGTTGCGAATGAGCGTAATCACTCCGGGGGCTTGCAGGAATTTTCTTGGATTCTCTGTCAACTTCCCATCGACAGTGGTGCACTTAAACCGGGGTCTAAACAGGGTCTTTTTCTGTGCAGACAGGTCACTTTCAAGGGCCTGCCTGTCAATGCAACAAATCTTCTCCCCCTTGGGGAATGATTTTTTATTTTTTGGGGATTGGTTGGGGGATGGGTTGTGGGAGTGAGAAGGAGAAATCGGAAACTTTGATGGGGAAGTAGAAATGCTCCGTGTCTTACCTTTGTCTTCTGGGTCATCGATTTTTACTGGCGAATAGGTGTCGATTTGTTCTGACCTGATTTCTCCGTTCTACTTCGGCTTGTCTTTTTTTTCTTTTTTGGTACATTTTTCCTCCTCTTCCTCCTCCCCCTCATCCCTTACCCTTTTCAATGAGGCGGACCGTGGAGGTAGCATGCCTTCGGTCTCCATGTCGCTATACAGGTGCGACAAGTCTGTCTGCCGTTGCTGCTGCTGCTGCTGCTGATGATGATGATCTTTGTCGAGCAATTGCCGCTGCTGCTGATCTCGTTGAGACACCATAGGCTGGTCTTTGTGCTTTTCTTGCTGCTGCTGCTGGTCCTGCTTGGACCGTCTCTGCTGCTGTGTTTGTTTTCTGTTCTCTTGCTGCTGCTGCTGCTGCTGCTGCTGTGTTTTACCCTCCTCCACCTGCTTCTGCGATTTTTCATCCTTCTGAGTTGAGGGCGAAGGGGTAACCACTTTCGACCCCTTTTAACCACCTCCCTCCATTCTCCTGGTCTGTCAGTTGACTCAGAGGGTTTTTCTTTCGACACTACCACCTCCGACTCTAGAGGCTGGATCGGGCGTTGGTTTTCGGCCGGGACACATTTTGGCCATATGACCGGGTACGCCGCACAACCAACAGTTCGACCTTCTGCCTTCGACCACGACAAAGATTTTCCGTTTTCTGCATATTAGGGTATCCGGAATGAATTATCCCTGTCCACTGTTACTTGAACTGCAAAATCCCCAGTTGGTACACCAGCCATACTCAATATGCGCGCGACGTCCTCCACTTGGCCAAACGAGGCAAAGAAGGCCCCCACGTGGTCTTCCTTTATGTCCATGGGTACACCGTGCAAAGTTACTCTTGTTCGGCGGGTACCCATGTATTCTGTTTGCAGCCGCAAGGAATTTGTCTGTAGAATGCTACCAGCCAATTGTTTTGCTTCTTCTTCTGAAGCTAGCAAAATATCCCACATAGCATTTGAGCGTTTCAGGCACTATCTTGAGACATTTTAGTGCCTCTTCCACAGCCTCCCTGCCGACACCGACAAGTTTTCTTATTTTGATTTTCGACGTCAGAAGAGAGATGGTCCTTGTAGTTACTGCATTCAAATCCTCGGAAGTAGTGATTAACTCATTCCCCTGAATAAATCGCTGGTACTATTCCTTCATTTGTTTATAATAGGCCGCATCTTTTTTTGGCCTCTTACCATTCCAAACAGTCGGACTTGGAGACGGCGTCTCCGTTTGAGTAACAGTTGGTTGGGGAGACTCGGCCATTTTGATCGACGTCTCACCACAGCCCACAACGAAACGTTCGCAAAAACGATAGACAAAAGCAAGCTGGTCTCAAAAACAAATAAATGTCAAGCAAAAATTCCACTTACGACAATAAATTTCCAGTCAAAGTAATGCACACACGATACACTTTTGAAAGTAAACGCCAAACTGCTGTTTACTAGTGAGCAAACCAAAATGAGCTGACTCATTTTATAGTCCACGCATAGAAGCTTAACCAATCAGAAGACTTGAAATATTCGGTCTTATGTGTATAAAGGCGGCCATTTTGTTTTCTTTTCTTGTCGGAATATCTACTTCTAACCTGTCATATGAGAAGACCTTCAGAAATACGCTTTCCTACTCTCTCCGAATATCCACTGCCAACCTCTGATATGGAAGACCTTAAGAATTCCTGAATAGCTACTACTGGACATTGGTGCTGTTACATTGAACAAATTACTTCCTACGTCGGATTTCTAAATTCAAACTACATTAAACATGGATTACAGAAACGTATCGAGGTTCTTTGGGACTATAGAAGTTCCTACTGTAGCGAATAGTGAAAGGGAGCAACTTCATACTTAATTTGATGCAAGGACATAACGACAGAGTACTCAGTGTGGATCGAACTCACTCCATGTGTGATGTGGTCTTCAATACGAATATTTGGTGGATTCATCGAGGTAAACAGCTACACCTTTTTTAATCGGTAACACCCCAAGCAATGCAGTACAGCTACTAGTAGGCAAGGAATTGCAGGGTTTGGATGAATTTGAAACAGAAACATAATTAATGAGCAGAAAGAAAAGAGCAACCAGGAAGAGAGTAGATAGCGATTGACATTGCATTTAAATTTTTGCAGAATAAAGTTGCCTACTTTTGGTGAGACTCACCGATAATTTTTTATTTCTTATTCTTGATCGTACGATTCGAAAAGAAAATTCTCAGCGTTATTCATTCTCTTTCATTTTTGACTTTTACTTCTTTTTCTTTCACTTCTTTTTCGTTCAGTTGTCATTCACTTCTTTTCCATTTGTAAATTTTATTCACTTTTGCTTTGTATTTTTTATCTTCTTTTTTCGACCCTGTCTTTTTGAGGATGTCTTCTTTTATTATTGTTTCATATTTTCTTTTTTTCTCAATTGATTGCCTTTCTGTATGGTGTTATTTTTATTTATTTTCCCTTCCTTTTTTCCCCTTTTCCTTCGTTTCCTTCCTGATTTGTGTTACTTCAGCAATGTTGCGTAAGGCGCCGGCAACATCAAAGTCAATTAGTCATAAAAATAAAACGCACCAAAAGAATTTCTCGCTTTTTCATCAAAGTGCTGCCTTTCTGAAATAGCGACACAACTTAGCTATTTCCATTTCGCCAAACGTAAAAGAAAATAATAATAATAATAATAATAATAATAATAATAATAATAATAATAATAATAATAATTAGTCTTTCTTCAACTATTTTGATTATCCTTCCAGCATGGCTTATTTTTTATCTCTTTCTGCTTCCTTCGTTCTTTTTTCCTTTCAATATTTTCTTTCTTTCTTTCTTTCTTTTCAACATTCCTGTCTGTCTTCCTGCGTTGCTTATTTTTATTTTCTCCTTCCTGAATTTTCTTTCTTTCTTTCTTTCTTTCTTTCTTTCTTTCTTTCTTTTCAACATTCCTTTCTTCCTGCGTTGCTTATTTTTATTTTCTCCTTCCTGAATTTTCTTTCTTTCTTTCTTTCTTTCTTTCTTTCTTTCTTTCTTTCTTTCTTTCTTTCTTTCTTTCTTTCTTCATTCCTGTATTGCTTTCTTTCCTTTATTTATTTTTCAATTTTCTTTTATATTCCTTCTATTTTCGTTGTTTTTCTATGGATTTTTCCTTTCTTATATCATTTTCACCTCCTCCTTTTATTTTTTCTCTCGATTGTTTGATCCTTTCTTTTATTCTTTCTTTCTCAATACTGTTCTCTTATTGCTTCCTCAGATCTTTGAATCCCTTGAATAAGTTCTTTCTCTCTCCCTACCCCAAACCTTCTTTTCCAACACCGTAACCACACTAAAATCTATCCCCCCACTTTCCGTACTGCAGTCCTTGGATATTTCCTTACTGATTAATATGGTCGCCGCTTCACTTTCATCAAGACCAGGAATGCAGGTGTTTTCTGTTTCTCTTCAGTAATTAAAATTTAAATTCTTAACACATCAAATGTTTCCCGCGCCACTGCTATACCGATTGGCAGAAAGATTTTTCATTTGTCGAAGTTTAATTTCGACTTCTCATCTTCCATTTATTATTAGACTTGTAGCGCTGCGCCGCCCGTCCATTTCCCGCCTTCTATGTCAACCGAGCATCGCCAACTTCCTGCTTCACGTTCAGAAATGTTCATTTATCAGTATATGTTTGCAACTTTCTTGCCGTTTCTACTCTGCAATTTTAAATTAAACCGAGAGAATATTTTTAAAATTTAGAAAATAAATAAATCGCATCAGTTTGTAATGTCGCCAATAAAAATCGATGAATCAATAATGAGAGGAAAAAATATTTCAGCTTGAAATAAAAATCTCTCAAATTATTTTTCATTGAAATTCAGTTTTATATTTTTAGAGTAACCGAGATTTTGATGTCGTTCGTCATTCTTATGCCAAGCAAACTTCTGAGCTCAGTCTTTATTTTGTCTGAATTTCTGGCAAGAGACTTTATCGTTATTGACATTAGGGACCTCCACAAGTAACGCGATACCTAAGGTTTAAAATACCTTCATGAAAATGAAAAAAATCTCTATAGCTAATGTTTAAAATGATTTTATAAAAATGGGAAATCATCATATCTAATGTTTAAAATGATGTTTTAAAAATGAAAAATCTTTCTTGAAGCTTTTATTTCAAGCTAATAGATTTAATTTAATATTTACAATAAGCAAGATATTTTGCTGTATTTCAAAAATAATTTTAAATTTACCAAAAGGAGTATTTTTTAAAATAGCTGATATCACCCTTTTTAATCGTCTTTCATCGCAATGTAATTCTGTTTATTAAAAAATCTTCCAAAAATAAAATATACTTTTATGAAACTTTATTTGAGGAATATCAGCTATATTTAAAGTACAATTAATCTGATTTGAAACAACTATTATTTACTTTAAGTTTAAATATCGCAGAAATGCCTTTTTTTAACCAAAGAGTAGCTGTCTTTTTATCCGACAGAATCTGTGTTGATGTTTTTGACAAGAAGACGACAAATCTAATGTTCTACGGAGACTTTATCTATACACATAATTAAAAAAATTGACGTGAGCGAATATTTTATATAATTTATAAATATTCAGTAATCTTAATAATTTAGGAAAATATTCTGCATAATTTTATGTTTTATTGATTTTTAGAAATTTTGGCATTAAATTTACTATTGTTATTGCTCTTATTTTCTGATAATATCGTGTATGATCGCCAGTACTTACAAAAACGGCACATTGATATATTAATAAAAAAATTCAAAATTATTTTAAAATATTACTTTGATGTTTTCTATTAAGTTTTCCATTCATGATCAGTAAATATAGTTTTCACTTAATTATGATATCAACAAAACCGCAGAAAATAATACAGAATTTAAAACAAATTAAAACTTATTCTAATTATAACTTTAAGAAAATGAAAACAATTCTTGTAAAAATTCATTATCCATCCAAATGTTTTTTCTTGAGACAATAGTGTCCTTAATATATATTATTTATATGAACAATTAAAAACTTTTCTAATAAAATAATCTCATAGTTTTATTTCATTTTTATTTTATGATTCAGAGCATATTTTCGGTAAATGGTGTTTCTGTTTGGCAAAAACAAATTAATAATAAAAATTCTCTAATATGTGCTGTTTTTAACTAATACAAATTCAAAGATCCTGGAACATAAATTTCTAGAAATTTCATAAAATTAAATAGCTGGTGGTTAAGAGATGTAACAAAATATTTTTACCAAGATTTTCTAAAAAAAACATTTAATAAATCATTTTATTGATTTGTGAATAAGTCCTGAAAATTTCATTAAAATCAAACATATCACAACATATCGATCGTTGTGCTCTTCGGCCTCCATCAGGTGCATTTCGAACCGAGTAACTTTCATAGAATTTAGAAGTGAACACTTTATTTACGGGCCAATATCTTAGTGGATTAAAAGGATTTTTAGCGAATTTAGTTCAATCCCTAGTACGGGTAATGAAAACTTAGTTTTAGTGGAAACAGGATGAGGAATAACTAATCAGATTATATTATCTAATACATTAGAACTTGTCCAGATATCCTTAGACATGATCAGCGGAACAGGGACACACTCTCCCCATTGAAATATTAAAGGGTTTAGTCCGAAATTGTGTGGAGGTTATCCCTATTAACAAGCAATAATTAGGATCTTCACGAGAAAGTTAGAAAATTTGTGCTTTGTTAACATATATATATATATATATTGTCATCCACAGACAGACTGTTTCGCTGTATCACAGCTCATCAGTGTGGCTAGACGTCCGGTTATATATATATATATATATATATATATATATATATATATATATATATATAAGTTTGGACAGGTCACCTAGATATGGGGTAATGATTAGCAAGCTTGTCTCGCTAGAATTACAACCGAGTACTGAGTTTGATTCTCACTGGGTGCTCCATACTTTCGGCCTTGCGCCACATTTAAGCTACGCTTGAAAAATCACCATATATAAGCCCTGATCGTGTGGTGCTCAATGTAATAATGTTTTCAGTAGAAAGAGTCCTATCTACAAAACATCATATGGTATAGCCTTTGGGGAAATGCTGAAAATTGAATAGCCAGCCTCATATGTATAGCTGGAATATTCTGGTTTGATATGTATATACGTTAAACATTCATTTTCTTCTGTTTGTGACTATTTCTTTAACTTATTTTAATGATAAAATTATTGCACGCTTAAAGTAAAGCGTAGAATAGTTAAATTGAAAGGCTCTGTTAATAAGAAGATCAAAAACGAAATTAAGAGAGAGAAAATGTGCAGTTGTTCGAATAACTGTCGAAAGTATATAAAACCAGGCATTTCTGATATATAATTATTAATGAAGTGAAGTTGAAAATACCGGCTCCTGGCTAAACACCAAAATTTAAATATCACCAAGCCTGTTTAGTATTTACATGATGTCAGGTTTTAGTGGGCAGGTCTTTGTTTTCGATATAATTGGTATTAATCAAACGAAGCTGAGAAAACTTTCAGGATATATTTATAAGTCTATATTATAAAGGTGCCATGCAAATTTCAGCTTCTTATATCTGTTTCTATTAGAAATATTTATTATTTCGTGACTTGATATTTTACTACGCCACTTGTGGGTTTGTCTTCTTATTCTAGGTCAGTGTTTCGCAACGTTTTTAAGCAACGGCACATCCAGCAACTAATGAAAATATCACGGAACACTTAGCAACATTTTTAAAGAGTATACGTTTAGATGTTATGAAATAAAACCATAGAATTTAAAAAAACAATAAACTTGCAAATATGAACTTTATTTCAATGTTTCTATACAACTATTTAGGTGGGTTATTTAGTATGAATCCTGTGCCTGTTATTTTTTCGCGATTTTTCAATGTTTGGTCGAATGTGCGATAAGCAGTCCTTTATTATTCAGAAATAGGAAATTACAATAAAACGGATAAAACCTTTTCCCCTTATATTAGATAAAAAATGTTAATACTTATTCATTTATTCAAGTACTAACACTGTAACATTACTTTTCCCACACACACATATATACGTATGTCGTGTCAATATTTCGCGGCACACTTAAGAGGATCGTGCGGCACACTTGTGAGCCGCGGCACGGCTGTTTTAGATGAATATATATATATTAAAGATGTTGATATTCATTTTTAATACATATTTAATTTTTCATTTCAGGAATATAAAAACTCATGTGGGCCATAAAACAGATAAAAAACAACTTTGGAAGTTACGAAAAATTTCTCTGGACATTGCAGAATTTTCATTAAAAAAAAGTGACAACTTTGGAAAAATAAGAATAAGTAAAAATGCCTTTCTGAATACTCGAAAAAAGCGACTTTTTAAAAGTACAATGGACAAGAAGTAAAATATTAAGTATATGACGAACATTGAGTAAACATTTGAAAACAGTCAAATTAAGATAACAATGAAAAGTTGTGGAAAGAATTAGAACTGATTTCTAGTGTGAAGCGATTTAGTTCATGAAAATAATTAATCAACACAATTTAGAACACAAAAGCGAGGGCCTGGAGAGCTATGTCTTCTGTATCCATAATGATTTTAATAAAGCTACTCCTGTACATGAAGAAATATTTACAGCGCCTCAACTCCAAGGGGACCTGACAAAATGTATAAGATCAGGCAAAAGACGAGTTAATCTACGGTACTGAACGGGATATTTAACCTTAATTCACGAAGACAAAACCTGTAAGTTAACATTTGCAATTAATAAAAATCTGAGGCCACGTGAGCCGTATTTGTTGTATCTATCAGAACTGTTATCAACATCATTATATTTCAATTTCTGGTCACACAACCTACCAAGTTTAGGGGAAAACTTAAGGCACATAGTGTTGTGATGTTATGGCTATATTTCATGATTTGTTATTCCAAATTCCATAAAATCATTAGCGTTATATAGACAAAGTTCTGCTTAGTGTGTGGGCTTTATCAAGACAGTTTTTTGTATTTGTTTTAAGCTGGGATTTCTAGGGATTTTTTCAGCGTGTTCTTTTTTTATCGTTCCAAGCGCACCTACTTTTCAATTTCCACTTTATTCTATTTTGATTTACAGGTTTTATACTTCGATAGTTTTTCAAATTACTTGGTTGTTGTGTTACAGGCCGCTGGACAAGCCATATCAATTACTATTCAAGTTTTTTCTTTTCAGTTTTTGACAATTATGTCCGGCCTATTTGCTCCAATCTTCCTGCCTTTAAAGATGGTGCAATTCCATAGAATTGTGATGTCTTCTATTTCTGTAACTGATGCTGGGTGATGTTCACACCGGTGTTTATTAACATCTTTTCCAAAGTGTTTGCATACTGTCCAGTCTAAGTATTGCCCTACTCTATCGTGACGATATTTAGATTCATTTGGCGCAAGTACAGAACATCATGAGATTAGATGAAATATGGGTTCCTGATAATTCAAACAGAACCTGCATTTTGGAGCCACACTATTATGTATGATATTCACCTGGAAGTTTCTAGTGAAAAAAAAATCTGGTATTGCGCTGCAAGAATAAAGGTATCCATTTCAGCCTTTAATCCAGACGCTCGTAACCATCGATGAGTGTTAACTCTACCAACATTGACTTTATTATCACGTTCTAGATATTGGCCATGCAGAGGTTTGTTTTGCTGGCGTTGTTTCATCTGTTCAACTGCTGTATCCTTGGCTTCCTTTTTTATAATTTTTGCTGCCACAGTTGGTTCTTGAGTTATGTTTTGGTTTTCTACAGAATCTCTTCGACATTAATGTTATTATTATTATTATTATTATTATTATTATTATTATTATTAGTAGTAGTAGTAGTAGTAGTAGTATCATTAGTATTATTAATATTTCACTGGATTTCCGTTGTATACACATTTGCTTCCGGGTCCTAATAAGAGACCTAAGTTCAGAATAGGCTTCAGGACATTTTTCGCTGATAACTTTTGTAAAAAATAAAAAAACCCTAAGATCACACACATTGTACATATATAAAGTTCTTCGTAATGTGTGACCTGTACTTTTTATTACAATTTTTTGTATTTCTTTATGGCATGGGCTACAAGGAATCCCTTCAATGAGTCTATCGGAACATTTTTCAATCAATCCGAGTGCTCCAAATACAACTGGAAATATTGAAATCCTCATGTGCCCTATTCTTTTTAGATTTCTACTTCAAGATCCTTTTAATTTGATGGTTTTTACTGTGCTTCATCCCCAGGGGAACATGCAAGCTAGCTATGGCCTGGTAACTGACAAGCAAATTCGTGGTGCAATGTTTTAATTCCCCCACCTCGAATCAATTAAGCTTAGAATAAATGAAAAAAGTTAGATAATGGATATTTCCATTCCAGCAGATTTACATGGAAATTTGACATGAATTATCCGAATTATCCGAATAGATACAAAAAATTTTTCAAAGAATCTTTGACATGTAGAATGTAAGTGGAATATTTTTAAAAGACTTGTATTTGAAAAAAGGTTAATTCAGTGAAAGATTATTCTTCAGATAACATCATTAATAAATTCGACAAAACACTGAGAAGGGTGCTGGAGTCTTGAGGAAATTAGTGACACTAATCACTGTTAATAAAGTGACTGGTATATTGTTATTGTTTTTTTTTACAGATGTTCCCCGTGTACAAGGTAGAGGGTTAGGGATTAAGAGGCAAAGTCTATGTGGGTATGTGGGGAAGATAACGGTTGACCCTACATTTGAACGGGATTGTAGTGATTGGGAAGCATTCTCTTGGGAGTCGGTTTCATAAAGCAGCGGTTCCAGGGAAGAAGCTATTCGAGTGGAACTTACATCTCATTAATGGAATATGAAGGGAATTAGGGTGATTCGTGTGGCATCTGTGGTTATTATTTTATTCGTATCTTGTATCTGAACATTATTATTAAGGATCAATATTCAATATCAAGATATAAATTTAATATTCATGATGACTTCAATAACACTGTATTTTAAAAGGCTTCAGTTCTCACCCGGATTTTTTTATTTTTCAACTACAATGATTTAATAATATTTTATTTATTATGTCACGCCTTCCTTCATCATAGTTTCATGCTTTGAATACAAATTAGGATTGTTGTTCATGTCTTTTCTGCAATAAATGAATGAATCCGAGTACTGCTCACATTACTAGGAATACACTTACACTCTCCGCATCTCTAGCCCTAAGCAATTATTTTTAATGTGTTGCATTTAGAGTAAAAGGAAAGTTGATTTCAATATGGTTATTAATTACTCGAGGAAGTACCTCGTGTAGACGGGAGTTTTAGGAGTATTTACAAATGACATTTTAACAATTTTCACTGACATAGAACCCCGACTGATGGAAAAAACGTAGAGTAATAGAAAAATATTGTCTCTTTCCACGTTTGATTTTTCTGATTTTATTTATTTATTTATTTCAATCGATATCACCAGAAGCAAGGCAGTAAAACGATTAAATCACAATGGGTTACAGGGTGGGGAAAAATTAAAAACAGCGACATTAATAATGAGCAGAAAGAGAAAAGAGTAATCAGGAAGAGAGTAGATAGCGATTGACACTGCGTTTAAATTTTTGCAGAATTAAAGTTGACTGGAAACAATGGAACCGGGAGTTCCACAAGCGAGAAAAGCAAGAAAAGAATCTGTTGGCGTATAACTTACGACTATATCTATCCAGCTCAACTGTGTGTTGATGAGATCTCGAAAGCGCTTAAATTCAAAACGTCCAGGTACCATAGCGAAAAGCTCATCGGAACGAATTACCATGAAAGTATTTATAAAAAGGGCACATAGAGGCAATCTGACGGCGGTGGAGAAGAGATTGAAGCCGAGTCGTCAGATCAGGACCAATAATATTGCTGATTCTTCTTTGGATCTTATCAAGGAAATCAAGGTAAATAGCAGGGGCAACGGAACATATGAGGCAGCAATATTCTAAGCATGGACAAATGGTAGATTTATAGACATTTAAGATAGTCTTTGCAGAGAAAGAATTGTCTCTCACGACACAGAGAACCGAATTTCTTAGCTGTTGACCGAGTACTAGATTCAATATAGCCTTTTCATTTCATATCAGGCGCAAGAAGTTACTCTCCTGAAGATTAGCATCAGCCTTGCTGATTGGCGGCAGAGAGGAGTCTCTCAGATGATTAATGGAGAGAAGTTTAGTTTTGGAGACGTTAAAATATTTTGCTTACGTTAACAACGGACTTGAGGTAGCTTTGGTCATCATCTGCCATTTTGACCAAGCCGGACTGATCAGTCTTACTATCGAAACAGGCGTAAATGGTTGTGTTGTTAGTGTAGATGCCAAGTTGAGAGCTTGTGTCATCGGGAAAGTCGTTAATGAAAATTAAAAACAGCGTAGGAACAAAGATATGGCCCTGGGGGACACTCGCATTAGTATGAAAGGACCTAGACAAGTGGCCATTCAAGATACCTTTTTTGTCACAGTTTGATAGGAAAGACTGTATCAGCTCAGAAATGTGTTCGGAGGCATCGTAACTTTTCAGCTTGTGGAGAAGTCCTGTATGCCAGACACTGTCAAATGTTTTCGAGATTCCAATGCTACAGCACGGGCCTCACTGTTTTTATCTAGAACATGATATACTCTTCGCAATTATCGTCAGTACATCAGTAGTTGATCTCTAGGAGTTTCCCCAACTGCGACAGAAGGCTAAGAGGCCTATATTTGGAAAGGTCGGACGGTTCGAAAGGAGGTCTTAAAAACTGGAACAACAGACAATTGCTTCCAGCAGGCATGAAAGCAGGAGACGGGGAGGCATTTATTATACTGTGTAGAGAAAACAGGAGCCAGTTTCTGAGCCCACTTATTCATGACTGTTACAGGGATACTATTGAGTTATTGGGGATCAGGGCTAGAGATGATGGCAGAAACCATTGATGGGGTTATATGCATATCACTCACCAGAGATTCAGTCTTAAGTGGTAAGTAAGGCAGGGATAAGATGAGTCAAGAGCTTAGTTTGAGGAGAATTTACTGGCAAAAGCATTCAGCTTTATCAGTAGAGGATGATAACACCTGAAACTGATTGAGGAGTGGGGAGGTTGTACATATTTAATACCCTATTACAGAACCGCCGGTAATCACTAGAGTCAGAGTTGTTAGAAGCTATGCGGTGTTTCATTCTCTCGACAAACAGAGACTTAGCTTCTTCGAGGACTCGCTTGCATTTATTACGAGCAGTAACGAATAGGTACCTGTTGTGACGAGAGCTGTCACATTGGTATATCCGAGAATAGTTGTTGCCGTGTGCTAAAGCGGCCGAACATTGCTGGTGTGAACCATGGAGATTATTTAGGTTTCATCTGGTATACCCGAGAAGGGATAAAAGCGTCCATGCCGACTTCGACCAAAGAAAAATCCTCAGTGGCGCAATTTTAATTTGGGAAATTGAAGATGTCAATGGGGCATCACGAAGAAAGTCAGGCAATAAGTTCCAATCAGCATGCTGGTAACAGAAATATTTCTTATGGATAGGGTGTTACTGCTTTAATATCACGATATAGCTCAGACCATCGCCATACTGACAAAAATCATTTTTTAACAAGAAGATCAAATGATGAAAGAAGCATCCTTGCTGGAAAAAAATTTAAGCGTGAAAAAAAAAAGAAAGAAGTTAAAATCATCACGTCTTTAAATGTTTTATATAAAAAATAATTTTCTACGCATATCAAGTGGATTATGTTTACATCCATTAAAATCAATAAAAATGGCTTCACATATTTAAAATATTATCTAATATAATTTGATACACCGCTGATGATGAGGTCTCCAAGATGTAGAGCTATTTTCTCAACGGGTTTGGTATGATTCCAGCGTGATTCTTTCTTCTAATGTGGTTGAAATGGTTCTGTTGTGGTTCAAGCAAATAATCTTCTCATAGAAAGAATTGCAAGTCATCCTTAATTGTTTCAGCAATCATTACAAGCTTGAAGAGTCCTAGATAAAAGCAAATGGAAAGGTAACCTGATGACGGAAGCCAAATAGCAACCGGTTTCTCGATGTCAGCAAACAAACAACAAGAACAACAGAAACATAGCAACAAAGCGTGATCATGGAACTCCACAATTTCTGTTGGTCGAAAAATATCAAAATAAGATTTTCTCATGTCATTAAAATGGCGCAATTCCAATTTTACATCGCTCTTCTTGGGATCCCATATATACAAAACGTAAGTTTGTACGCGTGAATTATCTCAAATCCCGCAATACTTACAAAGATATTCAGCGATGAGAGAGGGTCGACACGGAGCTAGCTACAGTCCCAATGCTGCATGTAGGCGATTTAGAGAAAAGTCAATTGGAGACAAGTGCGCCACCTGTTAGCCCTGAATGTCACCCAGTAACCATTTCTAGGAAACTGCATTTTTTGCTGCTAACCAGGAATGACAAAAGGCGGTTTCAAAAAAGCTGTCTCTCATTTCTCAGAGTTGGTATAATTCCAAGTAATGTTCGCCAATACAAATTAAAAAGAAAATTGTCTTTCAAACGTGACTACTGGAGAGATGACAGAATCAAATGTCGATGCTAGATAAGAAGATCGTTCTATCTCTAAACTCTTGTAGCTGAAAAGCTGGATAGTGATATCACTGCTATCAGTAAAGTTTGCTTTCCAGAAGAAGGAATCTCAAAGTGTCCAAAGCATACCAGATTTTTTATTCACGGACAAGTAGCATATAATTATGGATTATGGAGAAGGCGTCATGGTGCGATAAGCAGTTTGCCTCTAACCTCGCCAACATAACCAGTGTGGAATGCAGTCACTTCCTCTGTATTCAACTTATGCTAAATACGATAGTTTGTGAAAAATAAGGCATCAATAGATAGATGTAACCGTTCTGTTCTAATAGTTTCTTTTCTCGAACTTCTCATTTGTGGAACTCTCTTCCGATTTCTTGTTTCCCTGTCGCTTCAATCATTAAAAAAATTTAAACGCCAATTGCAATCTTCTGTCCTTTTGAATCCTATTCTTTTATTTACATTTCTCCTAACTAAAGTCTATTCATTTTCTTTCCTTCCTTGTAAATCCTTGCTGCTTTCTTGCTTAGGATTTATCTTTAAACTTTTACATTTCCCATGTTTTTGCTTTTTAAGTGTTTAGAAGCCCAGATGGAACATTTGAGAATTTACATGATTTTTTAAAATTTTCATAATCTTCTTTCCCTATCTCTCACTCTAGTTTTCAAGGAAAGGCTGTATTTTACCTAACCAGAGTAAGTAGATAGGCCAGTAGATTGAATAGCAGTCCTAAAGAGGAAGTAGAAACCCTTTCAGTTAAGTCATTACAGTGCTTGTGGTTTAGTGCAGTCTCTTAGCTGAAGGTCTGTCCAAAGTGGCTCCAGAAACGACTGACAGTTCTTTGTATTTCTTAGTAATTTTTGTCATTTTAGCATCACTCCTAATGTCTATTCTTCCAACCATTTAAACAAGCTTATTAGATAGATTGTTCGCTGCTTTCCTCTATCGATACTAACTTCAATGTGTCATATTAGTGTCAAATTTTATAAGCCCTCCTTCCTCATTATAAATCTATCGAATTTCAGCTGTCTCTTTCTGATTCTAAGTAAAATGTTATTTTTGTGTCCGGTTCGTTTCCATTTTCCATAAGACTTCGTCGTTCGGTCCATCTTATTCTCAGTATCATTCTGTAGAACAACATTTCTGTTGCCTCTTCTTCGCCTGTGATGAGATTTTCCAGCATTCAGTGCCATATAGTAAAAACTGATATTAGATAAATGTTCAGTTCTCGTTTCTGCGGAAGACAACTTTTTAGATATCTTTAGCTACTCCAATGCATCGGTGCTGCATTTTCCGCCCTTTGTTAAAACACTTCGAAGATATTTAAATTGTTGTACTTGCTTGATTCAATTCGTAGTTCGCACCCTGTGCTGTTCTTTTGGCTGACTTTGCACACTACCTTAAAAATGTAACCTCTATCATTTGTAGAAAGATCGATAACTGTAGGTTTGAGAAACCTATTTTCTTGAATAACTTTTTGAAGAGAAAAACATTTATAAATTTCAATCGAAGGTAATGCTGTTTGGTCAATGAATGCGAGTTTTTTTCTTGTATGGAAACGGTAATTCTTATTATTACCATTATGGAAAATTTGATAACTTCAGTTACTGCAAAATTCGATGTTCGCTAAAAGAACAGAGCAGGAAATATATAAAGTAGGTTGAGAGATTAAAGAAAGACAAATGATTGAAGATTGAGAAAATCTGAATGTGTGTGTGTGTGTGTGTGTGTGTGTGTGTGTGTGTGTGTGTGTGTGTGTGTGTGTGTGTGTGCTTGCATGTGTGTATAAATAATAACATAATTAACTTACGTGGCTGGGTTTAGAGTTTGCGAATTTACCGTAAGGTATGCCAAAGTGAACGAAAGACTTACAGAACCGATAGAAAGCTGCATACTGGTTATCGTTAATACTCGAAAGAACAATATATATGGTATGATACTAACAGGATATACTATTCATAGCATAGGAATTCTAATTGTATACTTACATTCAATATTTGTTGTGCGTGATTGTTTGTATTCTGCGACTGCGGTTCGTGAGGCTTTGTGAAGACACCTTTCTATAACTTGACCATTCAGTCCTAAGACGAAGGGTGATTTTTATGGTATTTTTAAGAAAAAATGTCTTAGTATACGAGAAATAGGGTATGTATGTGGGCAGATGTGTATTTACATTGAAGAAGAGCGATCAATGTCGGAGAAATAGCATTTGTAGATAGAGACTGTGTATATATGGAAATCGAAACTGTCAAATTCAGGAATGTTTTTCACATCTTCTCTTCCTATAGTCTCTAGGGGACTATATAACAGCCCGCACAAGGTGTAGTGGTACATAGCCTGATGATGACTATATATATATATATATACTTTATTTTAGGATGTTACATAAAAAACGTAGTGTTATACACATTTTTTGATGTAATATCCTAAAATAAAGAATATTGCTCTATTGCATTGAGCCTTTCTTTAAATTAATGTTTCGAACGTCGGAATTGATATTCGATTCGTTCTCATTTCACACACATGCATATACATATGTGTTGAATGAGTCAATGATATAAAGCGTCAGAAATATAAGCTTATGTGTAAACAGATGTAGATATAGTGATAGACAGATAGATATACATGTGTGTGAACATATATGTTTGAAACATTACAGCGAAAAGCAGAGTAAATGCTCGTAATAACCTTACAGAATATCGCGATTGAAAACTGAATAATCCATTGGACTAACTTGTCCGGCCATCATTGGCATCATCTATACAAAGAATCTGATATTAGATTCAGAGTCGATAAAATGGCTCTCCATTACGACGACGGCATTGTTCTTTATCGAGACCGCATCCAGATTTATATTACCATCGGTTAGATATTAGCCACTTATCTTACGTTTTAGTACATCTATTGATCACTTACTTTGCTCCATCAGATTTAAAAGGCAACAGCATTCGTTTATTGTGAATACTTTCTGTCCAGTCATGTCCCCAAGTGACCAGTTAACCTAGCGCAGCAGTTTTGTTAATTTTTTTGACAGACAATGTGTAGCTACGAAAGAATGTATGAAAAGGTTTGATATGCGGTGATAGATTCTTATATTTTTCACTTCGTAGTTACAATGACAATTTCTCGGAATATATATATATATATATATATGAAATTACATTTACCAGTCTGAATGTACGAGAAATGTTATAGAAAAAATGCTTTCTCTGACAGGAATAGAACCTGTATCCTATAGGGAACCAGCATTAAGCCTGGCATGCTATGACCGTTCTTCTGCTTAAGCAAAGCTCGAATTGCTGCTATTAAACGCACACCTACGCCGATCTTTCTCGGACCATCATATCTGCTCTTAATTCGTAATCTAACGTAAACAATGACAACATATCGTAGGAAACGCATTAAATTCGACAAATATTTAATATATTTTCTGTTTATAAGTTATTTTTATGGATACACTTATTTGAGTAAATGCTCTGTTCTCCGAGGCTGAACGGTCATAGCACGCAATGATTTTTCTGTATATTATGCTTCGTTGCAAACTGATATCACGCTAAAGGCCCTTCCATTCAAGTAATAGTAGACACGAGGTGGCAATTTATACCAATTTTAACATTTAGTATATTATTTATTTTCAAAGGTAAAGGTCATTAAAAAACAAAAACAAAAAAAAGAACCTCAAACAAATACGCAACAATCGTCGGCTTAGAGAGATTTATATTTATTAAAATAACACGGATACTACTTTTTGTACATGTAGTTTAATTTTTTCTATTATACATACTTGTTTTTTCCTAAAATATATTTGAAAATACGCAAAGGCGGCATACCAGCATGCATATATTTATTTACCTTGAAGTCATGTGGCACAATATTCCAGCCATACAGTTAATATTTATAATGACGCACCCTGTTAGCGTCTTCCTTTATCAAGTACATACAAGATATTTATTCATAAAATAAGTTCTAATGTAATGTAGGGAATTGTAAAGTATAGGTTGCATTATGTATATTAAAATTTATTTAATAATGTTATTATAATGTATAAAGTATGTTTACAATTTTCCCACACATAATAGTTTTAATATAGTATGCATAAGTGTTTCTGTATATAGGCGGATTGATATAAGAATGTGTTTTGAAAGCAAATACTGAATTCCCTATTAAAAATACCGTAAAAGCAGAAAAACGGACCTTGCTAAAGAACCCCTATCTAATGTTAATAAAATTCAGTACTGCCATCGGCAGGGATTAAAGATACAATATATAAATTGGTCGGGGTGTTGTATATCGTTTCAGTTGTATCTCGGGAACACCCATACATATAAACAAAATTAAAGTTGTAGTATTATATAGATTTTTTGAGGTTCCATGGTGTTTAGCACATCCTCAAAACATCTGCTAACGTATAAAATACAAATAGTATACACATTGGACACATTTTTAAACCGGACAGAGATATAAAAAGCACACATGTTTAGGAATATATTTCAGTAATATATCTTTTTTTCGAAATAAATTATTTTTTTCATGTTTCATATTTTAAAAAACAATGGATACATTATATATTTAAAACTGTTTATGTTGTGCAGAATATCGGCTTAAACAAATAACATATTTGGAAGCTTTCATTTACAATACGTCTGCCTATGTGAAACGTGATAGCTGGTCGTAGCTATATTAACCTGAACAATATTTCGATTAAAGTTGTATTAATAATTCTTTTCCTGCCTCGCTTTCTTAGTGATAATATAAGCGGTGATCACAGTTACTCAGACGAAATCTAAAGCGGACATAATTAAAAGGGTGGGCGGGAACTAATGTTTGATGGAACCTGATAGGGGGAGTAATGTAAGTGGTCCTATGATCTTAAAATCTTTCAGGGATTACAAATACTCTTCATAATTGTGTTTCATTGTCACTTCTCCTGCGACAGAGATGTTTACAATTGCCAGGCTTTCCTTCTTTCATTAATTCTTCAACCTCAAAAAAACTCTAACACATTTCGCTTTGTCTGGCACAATGGTATAAATGTAGATAAGCTGTTGATGTCTCACTATGCAGAAGTAATGAAGAACAATATTAAATAGATATTCATTGTTCCACAGCTACCTGCCCATATGAGTAGATAATTTTCTAAACAAAGTTACACATTTAAATCACGCTGTGATGCTTGAACTTATAGGGATTTGTAGAGATTATCTTCTGACAACATCTTATACCTCTCTATATATGTATTTTTTTATTTTGGGTAAATATTGGCTTTGTGTAATGATTAAAAGAAACTTCACGGTGTGTTGATAAATATATATTAAATCAAACCATATAATAATTATCAATGTGTATCTATATAAATTATATAAGTTGGAAACGCTGTCTGACAGTTTGTTTGTTATCGAACTCTTCCTAGAGTTTGGGAGATAGAGCCCCATACCATATATATTCTGAAAATACATTAGCCAGGGTACTTGGATAAATATATTTCATTTTGATCAAAGGGTGTCACCGGCAGGCACCTCCCCCAGTTTTTCTCTTTGATGTTAATTATGTTTAAATTTGAACAAGGGAATGACTCCAAGGGTACTTGTATAAGTATATTTCATTTTCATAAAAGGGGGAGCCGGGGTGGGGGAACAACCCCCGACTGAAAATATTTTTTCTTTGATTTAAATTAAATTTAAATTTGACAAGAGAATAACTCCTGTCCAAAATATAGAAGGAGAAAGCCAGAATATGGAGGTCATATCGGCAAGATCAAAATGAAATAATATAAACGTGTAGTTGAGCAAGAAATCACCAATCAATGGGTAGTAGCTTAAAATATATATTTGTTGCGAGAATTCAGCTGTCATATCAATATTGAAATCTGCTCATCAATTCATTCAATCAAATATTGCATCAAATACATATAAAAGGGATCAGATCAAGCTGTTTTTACACACACCCCTTACTGAAATGTTTCCCTTTGATTTAAATTAAATTTAAATTTGAACAAGGGAATGACTCCTATCTGAAATATAGAAGGAGAAAACCAGAAGATGGAAGTCACATCGGCAAGATAATTGAGTAATACTGAAATGAATCATTTTTCTCCACAAATTATAAAAATGTTTTAAAATCAATCATAATTTTCTTACAAAAAATGTGGGATGCGTAGCAAGTTGTGGGTAATTTGTCTTATTTATTTATATAATTCCTGCGTATTTATTTATATAAATATATATATATATATATATCTTGACCTATCATTGGTGGAAATGACGCTAAATCAACTTAAGGTAGTACATTTATGAATGACCACTTCACTTAATCGTTTTAATAATCTATACAAATAAAATATTTATCTGCATTTAGGCAAAATTATTTTCGAGCAAATAACTCTTTAATTAAGCAGTATCTTTACTCCTAGGTTTCTTAGACTGCAGTCTTATTTGTTCAAGCACTTCATGTGAGTCACTCAAATACTATTAAGTGATCGTTTCGCTTCAAACTGGTCTGGGATAGGCTTTACCATCATCGTCTTTGTCATTCTGTTGCTAATCTTTTTCCAAGATATATTTCCATTTCAGCGTTATATTAAGCAGAAGATTTTTAACAGGAAAAGATATCGAGCAAAAAGCTATTTATATAATACCAGAAATAATCAATGAATCTTAGATATCATTGAACTTCTAAAGAATATAAAGGGAACGGATTAATTAAACGGTTGATTTAGTTAATTGTGGATTCGAAATATCTGCTTTTTTGAATCTCAATACATTCTTTGAAGACTTTGTTTCATTGCATCTCACTATTAAAACTTTCTAACAATTGCTGTAATTTTCGATGGCATGTTACGCTAGTTTTTATATATCACAATATAAAAATACTGAAGGATCAGACGAAAGTTGAAGTTTCAAGCGTCCAAGGGTAAGTGCTTGGTGCTTAAGAAAGAGAAAGAGTCCAGGGAGTAAATACATATATGTAAATGTATGTATCCAAATGTAGTAGCCCCCGCTTCTTTATAATGTTAGGGAAGGAAGCAGATTTATGTTCATTTGTATCAGCGGGCCGCTTACAAGTTTGGTTAAAGACAAATTGTATGTCATTATATGTATAACAACAGTGTAGCCTTCTCAAGTCGCCAGATGGCCACGCAAATGTATCATAGAGAATGGACATATTTTATTTATTGATTCTAGTTTCGGTTGATTTTCCATATGGTTGTATACACATCTATAAATCCGCTTCGAAAAGTGCACTCTGCTTCTTGTTGGCTTGTCGCCTTATATCCTGAATGTATTGGTCAAAGTATCTATTTTTACAGATGGTAAAATGTTGATGTCATTGTTATTATTTGTTTATTTCTTTTCTTACATATTGCCTGTGAAAGATTTTTTGTGTCGTATTATGGCTTTGTCTGCCTGGTGATTTTTATTATTCGTCTATTTTAGAGATTGTTAAATTTTGTTCTTCTTTTTAGTTCTTTTTATTTATTTATTTTTCTATCACCACAAATCCAGTTTACAGAAGAAATATTCAGCCTGTTATCCATTGTTCGTAGGTGAAGTGCTTCTAATTGTGTTTAACTGAATGACAACATGAAAAAAAATCATGTTACGCTTTTTTCTTCTACGAAAGGAATCCTTCAGACGAAATATGTAGTCATATAAGTGGTGAGAACGAAATTAAATAATCTTTGCTTAAAATTCTACACCGAGAAAAGGATTAATTTTAAATTGAAACATCCTATGTATCTATCAGTTTGGAAGAAATTTTCTGGCGGTTTCTAAATAAACAAATTTATTTAGAAACCGCCAGAACTTTTCTTCCAAACATTTAGATGTATAACTCGTCCCACATTAGATTTATATCGATTTTGTTTTTATCACTATTGTTTTTACATATTCTATATTGCAATGCCAGTATTTTTGTTAGGAAAAGAGATATGTTTTACAACTCTAGACGTAACTTCATCTTGCAATATTATGAGAACAGTGCACTTTCAATATTTTTGCTTTACAGTGAGGCCTGCTTAAAATACGATGGAGAAAGACTAAAAAAGCTAAAAACATTCTTCATGGAAAATGGAGTAGCGGAAACAGATGAAGACGAGTGTTTTAACACCTATCTGTATGACTAGCTCTTCCTTTCCAAATATGAGTGTCGGATAGGATGGATAGCTAAGCCTTGTTGCAGAGTCCTGCTCAGGCACATTTGTGTTTCTTCAAAGATCTACAATGATTACCAGTTTAATCAAGGCCAAACCCTCAGTCACAATGACTTGTCACTTCGTGCTAGCACAATCATCTTTCGAACAGATTCATCTACCCAATTTCATTGACAAATCTTGGGGCTGAAACATTGATGTTTGCTGTCACTTTGTCTCAAGTGAAAGCCGATAGAGACATTTTTTTATCGTTTCGCCTCCAACAATGTCATAATGCTACTAAGACGCAAGGGTTTACTGAGAAAGGAAGAGAATGAAAAGACGTTAGTGAGGAGAAAGGACAATAAAAGAACGGTTTTCAGGAACAATGAGAGTGGTGGTTGACGTGGCATTTAAATTTTTGATGTTTATTGGAAGCGAGAAAGCGAAAGTGAGTTCCAGAGGTGAGAATATAGCAAAAAGGTAAAAAAGAAAAACTACTGATGGGAATCCATGAATATTCAGTAACCTTAGTGTCACTTGATCAAGAGCTTCAAGATTAAAACTGGTATGAAGTTTCATTATAAAATAATAGTGATTAATAACGAAGAACGTCAGCCATTCAACACTTAGATCTTTCAAAGAAAGAAAAAAATATTAACAGGAAGTTGCCGCCCTTCTGCGCATGGCTCATTGAATTTTCCCATTACAAAAGGAAAGTTATCTAAAATTCAGATAAACTTATGGCTTTTATTTCTCTTTCAATTATTCACAAATTTTATCTGACACCAACAAATTATTTATCAAATCGAATGAAAGGAGCTATTTGTTTGCCTGTCATCCATTTTGTTTCAAACTATGCTGCAAGTTTAGTCGCTTGTATAAAATATTTGTGGTTTTATCGATTAAGGAATCGACTCAATAAATTTTATTTTTCTCCAAACAACACAATAGCTATCAGGCGCCATTTTGATTTTCCGGGATTATCGGCAAGAAAACGCATTGATTCTTAATTCTCTGCGACGTGAAAACGAAAGCGAAGAGAAGGCAAACTTTTGTTTTATACATATTCAAATTCTAAAGTCATTATACCGAAATATAGCCGAAGTCTTAATAATTTCAGTAAGACGTATTAAATTGCATCTCTATAACTTAGAGAGGCCAAACTTTTGTTAGAATAGTCGATATGCTTAGGAGAAATATGGATATTATGGGCTGAATTCAGAATTTTCCACTATTGGTACAGGTTTTTCAATAACAACGAAAGACAAGCGGGAAAAAATTTAGGCCTGTTATGATGAAGTATTAAATTGGAAAAAGTAGTGCGTATTACCGATTCAAGTCAAGAATATGTACGTACAAGGTTGAGAATTAGGTACCTTGGTAGTTACTTTTCTGGTGGAGTTTGCTTTTTCTCAACAGATAGTCAAGCAAACTGTAGAGTCATGCCGCCCGTCCTAACTAGCATTCGGACAGTATGGCCTTAGTCTCATGACAATAGTTTGTAGCTTCATGAATGTTTTAATTACTATTACTACATTAGCACCCCGCAAGCGGCAACCATAATCCACCTTGTACTGCATTAAGTCTTCCACCTTGTTAAAATTCAAGTGATAATAACAATTTATACATATAACAGAGATTTGGTTTGTGATTTAATCACGTGAATATACAATATAAAACGTATTATTGTTAGCAATATTGATAATAATGATCAGTGCTATAATAATAATAATAATTGCTTGAACAGATATATTATCACATGGGACATCATACAGGGTGCGATGGATAAATTGTCGTCTAAATTATGAAAAAATGAAACTAACACTGACATCACATTTTAACATATATTTACCAAAATTGCACAATATCTTGAAATAGTAAAGAGTAAATTCATACAATAAAATCACCATTAGATGTAAAAGGTCGCAGAAATTGTCTGGTAGCCATGCTTGGGTATTCCTGCTTGTGTGGCATGGTGCAGAGTCACGTTGCCAGACATTGGGTCTTCCAGTAGCCACTCTCTTGACCAAGGCATTTGATGTAGGCATCCGTGTTGCGTCTGATGCCCTCACCAACATATTGAGGATTTATTTTCTTACCAGAACGATCAGAGTGAGTTTTCCTAGCTTTGTAATCACCATTAGACTCATCCAACTCTTTCCGAATCTTCTGCACTGTCCTCAGATTGACAGCCAAACATTGAAATGTTCATATTGGGGCCTCTAGCGCGAATGCCAAGCAGTACAGAATGCTGTTTTCAAATTTCTGGTGGAGTGAATTGCGTCATGGTGATTTTTTTTTCTCACAGACGGTGCCCAACTAACCCTACTATACTATGCAGTCGACAAAATAAAAAAACAAACAACACGCATGCGTGAAATTCAAAATATAAATTGCGACAATTTACCAATCGCACCCTGTAGGTGATAAAACCATTGCATAAAAAAATTGACAAACTTTCAAACTATAAGGATCTGTGGCTTTTACAGCTTTTTCGAATCGGCCTTGCAGAACAGTCGAAAAAGTTGAAAAACCCAGAATATTCTTGGATGAGAAACAGACAGAAGGATATACCATCGTCATCCGGGTATTATTGTGGTAGATAAACGCCCATATTACTGATGTTGCTATACCAAATGACGCAAATCTAGCAAACAAGGTGATTGGGAAAATTAGAAACTATTCTGATTTGAAATTGGAGACGTCAAGATTTTTTGGAATGCAGGAAGGGAATGTCAAGTCCATTCCAGGGGTGATTGGCACATTGGTATAAATCTTATTTAAACTGTATGACTTCCTTGAACAGGTGGCGATAGTATACCAACTTGGAGTGATCGAAAATTTGGCTTTTTTGGCTACTGCTCATATTTTGAGGAAAGTGTTGTCTGTCTGGGGTTCTTTTTGGGACTTGACAGATATCCATAGTGCATTTAAAACTTTACGCTGGGTCTGACAAAACGAAAAAAATAATAAGTGCTTAAACACATGATTTTTCATAGACATGATCATTACATCAAGATGCAAACCAGAAAATAATAATAATAGTTATAATCTACGTATAAAAATAAGAGAAATTCGTTTGTCCGTCCGTCTGTCACTCTCTCTAATATATCCATTTCTTAAGCGATCTAAACCAAATTTTGGGTAGAAGTACAGCTAGGTAAGGTGGTACAAAATACACTTAGTTGTACTAAGGTACGGAGATTAGTTCAATAAATTCTCGTTTATTTTTTTGGAAAAATTAAAAGATTTATTGTTTTATATACAAAATACAACAATTATTTTTAAAACAATTTAATGATTAAAATAACAAATGCTTATTTAATAAAAGTTCAATATTGCTTTTTGCTTATCTTTTCATTAAGTTTTATACGTATTCCATTCTGATTGTTTACAATATAACTTTTTAAAGATTAATGCCTAATCTATCTATCTATCTATCTATCTATCTATATATCTATCTATCGAATTCTGTGTCTTCCGTCAGTCATTCCATCCGTCACACCCTCTTCATTGACCGATCAAAACCAAATTTTAGGGAGAAGTGCAAATAGGTAAGAGGGTACACAGTCCATTGGTTATTTTTATTGTGTGTAGATTAGTACAATAATTTTTAATTAATTTTTTTGGAAAAATTAAAGTTTTATTATTTAACGTACAAAATAACAAATACTTATTTAATAAAAATGCAATATTGTTGCTTGCATATCTTTTCTTTAAGTTTTTATATATGCAAGAATCCAGTTTCTAGCTTTCCCTGTGTTTGCGAGAATTATAAAAAAAAACACAATTCAGACGCTTCAAAAAGTTGGAATTTGGCTCCAGAAAGAAATAATTACACATGATCAGTTGTTTGTTGCGTGCTCCATGAATTTATTATTCACTGTTAAAAAGAAAAAAAAGAAATTTTCTTAAAAATATTTTTTAGCATGAAGTCCTATAACATTAACTTAAAGAGTTATTAAACCATGAAGTAGTTTTTTTTATTTTTCAAAGTATTTTCCAAACAAATCAGCTTAATCAAATTCCATCGATTGGTTTGCAAAAATTAAACTAAACGTAGAGTTTGTAAATCTCGACAAAACTTGCTAGCGATAACTTCAACAATAATAGTGGGAGGATTTCAACACCAGTCAAAAATTCTAGCAATATAAAAGACAATAATATATTTATCGGTCACGCCACCTGATCTCCTCTTCTTAGAAATGAGATATTGCATATTCTAGTATTAATAGATATTTCCTTTCTTTTGTTAAAAGCAAATCTTATGTTAGTTCACCCAACAGTATGTACGTTGAAGTAAGTATGCAACAAAAGAATGCTTCAGAAACAAGAAGAAAACTAGTTTCAAAACTATATAGAAAACTCCTCTTTTCAGTATGGCTGCTGCAATATTTCGGTCAAACGGATCGGCCTTCCGAAAGAAAATGTTGATATTTTGACATTTTGTTTAGATTTTCAAAAGTGAGTTGTCCAGGGAATTTTCAGTTCCCACCAAGTACTAAGAAAGATGAGAATATAACAGTCTAGCTTTTGTGTTGACAGTAATACAGATATTATGCGGAACAATAATGACACATATTCGTAATCTCCGAAAACAACAGGAAACCCGAGGAGTATATAGATCAAAAGAAATGAACGTAACTGTCAGAATAATATTGAGAACAATATTAAAAAAACTTGATGGAATTGAAAAAGTCAACGAAAAAACTGAAAAATAAAATAATGAAAAATATAACACTGAAAAAAAAAAATGTAGATAAATGCCGTAAAAATTGTAAACCTGCGCAAAACATGAAAAAAGGGAATATCGAAAATAATAGGAAAGTAAATCAATATTTAATGTAGTTAGGAAAACTTAGATCTTAAAAATATCAAAATAACGTTCCAAACCAAATTTTTAGATTGGCATTGGTAATTTCCATTCTGAAGAACCAATTGTAATGAAAATGACGTCATCCTATTTATTTTCCTCATAGGTGGCAGTTAAGAAGAAATTTAGAGGGCACTGACTTATCTTAATTTGTTACTTGGCAGTGGCAGCGTACATAGTGGATAAAAGAATAATAATGGATGGATTGAAAGTGCATTTACATCACATAATACTATTGGCATTTAAAGATGGGAATAATGTTATGTAGACATCTAAAAATTATATATACTGTTTATGATCGAGGAATCATAATTGGACGATAAGTACGAAATATCTTTTGTAAAGTTTCCTTCTAGATAAACGCCGTTGAAAGATAAACCTAGACTGGGGCGTTCATCGGACTTTGCTGATGAAACTCAACATTTATTAGTGGAAAGAAAGACACGACAAATTGCTCAGGAATTACCGAAGATTTCAAGCTCATTCTACCATATGCGGATACTTACAAAAGCTAGGGGGAACCACCCAGCAGGGTGTTTAGGTTCCACACCCTCTTAGTGAAAAGGAGAAATCGGATTGTTGATAAATAGTGAAGGGAATTGTTTATGACTGACCTTAATAGATTCGACTGTTATTACTTTCGTATGTTAAGTACAATATATATGGAAATTTGAGCATAAACACTTTGCACTCTTTACTAGAATTAAGAAGACTGTCGATGGTTAACTATTATTTGGATTGCAATGCCATCGTCGTACAGACTAATAAAACACAACAGTAAATCTCTTATGCGTAGAATTAATTATTCGTCAGCTCAGGACTTCGACAGTTAATATCGGCAAGTGAGTGTGGCTTACGAATGTGGATTCTTTTTATTGTTGAAGATGTGAGGAACTCTCTCTGTCTGTTATCTCTTGGACTTTATATATCTTCCTATCATTTCGTTGTCCCACAGGTGAACATCTTAAAAATAGTTTTGTCGATATCCTGTTAATATGTCGAGGACAGTCAGTGATATCCTGTGATGTGTGAATCTGCGCCTTTTAAAGAAGTGGTTATAATCCCGTTTAAGTCGCTGATGCACCTGTCTTCTCTGATGCTCTAGTGTGGCACCGAATAGAAAGTCTACTTTGACCACCTGTCGTGAGCCCAGTACATACTGGGGCCATCACAGATCTATTCCTCTTAGAATAAAGGTTCTTTATTCAAATGAAACTCAATTTTAATCATCTGCTAGTTTCTGGCCTCAAACACATACAACAGGATGGTAAAGATTTAAGAGAAATAATGCAGAAATGGATATTTAGAGGAAGCTGTGGATTGCTTTTTGCTGACTTTTGGCTTCTTTCTGGAATAAAGGATTAAAGGAATGCGAATGAGTCTTGTTCGTCATAGGAAGACGGCACTTCGTCGGATCTCGCAGACTGTTGATTCAGAAAAACGAATAAATAACTTCACCAAATAACAAAGGCCACATCACTTGAAGATTCCTAAGTAACAGCTAAAGTGCATAACACATATAACTTCAAGTGAATATGGGCACCTCGGGGTGGTATCTCGCTAGAATTACGACTGAGTAGTGAGTTCTATCCTCACTGGGTGTCCCATATTTTCGGTCTTGTGCCATATCTGAGCTACGCTTGGAAAATCACTATAACTTCAAGGGAAGATCAAAATACTGAAATTCAACAATGCCTTAAATAAAATAATAGGAAGAAAACCACCGTCAGTACTAGAAAGAGTGATAGCTGTTAGTCGGTTTGAGAAAATTATTTTCCTAAAAATTGTTTTAAGAGAAGGATTTTATTAATTTTAACCGACAGTTGCGTTAACTGTTTTATAGATGAATGTCTATGTTTTCCTGTATGGAACCGGTTGTTATTCCCGTAACTATTAACATTATTCGATATGTGAAGTAATGACAATGCTCAGAATATGAAAAAAACACTGTGAGGACAGATATATATATATTAACCAAAATGTTCTGATCAGTAACGTTTAAAATGTAGATATGAGTGTGAAAATATAGGAATTTGGCAATTCCTTAATGTCAGAACTTCGGAAAATATTAAAATGTTCCAAGAACATAATAGGGAAACATCTGACAATAATGTCAAAGAATCCAAGAAATATATATGGAATAGTGAAAATACCTATGATTTGCACTTCGAAAACTAATAAAACATAAGATAATCTATATATGAAATTCTGTACTTCTGTTAGTCCGCTCGTCTATCACAAAATTCCTCTAAAATAGCCATACATTGACCAATTGAAACTAAATTTTGGTGAGAAGTGCAAACAGGTAAGGGGTTAAAAAGTACAGGTGTTTTTACTAGGGTGCGTAGCTTAGTACAATACATTTTTCAATTGATTTTTTCATTGATTTTTTGTGAAAAATTAAAAGTTTTATTATTTATTCAAAATACTCCCACGATTTAAAAAAAACAATTTAATGATTAAAATAACAAAATCTTATTTAATAAAAATGCAATATTGTCTTATTGCATATCTTTCTTTAAGTTTTTATATATATTTCATTCTGGTAAATATAATGCTCGCTAGTAGCACTGTAAATATAAACAGAGTAGGGAGAATAGAGTTTGTAAATCTCGGCAAAAAATATTAGCAGTAACTTCAGCAATACTAAACACTGTGGTGCGTCAGCGTGTTGCAAAGAAATTCTAATATCTGAAACTTCAGAAAAGTCACCACGCTGGAAGAAATTTTCTATTTCCATGGGTGTTGATAAGCCGTAAAAACAAACATATACATGTCGATGATCTTATAGTGCCTTGCATTTTCAACATTGCCACGGTGTCATTCATCAAAAAATAATGATTTCCTAGCTCAGCAATTTTGTCACTATCAGTCAGTTATTCAAAGGAGCCATTACTATAGCGTCTCGCAGCAAATTTTCCCAGATTCCAACAATAAGTAATAAATTATTCCCTTTGAATAAAAAGAAAATTCAGATATCTATCTCCTTCTTTTAGGTTGAGATGTTACTCTGAATATTATGAATATTTTCCCGTTTAAATCCATATTTTTTTTATCGCCAGTAAATATCATGCCGTAAAATGATTTTGATTTCTCTCAAACAAGAGGAGAAAGACAAGTCTTCACATGCGAATCGATATTCGTTTCCTTCGCAATATATAGAACCTATATTTCTAGCCGCAGAAAATTTCCTCAGGCTTGTAAACAAAGTACTGCCTTTGATTGTACAAGTTGATAGACATCAAAGACACTTGGAATATCTATCTATCTATCTATCTATCTATCTATCTATCTATCTATCTATCTATCTATCTATCTATCTATCTATTATTTTTCCGTCTCACCTGGCAATCAAATTTTAGAAAGAAGTATTAAATTCTAATTAAAAATTAGCATATTTGTGAGTGTGTGTGAGTGAGCGTGCGTGGGTACGGGTGTGTGTGTTTATGGATGAGTAGAGCTTTTTTTTTAGAATGAAGAAACTTTTGCTAATCATTCTGTGCGCCAAAATTCCCCTGCGGGCTCGTCCGCTCTTTTCATGGATTGTGAAAGCCCGAAGTTTAGATTCTTTCTTTGGATTCAATTTTGGTGGAGGCGGAGTGCCTGTGGACGAATTTGATAAAGGGAAATTGGATTTGCGGTTTTTTAGGATTCCAAAATCTCTTTTGACGCCATTTGCATTCCGCGTTGGATAATTCCACCCGTCTCTTTTCGAGGTCACATGTTGGTATTTGTTCACCACCAGCAGAATAAACTGAGTGAACGAATCTGATGTTGCATAAACACGAAACTCCTAAGGATCTCAGGGCAACATCACTGCTGATGTGGACGCGGTCATCTTACGGAAGTATTTCTAAACTCAGACGAAACTTAAATTGAAATTCTTATAAGTTTTAACGGCTGTCAGAAAATGACAAGATTATTTCGGCTAAGCGTAATCAGTTTATAGATTCAGCGGGGGTGTAGCCGAATGATTAAAGAGTTAACATCCTAGCAAAAGACCTGAGACTTAAGCTCGATTATTCAAGGATGTGATTTCTTGATAATATCATCCTACATGAGACACCGTTAGGAATATCTTGAAATCCTACTACAGGTTTGATCCAAGCCTTTTGAGTGAAACTAGATAGACAAAACTCTTAGGAAACACTCACTGGTCGTGCTTGCTGACACATTAATGGCAGTTATAGGGGACGCTGCTCCCTATGTTCGATGCTACTCTCTCTATATCTCTCTCTCGAGAGTGGCATCTTGGAATAGTCGATAAAAAAACGACTCAATATATAAGCAAAGCTGATTTTGGGAACAGTTCGTTTCCTACGTGGCGTGTATCTTCAGCTATTGGTTGATCATGGCTCTCCACAATTTCTCGTCTTTTGTAGCTCTCAGTAAATTTTGTCATTTTGCTTTTCCTCCTAATCACCGTTCTGCCAACACAAACTCGTTAGGCAAAATAACGACTGTTTTCCTCTGTCCCTCTTGTCTTTAATATGTCTTGGGCATGTAGAATTTTCCAAGCACTCTTTCCGAATTTATAGACCCTCTAAATTTTAACATGTCACTTTCTGATGCTAAGTGTATGTTCTGTTTCCATTTTTTTCTAGAACTTCCTTGTCACTCATATGTTCAGTCCATGGTATTCTCAGCATCCTTATGTAGGACCCCATTTCTGATGGTTCAAGATTCTTGTTCATCTATAAAAAGATTGTCCAGCATTCACTGCCATATAGGAGGACTGATATTACAGAACAGTCCAGTACTCTTTTCTTTGCTTCTAATGAGATCTTCCTGTTTCTTAATACTTTGCCTAGCTTTTGGAAGGCAACTTTCTCTGCCCAATACGCATTCGTATTTCCGTGTCCTCTGTTAAAACACCCCTGAAATGTTTTTACTTGCTGGAGTGGTGTGTTTCCAATTTGTAATTCGCATGTTGGACTCTATCATTTGCTGACAACCACAAATTCTCTCTTCTTATAACAGAGGTTTTCCTTTAATTTCATATATTCTTTTGCAGTTCCTGTAGTTTTCTTTCTGTGCCTGCTACTAACATACTGTCATCTGTGTACCTAATATTAAGATTGCGGCCGCTAATAATGAATCTTGGTAGAACTTCTAATTTCCTCAGTAAAGGTTGAATAAGTCTGGTGAGAAAACCCATATTTGCCTTACACCTATTTCTAAAGTTTTGTATATTTACTGAATACATTTTCTATCCGTACGTAGGCAGTTACGTGGCAATGCGCCGATTAAATTTGTGCTTACAGAAATAAAAAAATGAGTTGTGAGATTTAGCTGAGTTTATATTAATAATAACACTTTCACTGTTGCATTGTTATAACCTTGTTACGTGGCTATACTGATCCGTTTTAGAAAAATAGGCACTTGATATTTACTCGAAATAATTGCTTATTAAGATACTAATGGCGGTTTCACATGAGCGCTGCCATTTTGTTTTCAATCTTATACTCTGCAGTACAGGCTAAGCTAAACGACATCACCAACGCACAGTATAATACAATACGTCCCAAAATATTCTTATTGCACGCTACTACATATCTCCTCTGATGGTAGCTCCTAGTCGTGATGGAGAGGCTTGCGTAATTCACTGACAGCCGGGAGCTCTAAACAACTGGTAGGGCCACTCTTGGCAGCAAGATCTAAGACGAGGACACAGACTATGTACGACCAATCCCAAAGACCGCAACGGTGAAACTAGTGGATGACAATTACAATAGATCTCAACGGTTGAACTAACGGATGAAGAAGGCTACGCATGACACACATGCTATAGAAAGCGCCACTCGAAATTATAACATAGCGGCAGTCTGTTGTTGTTTCTTACCTGGATTCTGCAGGCCTAATTCCATATGTGTCGCAGAGGAAAGCAATGAAATCAAGTGTTTCTGGCACCTCCTGGCACGTTAAGCCCACCTTCATGGAGTTGTCACTTTCTTCTACTCTAATTTTGTTTCACCTCCGACCAAATCTTGCAAAGCCAAACGATGATAGGGGATGGATGACAGGAGCAGAATTTAGTCATCAACGCCATCATCCTAAAAGGAGAGATCAGCAAGAAAGAAATTAAATGCTTTGATACGAGATAAAGCCGACGATATATCAGCACTGGTTCTAAAACTACTAAATGCTAGAGAGTATATATAACAGGCAATTGAAGTCTCGTAATAAATTGTGTACAACTTCAAAACTTTTTTATACTACAGCAGACAATAAATGTTTCATAATAGCTTCAAAGCAAGTCCACGGCAGCGAAAGTATGATTAATATTCAGTAGGCCCGGCTGAGAAATAGGTTTTACCGTGTAAACAATTATGCAACTCCAGCCACTGAAAATACCTGGTAAATCAAATTGGATGATTTATTTTTAAATGCCATGTCTCTACAGGATGTTGGAGATCATGAATTTCCACGGGCATATCTTATTTCAATTTTTTAATTCTTTTAATTTATTCTTAATATTTCATTAATTATCTTGGACGTTTTATTTTATTTATTACAAATATTTCATTCTATATATTTGGAATTATTTATTTTACTAATCTTAGGAATTCTTTTTTTAAAACCATTTCTCAAAAATCAACGCAATTTTTAAGCCAGAGGTGCACAGCATGTCAGTGTGGTCCGCCATTATTCCTTGCTTGGAAGCAAGAAAAGTTGTGATCCTTGGCCTTACTTGTACAAAATATGTTGCAAGTATTTAAAAGCTGAGAGAAGAATTCGCCAACAGGTATGTGGATTTCAGAAAATATGAGATGGAGTTAAAAATGTATGCTCAGCCATTTGAAATGGTAGCTCAGAACAGTGCAGACTGCTATCAAATGGGGCTTATTGATTTTCAGCCAGATATGGACTTTAAGAGAGCTTACAGTGAGAATGATTTAGTAACATTTTATTCAAAGTATGTAGGTGGAAAATATACAAATTTGACACAAGATGCCATTAGAATGATCTCTTTTTGGAAGCACATACTGCTGTGAAAACTTTTTCCAAGGATGAAATTTACAAAAGCCAAATCCGAAGTCAGTTTACTGGTGATAATTTGGCAAGTCTGGTGTGTGTTGCCAGGACATCTGCAAAAGCTGACATTGAAAATTTGTGCAAAGACAAATAATATCAAGCATGACATTAATAAAATTATGTATTCCCGTGCTTATTTATGCAAGTTGCATCTATGCAAGTTGTTACAATCAGAGATTAAAAATATATGTTCTGTCTTAAAAAATCATATTTTTGGAGATGACTGGCCCTCTTCATCACTTAAATTTTTGAAAGTGACCCTTAAAGAAAATATGTTGAACACCCTGTTTTAAACGTTGGGCAAAATATTTAATATGTTTAATGTTTTTTCTCGTTCAGTGAATTATTATCGAGCTTTCAAAGCATTGTACTTTTTTCGCATTATTCTTTCCATTTTAAGACATAATTAATTCCGACAAAAGGCCAGATATGTAGGTTAAATATATGACAACAGATTTAGCGGAGAAAATACCACCAGCATCAGTACGAGGTACGTAATTATGTTTTGGTAGCAAATATATAAGACAATTTTGAAAAGTTTTATTTTAACATGATTTACTGATTAAAGAGCCTCATCAGAAAAATTGAATTTATTTCAACTATTTTTTGATTTTTTTGTTTTTAATTCCATTGCAGTGTTGCTTAAGGACATAAGAAATTATGACTCTACACATATTCCTTTCTTTATTATCTGTGAATTACTATGAAATACCGGGAAAGACAGTGGAGTCATTTCCTGTTGCCTTCCTTACGATTATGAAGTCAAATTTCTTGTCCTAGAAAGTCTACCCTGCTATTTTTCCAATATATAGAACAGAAAAAAAAAACAACGGATTCTCGTATCAGACAGTTTTTCTCGGAAGAATCCATATTGCACATTTACAAATCTACTCCAATCGCCATCTTTTGTCTTCCTGAAACCTGTTCTTTTATTGTCCTTTTTCATCAATAATGTCTTCTTCTCTTTCACTCCCAGTAACCCCTTGTGTCTTCGTAGCATTAAATGAAATGATTAAAAATAAACTTTAAGTCGGAATTCGAACTCGATTCGTCGATTTCATCTTCTGTTCTAATGGCCATTACTCGACACGCACATCCAGATTGAATGATATAATGTCAAAGTGACCTGAAACATGCAATCGTTATTTTTTTTTCTAGAGTACCATCACATTGTCTTTAATAATGGGCGCAAAGCGGCCTCATTATTCTGGTTGATAGAAGTTTATTGAATTTTAATTGATTGAAAATCAATTTTCAATAAGTTCTTTTTATGGATTTGTATCTATGTATGATAGACTTGTCCCAAACGAGTGAACACTTTCTCTGTATATAATATCGATTTGTTAAAAACTTCTAGCGTGTCAATTCTTCTTCATAATTTTACACCCTTTCATCTGATAGTGATTGCATGTTCTTTGAAACTCCATATTATTGTCATTTTGTTTCATCTTAAGCCTAAATCCCAAACCCGACATTTCTTTCTATGTCTACCTTTCTATCATTCTTTACAGCAGTTTTCAATGAGAATCTCTACTTATCTAGCCATCATCTATACTTCCTCGCTACTCTCCTTTACTCTCTCTCTCTCTTTCTCTTATTAAATCATTTTCGTTGAGAGTTTACTTTTGTTAACCACCTATCCACGCTCTCCTTTTCTCGTTCTCTCGCATCTTTCCTTCTCTCTCTCTCTCTCTTACCTCCAACCCCGCACACTAACACTACCATTTCACATCTTCCGCCCCACCCACTTCGCTCTTCCTTCCCGCGCTCGACCCAGATTTTCGCTTTCTGGCCTGCTCCTTTAGCTCGTACCCATTAACTTTCCTGATAATTCTGCCCACTATTTCCAACCATAGAACTGATGGAAGTTCTCTTTGATCCTGCCGACAATTTCACAATGGCCCTTAATAATCAAATTGATTTTACGCCCCCGCCCTGGCCTCGAGGTTTAACGAGGGCGACCGTTGAAATTAAGGGTCTCTATATCGCATTCATGATCGTACACCAACTGACAGCGACCTCTTTTTTCCACAGCGCGCGCAAACATACACACAGACGTATATACGGTGGGGAACTAGCGTGGGTGTCTAAATGATCGAGCCTGTATGCGAGAGATGCAAAAATAGTGGCAGTCAATGGGAGAGGAGAAAAAGAGTAAGAAGCGGCTAGATAATGGTTGTGTGTGTTCGCGCACGTGTCTGTGTAAGAGAGAGGAGGAGAAAGAAATAGAGAGTGGGGGAGAGAGAGAGAGAGAATATAAAATGCCTTACACGAACACGGAAAACATGCATTTGTAACCAAGAGTTTTGTCATTTCGTAGTGAGAATTATCCCCTAATTACGAAAACATTAAAATCGTTTTACAACTATTTTCTTTTGGTTGATTTTACAAAATAAACCTTGCTTGTGAAGGGAAATATCAAACACAGAAATATAACTCATCAATGGAAAAGATTTTTAATATTCTTTCGTTTTCATGCGTCCTGTCCCCTCATTACGTAGGCGATCTTGGCTCTTCACAACTTCTCCTTTGTAGCTCATAATAAATTTTATCTTTCTTTTATTTCTCCCGAACTGTGTCCCGCCATTCATTTACTTAATCTCACTAAGTACGTTATGCATTGTTTTCCTTTGCCCCACTTGCCCTCTATCTCTCTCGTGAGTATCATATTTCCAAGCCCTCCTTCCTCATTATGTGTCACAGAAACCTCAACTGTCCCTTCCTGATGTTAAGTATAAGTTTCCTTTTATTTACCATTTTCTCGAAAATGTGTCCGCTATTAACGCTGCCATCTGCCTACTTCATGTTGTTAAGATCATGGCCGCCAATAATGAATGCTAGCAGGACTTCTCTCAGAATTGCCTCGCAGTATAGGGTGAATAGGTCTGGTGAGAAGAGTCACTCTTGTAATGAGAAAAAAGGGCCTGGAGAATCTGATACTCACAGGTCGAGTAAAGGGAAAGCAACGTATGAGATTCCTGGCGGGCTTAAGCAAGTGGATGGTACAAAGTGGTCTGGGAGAGTTGGTAGAGGGACGAAACTTATCGAGAAATTTTTACACGCACACATACATATACACACACTCACGCACACACAAACATATATATATATATATATATATATATATATATATATATATATATATATATTTATGGGGAAATGACTGTGCGTATAATATAAATATAAGCACTGTGTTATCAACACTAAATCTTGACAATGTGTTTCATGCTTGAACGAAATTGTAACACCTAGTGGTGACAATCTGCTTCATGATTGAACACAACATTCAGGCCATTCAGAAAACACTTGTTACGCGATGTTAACATTAGTATCCACACTTCTTATATTTACCCATGCTCTCTCCCTGGTATTGAGCACGTTTACCCTATAAATATAGCATATTTTATCACACGCGCACGCGCGCATACACACACACATATGTATGTGTGTGTGTGTGTGTGTGTGTGTGTGTGTGTGTGTGTATGTATGTATGTATTTAATGCACTAGGCCATCATCAGTTATATACTGTATACATATATACGTGCGTGTGTGTGTGTGTACATATATATATATATTATAATATTTTTAGTTTTTAAAAATATGATTCCTTCGCTACATAAGAGTTCCCATGTTTCAAAAGCGAGAGCCGAGACACCTAACATAATTTTTGAAGTTATGTAAAGTTAAGGTGTCTGGACCCGCTTCCTTGTCAAGCGAGAATTTGGGAATAAGCTATCTTTTGGTTAGCATGTGTTTATAAGCATAAACACATGCTAACCAAAAGATAGCTTATAACATACCCGCTTCCTTGTCAAGCGAGAATTTGGGAATAAGCTATCTTTTGGTTAGCTTGTGTTTATAAACACATGCTAACCAAAAGATAGCTTATTCCCAAATTCTCGCTTGACAAGGAAGCGTGTCCAGACACCTTAACTCTACATAACTTCAAAAATTATGTTAGGGGTCTCGGCTCTCGCTTTTGAAACATGAGAACTCTTATGTAGCGAAGGAATCATATTTTTAAAAACTAAAAATATTCTAATATAAGCTCTACTTCTGTATGGAGCACTGTCTTTTTGAAAATAAAGCTAAATACTAAGGAACCCCGGATTATCTACCTAACGTGTTCTTTCCTATTTTTCTGCAGACCTGCACACCTGCACATATATATATATATATATATATATATATATATATATATATATATATATATAATTATGTATTTGGGCAGTAATCCCTCTTTTATACAATTTTCATTAAAAACGACTGACAAGGAACTATGTTTAAGTTTTTATTGAGAGATCGCGACATCTATAAGACAGATGAAATTTTAATTTTTATTATTGCATTATTCCAAAATTTTAGCGCATCAGAAGATAGCTATTAATAGCAACAACTGAGCACAAATAGTTATTAATTAAAAAAATAATAATTAATATATAAAATTATCCATAACTACATATACACGAAGTTTTTGATAAAAGTTAAAAAATAACCATAAATACGTAAAAAATGCATATATTGTGTAAAATTCGGCATTCCACAATATAGCTATTTGTGCTATGTTATAATGATTATTACGCAAACAATAATAATACTGAATAAATATTTTTAAACATTAAAATATATTTAATCACAACTTACCTAACAGCAAGTCGCGATTTGTTCATTTTTTTTTTGTTCTGAAATTTTCATTTTTCTGGAGAAATATGATGTAGAAATTCTCCAATGTTTGGTTTGTCTGAGGGCTTTTGACTATACTTTTAGCCATTACCAAGGATGGATTATATGTTATTTTTAACTGAATGTATGGACTGTTATATGTATGTATATAGAGTTTATGGAATGTTTTATTTTCCAAAAATGCTCAGGACATTATGGGCATGTTCATAATTGATATTATTGAGTGTTGGCTTTTTCTTTTTTTATCAATAATGCGTCCATTATTTTTAGTCTTTTTTACATGTGGATGTGGCTATTATAATTATATAATCAACGAGTATGTTACGGATAGAGTTTGGTAGGACTCCCTGCGTATTTAAATGAGGCCTAATTGAGCAGTGGTCAGAGAGATGTAAAGTAAGTATTCTTGTAATGCATGTTGCAGTGTATTCAAGATAATTATTTATGAATTTGGATTGACAGGAACATAGTTCCTCATAATGAATTATATTGGTTCTCTGTAATTTGTATCTTGCACGTGAGTTGACCATGAGTTTAACAGGTTTAAAATTTTATAGTAAACTACAGTTGTATATATATATATATATATATATATATATATATATATATATATATATATATATATATATATATAGAGAGAGAGAGAGAGAGAGAGAGAGAGAGAGAGAGAGGGGGGATTGATATGAGTTTGTGACCCTGGGTTTCACGATCTCTCCGATCGTTACACAAACGAATTAATTCTAAAATTAAATAATTAAATTAATTTAAAAATGAATTAGTTTGTCTGACGATCGCAGAGAGTGTGAAACCCAGTGTTACAAACTCACATCAATACAACTTAATATGTTATCTCTATCATTGATATTGAGTTCTTTCCAAATAGTTCCGCGCATATATAATATATAAATAATATATATATAATTGCATATATATATACATATATATATATATATATATATATATATATACAGAATTTACATACATACATACATATATATATATATATATATATATATATATATATATATATATATATATATATATATATATATATCAAGAAATATAGTCTTAAGGTGTGCTATATTCATGGAATAAAATGCTCAATATCAGGGATAGAGCGTATGTAAATATAAAAGTGAACATTGAACTCAGCACTCAGACCGAGAAAAAAACAACACATGTGACCTGATGATTGCCTCTAGCATGAAACAGTCTGTCGCCTCTGAGTGTTGATCAATGTTCACTGTTAAATATATATATATATATATATATATATATATATATATATATATATATATATATAACAGTGAACATATATATATATATGTATGTATATAATTTATTACTTAAAATGTTATTATAGAAAATACTTAGTATTTAAAATAGACGCTCCAGTTCAATTTATTTCTTAAATTAGAAATGGGCAAATATTTGAGGTAGATAAATCCGGGGTGAATGTCGAGGTAGACATACAAGGCGAACAGTCTTCTTGAAAGACCACCCATTCATCATAATATTTCGATAGACATTTAATTAAGGAATTGGTTAACTTATTTTTCAGTGTCATGGTGAAAATGAATCTACTAGTGGTGAAATGATATTAGAATAATCCAAAACCTTTACTAGAAACAAACCGTCAGCATACATATAGAAAATGCGTTCAATAAATGTACAAAAATAGAAAGGGGTGTAAGATAAGGATATATCTTCTCACCAGAATTATTCTACCCATACCGTCAGACGATTTTGAGAGAATTAGAAATCGTACCAGGTCTTCGTTATTGTTGGACACAGTCTTAACAACATAAGATATGCAGAAGACACAGAGATGATAGCAGACACGGCAAGAAAACACTAGAGATGTTAGTGAAGGTAAACGAGAAGAAAGGATTACACATCAGCTGCAAGAAGACAAAATGCATTGTTGTTAGCATAAATGCAAATTAAAATGCAATTTACAAATTGGAAATACTAAAATCAAACTAGTACAAAAATTAAAATATCTGGTAATGTTTTAACAGAAGACGGAAATTGCGACACTGAAATCCAAAGGCTAATTGGAATAGCGAAAGATGCCTTCCAAAAGCTAAGCAAAGTATTAAAAAACAGAAAGATTTCATTATAAACAAAGAAAAACGTATTGAAATGTTACGTGAAATCTGTCCTCCTACATGGCAGCGAATGCGGGTCAATCTCCTCACAGATGAAGAGGAAACTTGAAGTAACAAATATGTGATTCTGTGATACTTATGATACCTTGGACCGAATATGTAAGCAACAACGAAGTTTAAAGAAAATGGAAAAGAAAGGAAACTTATGCTAAACAGGAAGAGACAGTTGAAATTTCTAGGGCACATAATGAGGAAAGATGCTTGGAAAATCTGATACTCACAGGACAGATTGCAGGCAAGAGGGACAGAAGAAAACAATGCATAACCTACTTAGTAAGCTTGAGTAGATGGATGTTGGAAAACCATGGAATACATGTGAGCAATGACAAAGTTTTAGAGAAAATGGAAACAAAAAGGACACTTATGATTAACATCAAGAAGGTAGTTGAAATTTCTAGGACATATAATGAGGAAAGAGGGCTTGGAAAATCTGATACTCACAGGGCAGATTCATGGCAAGAGGGACAGATGGAAACAATGGATAATCAACTTAGTGAGCTTGAGAAAATGGATAGAGAAACAAGGTTTAGGAGAAATAAAAAGGCGAAATTCATTAAGAGCAATGAAAGAGAGGAAAGGGTGGAGAGTCATGACCACCTAGTCCTGAAAAGCCGCGGTACATACAGAGTAAAGTAATGTTTTGTGATAAGAAAAGAAGAAAAATTAATCGGCTTACGGTTCGGTTTGTTTTACGGCATATCAACCTCAATGGGTCATTTAATGCCGATAATTTTTATTGCAGGTAATGCTTTTTTTCAAAATATATTTTTGATAATATTTTTTTTCAAAAATCTATTTCTCAAAATATTTCTCCTTCAAAAAGTCTATAGCTGGTTATATTTTTCCAAAAATGTATAGATCTTTGCATTGTGGGTAATTTTTTTAAAGTATTGCTGATAATAATTTTTCCTTCAAAAATTATTGCTGGTAATAATTTTTTCAAAGTATTTCTAGTATTAAAACCTATTTTTACACAAGTTTAAGTGTTAAATATTTACCCATACTGGAACCCTAACAGGTGCTACCACCGCGGGTCAGGGTGGACCTGGGAACACCAGCAATTAAGAAGTGGTTCCCCGCTCCTCAAAACCACCTGATCCGAGGCCTTGCCGTCCGACGTAGTTTATCGTCTTACCCAGGACGAGAGTGTATTTTATCGTCATACCCAGGACGGGAAACATTAAACCAGTGTGTATTAATTACTAAGCTTAGCATGATACAAAGAACGAAGATTAGATTCTCCTGTGAGGAGCCAACTCACTAGTAAAAATTTTGTTTCCTTATTCAGGTTATTGATCATTTTCCACCGCAAGACACACGCGTATTTTACTACATTTAGCTTACTACAACATAAGTTGAATGTAGTGTAGTAAGTTTAGAGCATGCAAAGAGGATTGACTACAGATAATATATACAGTAATAACAGCCAAAAGTCTGCTAGCATCAGCAGTTGACTGGCGCCAATGCAAACCTATACTTTCAAAAATAATTTTTCTTTCCTTCCCCTATGCGTTGTGTCCGTAACCTAGCGGGAAGAGCTCTTTTTCAGCTGATCAGTAAAGGACTACTTCTTTCAGATATATAGTCGTTGGACTTGTTAACGGAATTATATATTTCCAACAGCTAAAATAAATATTTATCTGTTAAGTATAATTTATTAGAACTAGGAGATAGTCAATGATATACCGTGTAAAAATAAACAAAGTATGTCATCTAAAGAACCACTTAACTTTCTTGGGGAAATAGATTTGCAATTGTGATTAAAAAGCCAAAAAGGTATGTACAGTTTGCTAAGGTATTTGAAAGTTACTTACGATTTAAAACCATAAATAAATGTTGTACAGTATAACATAAATTACTCCCAAATTGTTTTGGCAAACGATTAAGCTTTGTGGACTTTCCATTGCTTTTAAACATAGACTTTTGTTCACCGAAATAAACCGAGAAACATTGTAATTACGCTCGAGCTATGAACAATGATATCTTTCTGATTGTTGTCTTTAGTTAAGAGCAAAAGGAGATTTGGGGTAGTCAAACACACGGACATTTCTGAACCGCATACGTAAATAAATGAGTCAAGGCAAAAGACCATCGTGTTAGTCAGTGGCAAGACGATGTGTTGAGAATTTCTTGCATTATGATAGATGTATATCAACAGGTAAAGATAGATAGGGAGACAGGTATGAAACGGCAGATATAGATAGATGGATAACGACGAGATAGGAATAGGCAAAAATAGGTAGAGACAGATACATATGAATACATATGATAGATATGAAAAATTAGATAGTATATACCTCCACATATGCGCTAAAAATGAGCATACATTATAAAAAATGTCGAAAACTTAATAAAAATAAAGTTTTATCGTCAAAATCTTGATGCTATTATTAAGAGGAAATGCTAAATGTTTTTTTAATAATTAAATTACATTTTTGATCCTTTTTAAAACCTTCCAAATTTTCGTTACAAATCTTTCTTTTTTTTTTTCGTCAGCGCGGTTGTCAAAGATAAGTACAGGAGATTTTAACGTCTTTTTGCGCTGAAAAACACATTAATTTGGAAATTCTTTCATAAATCAAATAATGGTCGGATTTTAATGAAACTTTCAAAACTTATTCTGACTTATAAAGAAATTATTTGAGAAAGGTTTTTTTAGAAAAGCTTGATAAAGATTTATTTTACATCTGTTACACCCCACTGATTTAATTTTGTGAAATTTGGAGAAACTAATATCTGTAGACATTAAAAGATTATATTAGCTAAAGGCAAAACTCATTGAAGAATTTAAATCGTCAATTTATTTTTGTAAACAGAAACCCCATTTAAAGAAAATAATGACCGGCTTTCATATATATGATTGTTTTTGCAATATTTTAATAAAGTTGTTACGCACAAATATTTAATGATGGGTAGTTTCCACGGGTATTATATAGACATGGAACTCACAAAGAGCTTATTCAATCATAAACTTGAGAATTAAGATTCATCAGAACATTCAAATAGGGAAACCTGAAATTTATCATAATCCTTCAATAGTACTTCCCGATTCTAGACGATTAAATTTTAAAGTAACATCTACGAAGGTCAATCAATAAGTACGCAGCCCGACAATTAGATATAGGGGACATCACGGATTCGCTAAAAAGTAGCATACATTAATAAAAAATGCCGCAAACCTAATAAAAATAAAGTTTTATCGTCAAAATATTGATGTAATTATTAAGAGGAAATGCCAAAGGATATTTTAATTATTAAATTATATTTTTGATCCTTTTTAGAACATTCGAATTTTTAGAAAATGTTCGTAAAATCATTTTTTTCATCTGTTACGCCCACTTATTTAATTTTATGAAATTTCGAGTAATTAATTTTTTTTACCGCTTAATGTTTATATTAATATTTAATATTATATGCAGAACACCTTGGAGAATTTAAATAATTATTGTTTTTTCGGTAAAACAGGATCCCTCCCCCAGTTACAGAAAAGCTACTCTGAAGCGTAAAATAAAAAAAATACGATAAAAATAACACATTATTTAATTAGAAATTTTTTGAAATACTTTTATGAATAAAATAAATTATTGGAATCTATCATCTTCAGAAAAGAACTTTTCGGTGAATAAGGAATTTTACAAGAATTGTTTTCATTTTTTCGAAATTGTAATTAGAATAATTCATGAAGTTGTAAATTTCTGGATTAATTTGTATCGTTTAGGTTATATTGTTATTAAGTAAAAACTATATTTATAATAATAAATAGAACATCTTCTCAAACTTCAGCGAACCACAATATTTTAAAAAGGATTTTGAATGTTTTACCGCGTATAAACGTGCCGATTTTTTGAAAACGACCGGCCATACACGACATTATCAGAAAATAAGAGCAACAACTCTAGTAAATTTAAAGCCAAATTACCTAAATTTCAATAAAATATTTGATTGCTTACATTAGATATTAGAGAATATTGTCTTAATTAGTTAAAATTATATAAAAAAGAAATCACGTTATATTTCTCAAGTAATTCTTGCAGATATGTCCCCCGGAAAAAACTGATAAACTTCTGATATTTTGAACTAAAAGTAAGTAATATTTCTTTCATATCAGATTAATATTCCTCAAATTACGTTTCGGTCAAGTATATTTTATTTTCGAAAAGTTTTATAATAAAGAGAATTACATTGTGGTGACAAAAATGTATAAATCCTTCCAGTCGATTTAAATTAATTTTGAAATATATCAAAGTATTTTGCTTATTGAAAATATTAAATTCATCTTTTAGTTTGAAATTAGAACTAAAATAAAAGCTTCAAGAATGATTTTTTCATATTTTTAAAAATTCATTTTAAACCTTAGTCATCGAGTTTCTTTGGAGGTCCATAATAAATAGATAAATAGACAGGAAAAGAATAAAAAAGATATGAGCACACCAAGATAGATAGATAGATAGAAAGAAAGAAAGAAAGAAAGAAAGAAAGAAAGAATCTAAGATAGTGACATAGATTTTTTTGTTTTAATCATTGAAATCAAAGCAAGGTAATAACGCCCCTAATACGCCAGGGGTTACTGAGTCTACGATGAATACGATGAAAAATACGATGAAAAACACTGTTAAGGAGAGTGAAGAATAAGAGAACATGTTTCAAGAAAACAGAAGGTAATGACTGGCATTGTATTTAAATTTTTGAAGATCAAAGTTGACTTGAAACCAAGAAACCGGAGAGAGTACCACACGTGTGAAGATCGATAGAACAAACTATAAACATTTATAAACGCTTATGTCTAGCCGTTTCAACTATAATATGATGAGACCTTGTCGCCAATCTAGTACTGGGCTTAAATTCATAAAGTCTAGGTACCACAAAAGAAAGTTCATCGCATCACTTACCAAAAAGTATTTACAGAAAATGCACAGGGAAGTAACTGAAGATGAGATGCTAAGTCAGGACAAATAACAGTGCCGATTGTTTTTTAGACTTTAACAAGAATCTCAAAATATATAGCAGGAGCAGCAGGCCAGATGTGGCAGCAATATTCAAACCAAGGACGAATGACAGACTTAAGATATGTAAGATAGATTCTGGCGAAAAAAATTGTCTAACATGAGACAGCGAACCAACTTTCCGAGCAGAAGACTAAGCAATTGATTAATTAATTTCAGCGGAAAACGTTAGCTCGAGAAGGCGCAACGCGTCAGTCTTATGGAGGGGTTACCATCAACCATACTGATGGAGGGCAAATTTGTTTCTCGGACGATTAAATGAGAGCAGTTTCTTTTTGGAGGCAATAAAATTAACAAGCCATTCCTTGCCCAGGTGAACAACAGATTGTAGATCATTTTTAAGATCACTTGCCAATTTGAGCTTATCGAACCGATCAGATTTACTATTAAGGCAGTAGTAAATAATTATGTCATCAGCGGAGATACTGAGTTGAGAAGTGATGACATCAAGAATGTCGCTGAGAAAAATTAAGAATAAAATCGATCCACGGATAAAACCCTGTAAAATACCCGTATGAATGCAAAAATATCTAGAAGAGTGGCCGTTAAAGACAACTTTCATTTCACGACTTGATAAGAAAGACTTAATCAATTAAAAGATTCGTCCAGAAATACCATGACTTTCAACTTGTCAAATGGCTTCGAGACATCCAAAGCAACAGCCCGAGCGTCATAGTTCTTATCCGAAGCTTGATAGACTCTTTCAGCAATAATCGTTAATACATCAGTAGTTAACCTAGAGAATCGAAAAGCAGATTGCTTATCTGAAAGAAAACCCTACAAGACAAGATGCTTAACCAATTCAGAGTTAATTAGAGCCTCTAGTACCTTTCAAAAAAATGAGGTAGAAGGCTCATATAGCCAGTAGGACCAGTCTATTCACCTGAGTTCGTAAAGACTGGAACTACAGAAGAGGATTTCCAAGAAGCAGGAAAGCAAGAAACAGCAACGTTTTTATTGTAGATAATAGGAGCCATTTCAGGAGCATATTTCTTAAAGATTATTGCAGGGATACCATTAAGTCCAAGTTCTTTGTGAGGATAAAGTTTACTGATGATAGCAGAAACCATAGGCCGAGTTATCACTCAATAGCAGCTCAGTTCTAATTGGAGAGCCAGGTAAAGATATTCTAGATGAGTTAAGAGTAGAATTTATGAGCAAAACATTTTGCTTTATCAGCAGATGTTAATACCTCAAATGGAAGGAAGGAAGATTAGAAAACTTGTATTTATTTAACACAGTATTACAGGACCGCCGGTCATAACGAGAACCAAACTTGGTAGAGTCTATACAGTGCCTCATTCTATCAGCAAAGACTTAGACCCTTTAGAAACATTTTACAATTATAGCGAGCAGACACAAATAAGCGTTTGTTGTGGCACACCCACAAAAGTGATTTCTGTAGGCTGTAGCGGCTGAAGTGACCGGTGCGAAGCAATGAGAAGATTGTTTCTCCTGGTGTATACGCGAAGGTACAAATGCATCAACGCTGACTTTGACACAAGAAGAAACACCCGTGGCACAATTCACAATAGGAATGTTAAGAATATCAATTCAGGGAGCGTCATGAATACAGTCATGGAATAAATCCCAATCAGTACACTGGTAACAGAAAGATGTCTTGTGAATATGAGGTTCCTTTTTGATAGACGACACAAAAGAAATATCAACAGATAAGATTCAAGGGAGAAGGTAAGAATCAAATAAACTAAAGAATAATGTTGATCAGATTTATTAGGGAGACGAGTGGGGAAATCTATTATTTGACCTAGGAAAAGGAAAAAAAAATGAAAGTCTGAATAATGGCAACAGCAGTAACATTAGCAACGTTGGAACAATTGACGGGATGAGCATTAAAATCATCAAACACTAACATGTTCGCAGATGAATGTAGAGATACATAGCCACTTCTAGATTATCACCTATATTTTCAGACATGGAAAGACTGAGAGAAATAGACTGACATAAATAATGATACAACCGATATATATATATATATATATATATATATATATATATATATATATATATATATATATATATATATATATATAATAGCTGCTATGGCCACTTTCGCCAATATCTAATGGTAAATGGACTTGGCTTCATCAAAAAACCTTTCATTGGCCAAATTTGTAGATAAGTGCGCTTCCTCTAATTTAAATATAAGTCGCAGTAGAGCAGATCGATTTTGCAATGTTGGTTTTTTGAGAACACCAGATTAAGTGTAAAGTTTAGGTTCAAAATCGTAGCGTTGCAATCTCATTCCGGTGCACAACCTTATAAAATTATAATCTTCTGAAGCTTTACAAATTGTATATGAACAAGATGCATGCCACAAGTACAATATTAATAAATCATTGCCATAAAATAAAACCTCTATTTATTTCAAATTAAATTATACTGAATGAAAATGCGATATTAAGATGTAATATATTATCGTGTAGTAGTTTTAGTGTGATTTTCAATAAATAATGCAAATTTAAACATTTTGTTATATAATTTGTGCCCAGCAGTATTATGGTGTTATATACACTTTTATCTATTTTTTGTTTTTATTAATTATGATCTAACAAATTATATCACAAATTTTATTCAATAAGTAGGCTTTTTTGTAATCTTTTACAATTTTTTTACATAGTTTGTACTTATCGAATACAGTAAAAATATTATAATATTTTGTTAGTGGTGATTCATAGTTAGAATTTTGGTTTGAATATATTTTTTATTCAGTGTATGTAATACAAAAAGTTCCTGCGGAAATTAGGTACACTTTTTGTAAATGAAATTTAAATTTAAATGTTCAAAAACTGGTAAAAGCTATGAATCATCTCATCTTTGGTGTGAGTACTTATCGCATCAAGCCCCAGCTTTTGCATAGTGTACAATATTCATTTTCTCAAAAACGTGAAAAATCAACCTGCCCTAATGCCGGTGGCTGTTGGAATCATTGTACACATATATCATTTTGCCCACTTCTTTGCAGTATTGTTCGAAGTTGACCTCTTTTTCATAGCCAGTTATTTTCACCTATATTCTGTGATCTTTAAAAAAATATCTATTTTTTTTCATCCCGTAAACTTCCTTAGGGCCTTTCTTATGCAATGTCATTAAACCGTTGCTCCACTTCGTGCAGGTCAAAATAATGTCCCAGTCTCCATAGCAGGTAGATACCCACATGCTCACATAACGCGCTGCGTCATATGTCCCCAATGGCCACATCGCAGATTCTGTTTCTGTTCACCCATACCACACCATCGTGGAACAGTATCGGTCTCTGCGCCTCTTTATAGTTGACCTCACTATCCTCAATACAACACTACTCCCCGGTCAGTTCAATCGCACTCGTTAATAGCTTTTCCGATATGGAAGGGTAAAACTCCTCAATTTGAATTCTCTTTTGTTTTTTATATTGAACCAATTAATCTTCCTTCGTCTTGCGACATTGATTTACCTGCACGGCATTACGTGTATACATGCACGCCGTTCCTAACATTTTTTCTCATATTTATTTGTTTGGGTGGGGTTTAGCAACCTGTATTGCAGATAATTTACAAAGATATTTTTATGATGTTTTATCGTGATGAAAGGTTGTTACTTCTATAATTTAAGCATTCTGACACTTATCTCCAATGACTCAGCTATGTTCTGGCTTTCAGAATTTATTTGGGTTTCGCAATCTTGTGTCGCTTTTTCTACTTCATTATTGAGGGCGTTCTTGCTTTCATCTGTATCGACTTCATAGAAGTTATGCAAAAAATATATATATAGTCATCCACAGAAAAGCCTGTTTCGCTGTATCACAGCTCATTATCCCGGAAGAGAAAGGGAAATTTTAGCGTATTATATACAGATGTATACAAACGCCAGCAGCCAGAGGGCTCAATGCATTAATGAAGAGCGGTATATATAGTACATATAAGGTTAATGGTCAGAGTTGAATCAGACCAGGAAGCAGTAGCATTAAAAAGTGCTCAATGCACGTATGAAAAAATAATCGATATCTTAATTTAAAAGTTAAAAAATAACATATAGAGTTTTTAACTTTTAAATTAAGAGATCAATTGAATCCGCTACGTTGGTTTCAACCTTACGGTTTGCTCAGGAGATTTTAATCAATTGACCTACCAACGCTTTATTTAAAAAGAAAACAAATAATTATTTTTAAAAAAATAAATAAACAAACGAAGGACATTGGGTGTAATAGAAAGTGAGAAGGAGGATGTAATACTTTTTGTGATCCAGCCTCATGAGCATAAGAATTTTTTTAGTATGTATGTAGGGACTCATGACTTCGGTTTTCTGGTTCAAAAGGTTCTTTGGATGCGAAAACGTCATTATTGCTAATGAATCAGAAATCCAAAGTAATGAGTTCTTGCATAGATAGTAAAAATTCCTCTTATTTATTCCGCTGGATAAAAAATGTATGGGCATTTCAATTGACACCCCACACCCTACCGACATTGATAATATTATTAGTATTTATATTATTATTATTATTATTGATGTTGTTGTTGTTGTTGCTGTCGCTGCTGCTGCTGCAGCTGCTGCTCTTCTTATTCTTCTTCTTCTTCTTCTTCTTCTTCTTCTTCTTCTTCTTCTTCTTCTTCTTCTTCTTCTTCTTCTTCTTCTATCACAAGGTCGTGTTTATTTATTAAAAAAGTAATATAGCGTTCATTAGGTTTTTGTTTTAAATAAAGCGTTGTGAGTTCAATTGATAAAAATCGCCTGAGGATACCGTAATGTTGAAACCAAGGTAGTGGATTCAACTTATTTTTAAAGTATATATATATATATATATATATATATATATATATATATATATATATATATATATATATATATATATATTACTTAACAGTTAGTTTTAGTAGATACTCGTATTTGAGTAGACTCTTCGTTTATGTATAAAACAGTATATTTATTTATTTTCGTCTACCGGCCTGAATATTCGAAAAATCTTATTCGAGAAGAAAAGTTTCGAATTCCACTGGAGATTGAATATTTTTCTCTAATAAGATTCCTCGAAATTATGGTTGGTTGATTTTTTTAGCGGCATATCCGTCTCTCTCGGTTATTTAATGCCGGAATCAGATGTTTTGAAGACAATTTTATGTCTTTAACTAAGTACATTTTCAACACAATGTCTTCTCTTACAAATAAAGTATATTGTTGGTCATTTTACAATAATACGTATTGTTGGTATTTTTACGATATAGTGTTTTGTTTTTGTTTGGGTGTTAATTATTTACCCATATTTGGGATCCTAACAGGTGCTACCACATCAGGAAATGATGTGTCTTAATAATCATTCCAATAAAGATCCATTAACCTTTAACTACTGAATATCGACAAAAGACTGTATTTTCTTTTGAAAATTCATCAACCGGGCATTTATATTTTACATGTAATAGACGTAATATATGTAAGTCTTTATCCGTTCCTATTGCTTTTCAGCGGGATGGCTGGAAAGACTCAAAATATATTGACTCTGTAACTTCAAGTATTGAGAAGAGGTCACTGTTATAGGACCGAGCACACTGATAGTGATTTATTAAATGCGCTGCTATCGCCGATCCAGATATATTTACAATTTTTCGAAATTGGCTTTCAGTATAAACTGGTATCTGCTCTCTCTCTCTCTCTCTCTCTCTCTCTCTCTCTCTATCTATCTATCTATCTATCTATCTATATATATATATATATATATATATATATATATATATATAGATAGATAGATAGATAGATTCATCCTTACGCCGAACATCTGCCTAAGTAGCATTAACCTTTAATGTTTATATATTTATTATATCATATCCTGTTTCTGGTGTTGTAATATTTTAGTTGCTGTCGCACTTTTCTTGTTCTCGGCTGCGCTCTGGCGAGAAACTAACATCGAATCGGTTAAGTTGCTTTTTTTCTGTATTAATTTATTTGCTTTTTGATATTACCAATTTACAGTAATGAAAACTTTAGCTATTCTTTCTTGTTGTTTTAATAAGTGTGTCGCCATTATTAAGTTCCGTACTCCTTTTAAAATATTTGATTATGTAAAGGCAAATATATACACAACACCGGAAATGGAAGAAAAGATGATAAAATTGTTGGCTTCAATCCTGTGGAAAATGACTGCAAAATACTTCCCATTGTATAAGCAGAAGTACATAAATGCATGCTGGGAATTTTTTCCAAGTCAATGAAATAGGCTCATTCTCGGAGTCATCAGTCGCAGAGTCCCTGTTTGTATTATCTTGAAGTCAGAACGCTACGTTCGCTTGTCCGAACTTACTTTATTAAGTTGACGCCGATTATTAATTTGTGAACTTTTTGCCATATTACCGTTTCTTTATATTATTGCTCTTAATGTGCCTTAGCTATAATGTTCCTGCTTTATATTATTTTTTGTCTTTTCTTTTACTTGTTGCTTTCTACAAACTTTGTCAGTTCTATTTGTTGAACAGTTCAGTTACCTATTTTGCATTGGACCATGGCTACTCACACCACAAAAATGAATAAAAGTAATCAACGGATTACCACAGAAATAATACAAAATAGGCATGAACAGGTGAGAAGGGGCTCCATTAAGAATTGTATACACGATTAAATGATAATCACACAGAACTATGGTATATGTAGAAACTAGAATATCTTCTATAGATTGATGCACATAAAACCCTCTCGAGGTTTGAGATGACAACAGGTCGGTAAATCGAGGCCATAAAACAGGAATTATTCGTCGTAGGAAACGCGCACACAGGAGATTTCGCTCTTCCGGCGAACCAACAATGAAAATAATTTAGAAAAATAGATATGCATATAAAATCTACAACAGCGGGATATACTGGAAGATCTCTGCAGATCTATCTTCATAGCTATCCCTAAGAAACCAGGCGCAAACGTATGCGAACTCCACCGAACAATAAGCCTAATGAGCCCCGTGAAAAAGTCCTCATCCGTATTCTGTTGAATAGAGAGCGCAACAGAATTAGGCCAGAGATAGGACAAGAATAGGGCGGGTTCTTTAAAGACACCGGAACAAGGAACGCGATATTTATGCTCAGAATGTTATCAGAAAGAGCTATATAGATGCAGAAGGTAGTGTACCTATGTTTCATAGACTACACAAAGGCCTTCGACAAAGAACGCCACAAGGATCTACTGGAACTCTTCAGCAACCTTGATATTTTCGCTAAAGATATCAGAATAAACAAGAACCTATACTGAGAGCAAACAGTATGCATACACATAGCGAACGTGTTCAGTGAATATACAAAAGTAGAAAGAGGCGTAAGACAAGTATCCGTCTTCTCACCCGACCTGTTCAAACTATACAGTGAGGCAAGTCTGAGAGAATTTGGAACCCCTACTGGGATTTAGCATTGGCGGACACAATTTTAACAACATAAGACACGAAGATGACACAGTTCTGAGAGCAGACACGGAAAAGCAATTACAAATATCTTACAGAAGGCAGCGACGGAGAGAGAGAAGAAGGGACTATGAATAAATCACAAGAAGACAGAATGCATGGACATCAGTAAAAGGATGAGCCCGAAGTGCGGTTTTCAGGTCGGGAACAATAGAATCAAGCAAACGCAAAAGTTTAAATATCTGGGAAGTCTTTTGACAGAGGACAGTAAATGCGACACTGAGATCCGTAGACGTATTGGGATGGCCAAGGACGCATTCCAAATGTTGGGCAGAATATTGCGAGACAGGAGGTTTTCTTTGGTGACAAAGAAAAGAATACTGAGCTGTTATGTGACATCTGTTCTTCTTTACGGTAGCGAATATTGGATGATTTCCTTAAAGATGACGAAGCGACTCGAGGCAACGGAGATGTGGTTCTACAGAAGGATGCTATCGTGGACTGATCGTTTAAGCAACGGCGAGGTTGCTTAGGCACTTAGGTATAGCTATGACGAATTATCTGCAGAGATCTTCCGGTAAGGAGGAGGCTTATACTTAACATCAGGAAGAGGAAACTAAAGTTTCTGGAACACATAATGAGGAAGGAAGGTCTGTAGAATCTGAAACTCATGGGTCGAATAGAGGGAAAGAGAGACAAGAGAAAACAACGCATGACATACCTAGCGGGCTTAAACAAGTGGATGACAGAACGTGGTCTGGGGGAGGTAGCATGGGGAAGTAACTTATTGAGCGCTGCAAGAGATAGAGGGAGGTGGAGAGCCATGATCGCCTACGTCCTGAAAGGACATGACACATAAAAAGAAAGACATCCACACAGTAAAAGAGTTGGAGCAGATGTGGAACTTGAATGTGAGATCGTAGGATCGAATTTGGAGGAAAAGTTGGAACCAAACCAGACGACATCATTACTGAAAACAGTTAGCATACTGGAGTATTGAGGATACTTGATGGCGCTTAATCTCCAGTGTAATCCATCAGTTACTTCAGATTTAAACAAGCAGTGAGGAAAGAAATTATTATTATTATTATTATTTTTATTTCCTTTGGTATCTGGCGTTTACACATTTCTTTCCGGGTCCCGCCCAGGGACCTAAGGTTAGAAATGGCATCATGACACTTTCCACTGCAAAAAAAAAAAATAAAATAAAATAAAATATAATTACATAGATAAAGCCCTTCGTAAAGTGTGGGCTGTACTTGTCTGAACAATTTTTTGTATCTTTTTGAGGCATGGACTTCCAGGGATCCCTTCAATCAGATTACTGGAATCTTTTCCAACCAGTCCAAGGGCTCCAACTACAACAGGGATTGTTGATGTTCCCATGTGCCACATTTTTGAGATTTCTATTTCAAAGTCCTTGTATTTTGACAGTTTTTCGAATATCTTCAAAGATACATTGCAGTCTGCAGGGACTGCCATATCAATAAGGAGGCACTTATTTTGTTTGTGGTCTTTAATAACAATGTCTGGGCGGTTGGCTTTGATTGTTCTGTCAGTGTGTATTATTATCATTATTATTATTATTATTATAATTATTATTATCAAAAACAACAACCACAACAACAACAACAATAATAAAAATAATAATAATAATGATAATAGGTGCTCTTTAGAAAACTGACTGACAGGGCGAACATAGGCGCTCTGTTATTCAATACGGTGCAGATCTCCATATATTTAACCTTTCTTTCTATCTGTCCATCAAATCCTCTGTCCGTACCGACTCTTTTCAGAAATACGTCTATTTTGTAAATACCATTGTCAGAGTTCAGCTACATATAATATGAACAGGAAGCTAAGCGATTTCCGTGAACCTGCGAACCGACGCCATCTTGACAAGATTCGAGTTTTGATGACATTCATTGCTGCAAGTCAATCAAATAGTAAAAAAGTAGAAAAGCGAAATCAAAAAGAAAGAGAAAACGACAGAGAACGAAAAAGACCTATCTAAGAAAGAAAAAAGAAAGAGAATATCTAAGAAAGAAAAAAGAAAGACATTATTAAAGAAAAAAGAAAGAAAAAGAAAGATAAGGATGATGAGAGAAAGCAGGCAAAAAAGTCGAAAGAATCAGTAGAACAAAAGTAGGAAAAACGTCAAAGAAAACTCGCCATATATATATATATATATATATATATATATATATATATATATATATATATATATAAATTACGCTACTACTACTACTACTACTACTACTACTACTACTACTAATAATAATAATAATAATGACAAATCAGGGTTATGTTTGATAACAAGGATCTTTGTTTACATTATTTACATCGTTCGGATTGATATGCTCATCTTTATTGGCATATTTAGGACGTTTCCCTAATTTTACGCTCTAACATTCTTCAGGTGATATCTGTGGGAATTTCGAGTCGAACCCTTTATTTAGTCAACGGGAAGCTGAAATAATAGACAGAGAACATCACCGGAAAATACGAAAAGGAAACAGCCCATATGCTAGACCACAAAGATCTCCTAAGCCGACGACGCATAGACATTAACACAATATGGGAACTAGTTATACAGAGAGCTCGAGAAAAAAAAAACAACAGAATTTGCTATATTTGGTAAAAAATGGTTTTTCAGGCATTAGGTTTACAAGTCCCAAAAATTCACTAACTGTCACAGTGGATAAAAGCGTTGACTGATTAATCCAAAAAGTTACTTGACTCAAAGACTTTTGAGTTCAATAACTGAATGAACACAAATTTAGGAGAGTTGATTTGCTAAAGGGAATTAACTAATACTGAGATATCCAAAAGAGGCATGGCCCGTGAAGTTAGAGCCAACTACCCTTGGGCTAATAAAGGGGTTCGAAATTTGAATGTACATCACGTGAAGAACGTCGGAGCGTACAACGGCCGAAAAGTCGTGAATATGACAATAAAGTGTTTATAAGTCCCTAAAAAATTCACTCACTGTCACAGTGGATAAAAGTCTTGGTTGATTAACCCAAAAAGTTACTGGACCCAAAGAGTTGTGAGTTTTCTACCTGAGGCAAACAAAAACTTGGAGAGCTGAGTTACTAAAGAGAATTAACTGATACTTAAATATAAAAAAGGATTAGCACGTGGAATTAGAACAATCTACGACGTGCACTCAATAAAAGGGTTCGGTTGAAAATTTCAACGTATATTGCCTGAAGAAGGCTGGAGCGTACCACGGCCGAAACGTCGTGACTATGACAATAAAGATGACGATAACAGTCCGAACGATGTAAATAGTGTTACTAGTTGCATAAATATAAACAGATATTGAAATAGCATTGCGACTATGTACTCAATAAACCCATTTCATAAACAAATGTGAACTAAAATCAAATAATATGAAATACTTGTGCAAATGTAAGTTTGATGCTGACCGTTTTTTTTCAGGCGCATACTATACATCCCAGGTTCACATGAAGGTTTCCCTAAACACGTAGTAAAGGAGTAGCTACTGAACAGATAGTTGTTCTCATATCTACATTTAGAAAGTAGTTTAAACATATCTCTCCCGATTGGACATTATTAATTTTTCATCCAGACATTGTTCATGGGCTTATAGATCCAGTTTTGCATGCACAACTCTTTCCTTAAAATTCCTCATTCGAAGTGCCTTTAGTTTTCAGTCTCTATAGACATTTTTCTGCTTTTCTTATCTGTATTACAAAAGGGGTTACAGGGCGTGGAAAAATTATGAAAAGAAACATTAATAATGAGCGGGAATAGGAAAGAGAAATCACGATGACAGTAGATAGCGATTGACACTGATTTAAATTTTTGCAGATTAAAGTTGGCTGGAAAACGAGAAAATGCGAGAAAAACTCTTAGCATAGAATTTACGGTTATATCTAGACAGCTCAACTATAAACTGATGAGATCTCGACGCCAGTTTAATACTGCACTTAAATTAAAAAGTCTAGGCGCCATAGTGAAGAGATCACCCGAACAATTAACATGGAAGTCTTTATAGAAAAGACACAGAGAGGCAACCTTACGGCGGTAGGAAAGTGACTGAAGGCGAGCCACAAGGTCTGAACCAAAAATGCTAATTCTTTGGATTTTTTTCTAAGCATGGACGAACGGTAGACTTATAGATATGTAAGATAGATTCTGGAGAAAAAATGTTATATATCTCGATCAGTTACAAAAGGGATGTGCAATTTTGAAAAGCTATAGGGCCAAACCAGTAAAAGTTGAAGTTCGATCACAAACCGGCATGAGAAGGCAATACGTTTCGTTTCTTGCGCCTCTGTTGAGAAATTAGCTCAGGAAAAGAAGAGGCAAGTCAAGATACAGGCGCCTATGTTAAAATTAAGCGGTATCATGCCAAATTATCAAAGTAGAATCTCAAATAAAGTGACGAATATTATGAGAATAATAGCTAAATGGAAGCAAGGACGAGTTTTGCATATGTCGTCGTTGAACGTAAAGAGAATCTTGATAGAGTTTGAAAACAAGTGTGAAAACTAAAATGGTTTTTACACCGTCGACAATCTTTCGGTTGTATCTCTTAGCGATCGCGATTTGCTTTAGGATTTAATTGTTCTAGCAGGTTAATCTGGCCACTTAAAAGACAATTATAAGTTTTAACTGATAGTCCAGGCTTGTAATTTGATATCGTCGGTGTGCAAGGGGAAAGTAAGGGTTATTTTTTGACGTGGGAAAATATGTAGAAAATTCTCCCTAAGAAAATAGTATATTCTCTAATGTAAACTGAAGCAATAAACTGAGAGTTGACTTTTTAACAATAAGACTGCTAAATTCTTTTGAGTGATAAATAATTTCCCTTATTGTTTATCAACTTTATTCTTCAAAAAATAAACTACAATTACAATATATTCAATTATTTCAGATCTTCTATAGACAGATTTCGAGTAAAATGACATAAGTTTGGATAGGGAAAATTTTCCGACGAAAACTTGACCCTGTTTTTTTTTTACCCGAGAAAGCTTTCCCTATCAAAGTGTTTTGCAGCGATCGAAAAAAGGAATAAATAGGTTTGTCCAATTGTTAGATTAAGATTTGAAACTTTGTATCTTCGAAATGATTAAAGATATCTTACTGGAATTTTCCGAGGTTTTTATAACACTATTAGACCCTTCATGGAACAATAAGTACGTTACACCCGACACACACACACACACACACACACACACACACACACACACACACACACACACACACACACACACACACACACATATATATATATATATATATATATATATATATATATATATATATATATATATACATATATATATATATATATATATATATAAGCTGAAATATTAGGTTATATGAGAAGTAATGTCGTATTTTGGAACCAAACATTTTTTGTGTGAAAAGTACAATTAAAAATAGGTTTATTTCTCTTGAATATAATTTTTTCCTTACTACTTGTAAGAATCCTGTATCCTGTGATGGCTTGGTGAGCAGTCAGTCGTATCTTACAAGCTTTGTCTTTTACGAACATTTAGAAAAGGCAAAGATAATTGCAGTAATGTGCGAAAGAAGTTCTACTCACTCAGCTTTATAGACTTGATAGACTCCAACGTTGGAGTTTCCTTGAACACATCAATTTGGGCCTCTTTAGTTCATAGGTCAATCGTTATTTTCTTCTTTATGCATATAATCTGTATCTCCTATATCATTTTCTTGAATTTATGGCATGCACCTCATTCATAATAATAAATTGACCGTAAACGTCGAATTTGAATGGATTTCGAGCCATATATTCAGTGAAAATTCAAAACAAAGACTTTTTCACAACTTGAACGAGCACAAAGGAGAGATTTTCATTAAATTTCTTCACAGTGAATAGGAAGAGCTTTATTCATCAGAAACTAAATCGAAACCTCATTCAGAAACTTAAATATGTTGCTTTGGGGATACTTTTACTTCCTCAAGAGAACTTTCAGATTTCTCTGATTTTTAATGAAGTCCTTGAATCATTTACGAAGTATAAAGCAAGCTAATTCAATCATCTGAGAATCCTCTTTCTTCCCTCAATCAGCATGTTTGATGTTGACTTCTAGAAGAATGACTTGTTACTTCTTCTCGATCTAACATTCTCTGCTTGCATGAAGTGGAAAGACTATATTGAAACCATTGCTAAGTGAATTGCTAAAATATTTGGCCCATTATGTCGTGCTAGACAATTTCTCTCTCCAGAGTCTGTTCTACATATCTACTATTCGACCATGCTTAGAATATTGCTGCCACATATGGTATTCAGCTCCTGGAGATTCTTGATAAAATCCAAAGAATCAGCGATATTATTGGACCTGACCTGGCGTCTCCACTTCAGGCACTTTTCTACCGACGTAAAGTTGCTTCTCTGTGTCTTTTCTATAAATACTTTCATGGTAATTATTCCGATTGAACTAGATTAGCAACAGTGTCTGATCAATTTACAGTTGCATTGGCTACATGTAAGTTATATGTTAACAGTTTCTTTTCTCACACTTCTAGCTTGTGGAACTCACTTCCGGCTCTTTCCAGTTAATTATTTTCCATAATAATGCTTCTGCTTCCAAAGTATTTCATATCTAGTAACCCCTCCTTTCGTAGTGGCTTTACTGCCATGCTTGGGATAATCCGATAGAGTTGTTTAGCTATGGCCGTTTGTCGTTCCTGATAATGATAGTTTCTCGCTCCATTATATAAATTTTGTTTCATTTGATCCTGGATAGAAATCAATTTAATTTTTTCTATATACTTTTTCCTGTATCGATTTTTACTGAAACTTATTTTCTGCATGTATTCAGATCTTTATCACAAATAGCGATCTATCAATTCGAAGGCGACGTTTTGCAGTACAGTGGTGAATGGAAGCAGCAACAATAACTGAAAATACACCGTGAAACATAGCTCTGTTTAAGGCTAAACAATATTATTTTTCTTTTATCTAAGCGGCTAAAAATGTTCTCCGATCTATAAACACAGTTGAAAACACATGACCGGAAACGGAAGAAAACATGAGCCTCAAACATTTTATCTACAATTTTGATCACAATGATCAACATTTTTGAAAATTAGAAAATGTATAGTAAATAGTAAACTCCCAGATGTTAACAAAACTTATTTGTCCTATATATATATATATATATATATATATATATATATATATATATATATATATATATATATATATATATATATATATATATAAATAAAAAGGAAAGAACAGTAAGATATAAAATCCGGTGTTCTTATAGATATTTTTATTTTTACACAATAGTGCTCTATGTAAATTTAAATTTACAGAGCATTAATATTATAAATTAATAGATTTAAAATATGGTTTTACCGCTACACAGTGATGACCATGTTTCAGAAATGGAAGCTAAAGCCCCTGAATTTAATTTTGTTATTAAACCAAAGACATTAGTTCCATTTCCTCATCAAGCGAATTTTGGAGTAACTTACTTTTTAAAATTTACGGTTGTTAACGGCACAGGAAAGATTCATAGTTTGAGGGTTTCCAAGGTTACCGATAAATCCATTCATCTAGACAAGGGGTGGTAGAGGGTTCAATTTTTAATTTTCGTTGTCTCAGTTAATAGTTACATTTGAAAGCGGGGTTATGTTTAGGGATGGGTAGGGATGTATCTTTTAACAAATTCTGACATCCGCTAAATTCATGTCATCTGGGTTTATTTCTAACGGCAAAAATTCTTATGGTATTATTTCTATTTGTATATTTAAAGATTTTGAGGGACTGTTTAGGTTAGAATATGTTTTATCCACCTTTCTAAAAAGTTATTTTTAATATTTAATATACTATACTCCTAGTTAAAAACCAAGTAAATGTATTAGGATTACTTACAGTATTTAAAATTATTTATTCTTATCGAGTATAAGTAAATATTATTTTATTTTATTTTATTTTATGTAAACTTTATGACAATGACGGCAAAGGTGGTTAAATTATTTCACTAATTCAATAAACTTTTATTTATAAATTTAGTATTATAAATGTATATATGTATGTATAAAGGACATTTAATGTTCAATATTATATTCTAACTTATTAATTTCACATGACTTTCGGTGTTCACTTGGATTCTTTCCAGTGTTTGAATTGCTTTGAGAGAGGTGTTATGGTTAGAGTACGTTTTATTTAATTACAATTTTAAAAGATATTTAGGTTAGAATCTGTTTTATTTAATTTCAATTTTAAAACATTTTTAAAAATTCTACTTTCAAATTTAACTTTTTAATTTTAATCGGCTATATTTCTTTATAAACCAAGTAAATGTAATATAATTATCTACATTATTTAAAATTATTTATACCCATCAAATATGAGTATGTATAATAATCAGGTAATTTTTTTTTTTTTTTTTTTTTTTTTTTATAGATTATTTAAAGATTATTTAAAGATTATTTAAAGAAAACTTTTGGCAATGACGACAAAAAATAGCTATTTCATTTCTCTGATTCAGTAATTTTTTATTTTTTATAAACTTAGTAATTAATTAAAAAGTTAAATTTGAAAGTAGAATTTTTAAAAATGTTTTAAAATTGAAATTAAATAAAACAGATTCTAACCTAAATATCTTTTAAAATTGTAATTAAATAAAACGTACTCTAACCATAACACCTCTCTCAAAGCAATTCAAACACTGGAAAGAATCCAAGTGAACACCGAAAGTCATGTGAAATTAATAAGTTAGAATATAATATTGAACATTAAATGTCCTTTATACATACATATATACATTTATAATACTAAATTTATAAATAAAAGTTTATTGAATTAGTGAAATAATTTAACCACCTTTGCCGTCATTGTCATAAAGTTTACATAAAATAAAATAAAATAAAATAATATT
>OZ038486.1:112552252-112622252 GCA_964036315.1 Acanthosepion esculentum | reverse complement strand
GTTTTTAAAAAGCCCGGGGTGAGAATGCGTTCGCAGTTGCATTTGTGGCACGAGAACAGCTATGATATTATCCGTCAATGACTTTTGCAACCAGTGCACCATCCTGGCCCTTTCCGTACATGTTACAGTTTGAACCTCCTGCTCACATTCCTGCCAGCAACCGGGGCGTGGAATGTGGAGCATTCATTCAATTTTATTCTTCCTCTCTCTGTCTTTGTACTTTCTCTTTCGCCTTGTTTCTCCACCTCCTCTCTATTTCTTTGTATCTCTTATTTACATCTAGTGTACTTAAATACACGTAGAAAGAAAATGCGATGTTAAAAGCTAAGAAAATAATATGGATACATTTTCTGCGATGAAATAAAACAATCGACACCCCTGGTTTAAAATGTTTTCCGAAAATCAGGAAATTATCCGATTCAAACGAAATTTTCAGGGCTTATTCTTTAGTGGTTGAGAATTGTACTGAAATGCTTATTTATTTAGAAAAAATTGGGAAATATTTATTTTGTTGCATGTTTCACCCTCTTTTCGTTATCCCATGTGTACTTTTTCATTTCGGGGGATTAAATTGTTTGCAGTTATATAAAAAGAATTACGCAAATCGTCTGTGAACATTCATAAAATTCGGGCCGCATCTTGCCAAAAAACAATTGAATAAAAGTCAGAAAATATTTTTTGAGAATTGGTGCTTGCATAATTTAATAAAATAAGTTATTTTCTTTCAGGTTCGACAGAACGCAAGACTTAAAATACAACGCCCGCAACACCCGGTCAGGATACATCACTATTATTTCTGCTCATGAACAGAAGTGCACAATTCGTCACCCCCTATTAAACATGCTTAACTGTCTACTGGTACAACAGATTTGCTTGACAGGTAAAAAGTATCAGATGTTTGACCTACATCGGGAATCATAGCTACAAGTGCAGATTCCTGACTCACAGGATGCCAGTGAATTCCCCCGACGTGTAAGCAGATTGTCAAAGCAGTTACGCTTAGGATGTACACATGTCGGACTACTGGATAACAGGAAGATATATACGAAGTCGGATCAAAAGAAATAACTGAACTGTTGCTATGGTACCCCGGTGTTAAAGTACGAAGGGTGAAACAGATTGCTACAGATTGACCTTGATCTCCGTCGGGTATGCACAGGAAGTTATAACGTTCTTACTCACTTCCATTTTTTATAGCCGTGCTAGAAAGGAAAGAGTGTAGAGTGTGCGGGTCATCTCGTTACACCACAGAGTATCCATCAGTGACCATATCTTGTGCAGCAGTTTTTGTCAATGTACAACATTTCCCAGGTACGACAGGTACCATATTCCCCAGATCTCGCCCCTTGCAACTTTTTCCTCTTCCCGAAAATCAAATCACAATTGAAAGGAACAAGAGTTAAATGACGTCGAAAAAAATCAGAACAATGAGACGAGGCTCCCCCCCCCTAAAAAAAAGTTTGTAGAAATGCTTCAATTAATAGAAACGACACTGGATAAAGCGTGTGGCTTTAGAAGAGGATTATCCCGAGGGGGTTAAATGCTGAATATGTTTTGTTGTTTTCTTTTTATAGTCAGTCATTTATATTACCATGCGTTATGCCCGCTTAGGCGAACATGTATCTTTCGATACATAACTGACGAGGTAGATTTTTCCCCACAGTAAGTTGCCATTCCTTTCTGTTGTAGACTAGTTGCCATCCAAGTGTATAAAACCTGGACTGTCCTGCTATTTACCCATAACTTGGGGGAGAAGAAGAGGATTCATACCTTTGCCAAGGTTATTAGCATGTAATTGATTTGACTGGAATTTGAACTCGGCTTTCCGATTCCTCAATCCAAGCCGTTATCCATTACATCACCGTAGCTTTTTATAGTACCGATACTTTTTGATCAGCCCTCGTATAAGTAACTTGGCCGAGAGGGAAATGATAGAGAATCTCGTTACATCCTCGCGAGAAGATGCACGTTCGAAGAATATAAACCAAAGCCACACACCCTCATCTTGATAGTCCTAAGGTGAATTATCATTTTATTCGTGAAAGAGATTCTTATTACTTATTATAACGAGAATGTTACAGTGAGGTATCTAAGATCCTACATAGTCGTGTTACCAATCTATATGTGTGCGGAATTAAAAGTGTTGGTTTTCATTGCTGTTGATACTTTGTTCTCATCAATATTTCGTTTAGGCTTGTAAACAAAATCTGATGTAAATTTTTTTAGAATTAATAAAAATAAAACACTTCGTTTGTTATTACTACTATACTTATTTGCCACCGATTGAGGAAAAACTTGATTGAGATAAGGTCGTGGGAATCTGTTGTCGCTAATGAAGTATTAAAGTTCATAGTGGTTCCCGCAGTTCTCATGCGTAAGACAAATTCTCCGCTGATAAGCTTTTTCTGCTGAACTAATTTTGCATCAGTTTGTGTCCTTTGAATTAACGTGAATTAGATCATAAAAATTGATATAAGCCGCGACAGATGTTAATAAATAAGACCACATTTACTGCTGAGCCATGAGTGGCCTTCGGGATTGTTTGCAAGAATCTAATTTAAATAAAAGTTCCTATCTTTTAGTCTCAGGTTTCGTAACGTAATTCTGCTAAAAACTCATTTCGCCACTGAATTGCTTTTTGTTATCTTTTAAGGAATCAAACTTTTCTAGGTTATTTAATGCTAAATTGTGTCGTTTTGATAATAGGTAAACGCAGGTCCTGTTTGGACGAGGGCCACAATGGTCGATATTGATCCAGTTTGCACGAAAATTAATAGACACTTGTCCATTTTGGAGGAGACAGACATTGGTAGACATCTGTCCGGTTTGCATGACAATTAAAATAGAATATAGGATTCCTTTGCGCTAGAGTCGGAATGGTAGACATACGTCCAGTTAATAGGGGCGACACAATGGTTGGTATAGATGTAGTTTTTACGAGAGTCACAATGGTTGATATAGGTTCAGTTTGTATGAGAGACACAATGGTAGACATAGATCCGGTCTGTACGAGAAACACAGTAGTTGATATAAGTCTGGTTTGTACGACATACACAATGGTTGATATATGTCCAGATTTTACGAGAGGCACAATGGTTGATATAGGTCCTGTTTTGTACAAAGAGGCTCAGTAGTTATAGATATAGGTTGTGTTTGTATGAGCGACACAATCTTTGATATATGCCCAGTTTGTATGAGAGATACAATGGTAGACATAGGTCCAGGTTATACGAAATACACCATGGTTATACGAAAGTCACAATGGTTGATACAGGTCATGTTTGTACGAGGGACACAGTGGTTGATATAAGTCCAGTTTGTACGATAGACACAATGGTTGATATAGGTCGTGTTTGTACGAGGGACACAGTGGTTGATATAGGTCCAGTTTCTATGAGAGACACAATGGTAGACATCGTTCCGGTTTGTACGGGATACACAATGGTTGATATATGCCCAGTTTGTACAAGAGGCACAATGTTTGATATAGGTCTGGTTTTGTACGAGATACATTATAGTTGATATAGGTCGTGTTTGTATGAGAGGCGCAGTGGTTGATGTATACCCAGTTTGTACGAGTGGCCCAATGGTTGATATAGTTTTGGTTCGTACGAGAGACACAATGGTAGGCAAAGGTTCGGTTTGTACGAGAGATAAAAAGGTAGACACCGCTTCTTTTTTTGCCAGAGAATAAAAACAGTTATACATGGTTACAACAAACATCTGGCTCCTTTATGAATTTAGTGACAAATTATATTTTATTTTTGTTTTGCACTTGTAGATACCCAATTTACTATATATCTGCCCTATTGTCTGTTATATAAAAAAAGATTATATAAAAAAGATTAAATGTCTTAACTAACATTTTTTATGTAGATGTACAAATGACGTATTAGTAAAAATAACCTCGATATATACGCGTGTCGTTATCATAACTGTACCTCATGTCTGTGCATATAACTATAGACTATCTTCATTCAGACGAAAACGAGTGTAAATATTGTATTCATAGTCAAAATACTGATGACTTTATACTATCGACAACGAGTCTTCGGGACTTTAAGTTTATATACCGTGTCTCTTAAGATTGTGGGCGATCTTAGCTCTCCATAACTTCCGTTCCTTTGTAGTTATAAATTAGATTTGACGCTTTAGCCTACCTCTTTATCCCTGTTCGGCCATCCATTACCGTTAGGAAGTTTACTCAGTTTCCACCTGCCTCTATTCGGTAATTTCTGAGAGTATTATATTCTCCAAGCATTCTTTCCTCGTTGTTATATCAAGAAATTTCAAATGTTTTTGTTTCTAATTGTATCATTTTTTTTATTTTCTTTAAAAATTCCTCTCTACTCATATGTTCTACATGTGGTATTTTCAATCTCTTGGGATTAGCTGTTTAATTTAGTTTTCGTCTCAAATCACCTGTTCAACGTCGTTATTACACTTCTTATGTCACTGTTCCTGATTAGTCAGTTTTCTAAATTGAGTCATTTTGACAGAAGTCTTTACGTGATTAGTGGAATCACCAAGCATTAATTCAAATCATTATTTCATTGTTCTTTTGTTTTGTTTGTTTATTTTTTATTTTGTTCGTTTTTTTCTTCTTTTTTGTGTGTGTATCACTGTCATTGCCTATGTTTATATTAGTTTTCTCTTTATTATTTATCGGTTTTCATTTATGTTCTTTTCTTATTACGAATTTAAAATGAGTTTTTGTCGGTGTTTATTTAAATGCCATTTATTGTTCCTTTAATCTTTATTGCGTAAGTTGATTCTGTCGCCATTACAACAATACGCCAGCCAATCACGCCTGAATGGACGTAATCGCTTTGATAAAGAGAAATTTCATTTTTCCTTTGCGCGTATTTTTTAGGCTATTGCATTGGGGTAAAGGGAACGGCTTAGAATACGGTTTTGCTTTTGAAAATTAAGCAAAACAAAGAAAAAATGAATCGATGAGAAATAGCAATAATAATATCAACAACATAAAACGTAAAACGTTTTAGCTTCAAAGAAATCTGTAATCATTAGAAACAAAAGACAAAAGCACCAAGCTTTTTTGTCATATAAAATAGCACAAATAAATAAATAATGAATTAATGCAAAATAAATATCAAAGTTAGTAATAATAGGCTAGGTGTGCTGAAATGTTCTCGGCTTGATTCACTTCCGAAAATTTGAATATTATTTTGTCATTGTAACTGAAATGATTGTTTATCTATATTGTAATAATTTTTTTAAATCATTCACCCCAAGCAAGGTGATAATGCCACTAAGATGCAAAGGGTTACTGAGAGTGGAAGAGTATAAGAAGTCATTAGTGAGGAGAAAGGGCAATAAAGGAATAAGTTTCAGGAAGACAGAATATAGCGATTGATGTTGCATTTAAATTTTTGAGGATTCTAGGTGGAAGGGAAGCAAGAAAGCGGAAGAGAGTTCCACAGGCGAGAGAAAAAAACAAAACAATTAAAAGTTACATTTGTATTGGTACCAAGGAGGAGAGTTCATTAAAAATACTTATAGAAAAGAGAGAGGGGAGCGATGCCAGGGCGGTGAGGAAGTGACTGGTCGAGTTACTAGGTCAGGACTCTTCTTTGGAATTTCTCCAGAATCACAAGATATATAGCCAGAGCACCAGATCAGATATGGAGCAATATTCTGGCGAGAAAACCCGTCTGGTTCCACACAGGAAACAACTTTCTTAGAAGCAGACCTAGTAATCAATTCAATATAATCGCCCCACTTCATTTCATTAGAAAACGTGAGACCATGAATGCGCAATTAGTTGTTCGCCTAAAGGTTGGCATCAGCCATGCTGATGAAGAGCACAAATGTCTGCCTGTGATGATTTAAGGATAGCAGTTTCGTTTTGGAGGCTTTAAAATTTACAAGCTATTTCTTTCCCCAAATAACACCTGATTGGAAGTAATTTTCGAGAGCTGCTGCCAGTTATCAGATCTATCGGACTTGCTATTAAGACAAGAGTAAATAGTTGTGTCTTTAGCATAAATGCCTAGTTGGGAACTGATGATATAGGAGATGTCGTTGATGAAAATAAGAAAAAAATGTAGATCCCTGGATAGAGCCCTAAGGAACTCCTGCATTGATGTAAAATACGTGGGCATTCAAGATCACATTAATTACCAAATTTGTCAAGAATTATTGAATTAAGTAAAATATTTGTCCAGACACACAACAGCTTGTGGAGAAGGTCAGTAAGCCAAATTCTGTAAGGTCTTCGGGATATCTTATGCCACAAACCGAGTCTAGCCGTTCTTATCTAAAGCCTGATAGACAAATTTAGTAATAACCGATAACACATTGGAGGTTGACCTGGAGAAACGAAAGGCATATCACTTATCTGAAAGAAGGTCATGTGAAGAAGAATGTTTAGTCATTTCAGAGTTGATTAAAGCCTCTAGTGCTTAGCTACAAACAAGGTAGGAGACTAAAAGAGTGGTGATAATTTGCTGGATTGCGTTTTATTTATTTATTAATCTATTTTATTTTTACATAATTGCAGAAACCTACAAAAATATTTTCAATTGATGAACTAAGATATGAAATTTATCCTCCGAGAAAAGAGAATTTAGAAAGAATAAGCAAGAAATTAATAGTCAAAATGCAACACATTTTTTCTGGCCACCAATTAAAGATAGAATGTAGCGTTATCTCTTAACTAATGACGTAAACATGTCTTCCATTGCATTCTTCACTTGTTCTAATTGAAGCCGGTAATTAATTTAATTGATTGTTTCGTTCAGCACAATAAGATTATAGTAGAGGTCACCCGACATATACAAGCATCAACGCCTCAGGATGAAGACTTGCATTCACTGCGGTTAGTGATGATTCATATCGTTTCCTTCAGGATATCTTTCCGTTCACGTCGTTGTAATATATCCACTTTTCATTGCCTCTCACTATGCGTTAAGAAACATCGCGCACAAAAATATGGTGCAGTAGGTTGTTGTCATTTCTCCGTAAATCAGGATTTAAAGCAGATGCAAATGAATTATCAGCATTTGATTTTGAATAGTCAATTATTTTCTGTATTGTGAATCGGTAAATGCTCTCCTATAATTACCATAGTTACATTAATGGGCTTGCATCTACGCAAACCCAAGATCAATAAGAAGAAATGTACTGTGAGTTGTGATACATTCCTTCAATCACCTTGTTTAAAGCTAATTGCAATTTATGCCATAGTATTTCTTCTTTTGATCCGTCCTTAATGAGTTTATCTCTGTTCAATTATCACATCGTAATTTTGACAGTTCATTTCTTTATCGATTATTTGGTATTTATATCATTATTTGGTATTTAAACGGTATTTAAATCATTAGAAAATCATTAAATATTAATTATTAAACCATTAAATATTACTTATTAAATGGTATTTAAATCATTAAATATATAATCATTAAATATTAATCATTAAATCATTAAATATTACTTAAATCATAACTCATCAAACCTGAACCTTACCGTTTCAGATATACGCTAACCTTATCTTCCGGCTATAACAAATTCCTCTTCATAGAAATCCCTCAAATCTTTCTTTGTCAACATATATATGACAGCGTCCTGGGTATGACTATAAACTATATCCGGTAGCAAGGCCTCTGATCGGGAGGTTTTGAGGAGAGCCAAACCACCTCTTAATTGCTATTGCTCCCAGGTCCACCAGGACCCTGGATTGTAGCACCTGTTAGGGTCCCAGCTATGAGCATATAGTTAACACACAAACAGGGGCCAAAAAACTATGAAAGTATGAAAATAGATTTTTATACTAAAAATACCAGCAATACAATTGTGCAAAAAACATTACCAGCAATACATTTTTGAAAAATAATATTACCTACAAACATGTGACTCTCGACAAAAAACACTCTTTACAAAGATACACCAATGAAACCTGATCTGCAAACTAATTTCTTTGAAATCAGTTTGCAGATCTTTGAAAATCCAAGAATAAATATTCTATTCATACGAACCTATCCTAAAAACCTTGTCAGCATTATATAAGCTAATAAGGTTGATATGCCGTAAAATACACCATTGATATTCGCCACATTTAATTGAAAATGAAACTGAAGCCCGCTTACTTGTTTCTATACCAATGACGCTGACATTCACAGTTGTTACGAGACAGTAGCTGTACTTCTTGACTTATATCACAGGTTATTATGTTTTGGCTCATGTGTGTTGTGTGAGGTTAAAAGACGTTTCCGTTTGCAACTAGCGCTTTTTTTTAGAATTATCTTTCTAATTAAACTACAGGTAATTTTACGATGTCATTATACATTGAAATAAATAAAAGGGCGCAAGCGAGTTTTATCTGGCTTTGCTCGATCTGGCACATGGTCAAGGATATCCTTCATAATGTTTATGTAATGCTTTTCTCTTCTGTTTTGTAGTAAACTAGTTGTGCATTTCACACAAGACCAGAGTTTTTATTTGTTTTTGGACAAGTTCACAAATGCTGATACTGAAAGCAAAGTGGTTCGTTGCGTTGAACGTCTATTGGGATTCAAGTTCGCCCTTGACCTTAAGCAGAATTCATATATAAGGTTTCATCCCTAAAGATTCTGGGAAACTAGTCTGCTCCCTGTCGATCTCCAGAAAGTGCCTGTCCCTTTCTGCCATGCTTTTTCTTTAAAAGAATCAGACTAGACCAAAAATGGAGTCTTGCTGCTATATCTAAGCTGTTTCTGCACATTAATCACTTTTCAGTTCAAACGTTTTACACGTTTTGCGGGAAATTACTTGATTTTCACTCTAAAACCCCTTCCTCACAGATGCAATATTACAAGTTTATCGCTTAGCCATCGCTGTATCTATCGCAAATGTTCTGAAGTGTTACATATCACCAGTCCAAGCTTCAACCTTTAAAGGCACAAGCCCTCCTTGCTACATCCATATGGCTGAATTACCCTAATTCCCTAAGTATTCTTCTGGTAAAAAGCGTGTTCCACCGCGAAAGATTTTACCCAAGAACCACTAGTTCATTGAATAAACACTCACGTTACTATTACAATCTTAACCGCTTCATGTCTTTGGTCAATTGTTATCTATCCCTCATATCCTCGTAATCTTCATGTACTATTTCTTCTTCTTACATTCATATCACACTTCACTTAGTAGTCCTCTACCTTGAGTGCCTCTTAGGCACTGTATTAGGTGAACATTAGTAAAAACAAAAGTTACATTTTTCTTATTTGTAAAATTGGCGCAACATAATCGTCCTTTTCCTATGAGCAACCCATACCATATCGGCATGTATTATATCAATATTATTACATATAATTAAATACAGTGGCGTGCAAATGTCTTCGGTACTTTTAATCTATTATAAATTTCTAAAAATTACCACTTTACAAGTACTTGCTTGACATCGACTCTTTTAAAGGCGAAATCCTGGCCCTTTCTTGTCGTTTTCCATACCTAATTATCAGAGTTTTCAGCAGGCTTTCTGAACGAGAAGGGGAAATGCGACCCCACCACCACAACCACAACTACAATGGCTGATATATGAGTCAGGTGAAAATTGTCCCTTTTTCTAGGACAACTGAAATTGTCCCCCGTATATAGAAAGAGAGATGAGTGTTAATAAAGCGTTTGAAGCAGAAAAAAAACGGTTAGAAATCTCGAGCATCGACCAGTGTAGTGAGTTCGATCCTCATCGAGTGTTTCGCTTTTTTGGTCACGTTTTCGACAAAATTAAGCGGAAATAATATCTGGGTGATTCAGCAATGCCGTAAAGCTGATGTGAATTTGATTCTCACCGCGTGACTTACATTTATGAAGTTATCTTATACAAAGCTTAGATAATGTTGAGAAGTAGTGTGTTTGATTTAAATAGAAAATAAAAACCTAATATATAACATGAAAAAAGAGAAACCTAGACAATGTAAAATGACACGTGGTAGAAAGAGTAAAATAGTAGGAGCTGCAAGAAAACGAAAGGAAAATTCGGTAACGATAAAATGTCTAAGATTTTCATTTTGTGTATTTCGCGTCTGTGTCACGTGGGGCGGTCGTAGAATTAGAAACTAAAGAAAAAAATATATCTTCTTTAAGGTAAATACTATTAAAACGACAGATATTTCGTAGCGATTAATTTTAATGATCGATTTTTCCAAGTTACCACAGGGGGGGGGAATTCCGTTAGACATTGTTCGAAGTTCATTTCAAAATAAAAGTACAGAAAATCTGTTCCAAGCTTTCAACTTTCTTCAGTCATCATCAGGGTAGGTAGAGACAATTGGTGAGTTTTGTACAATTTTGAAATGGTGTAACAACGCTATTTTTTTAAATTTCACTTACTATTACTATTTATTTTTTCCCTCCATAGGAATAGATAGGTTAGCTTATCGCCCGGTTCACACTCCTTCGCGGTCTTTTGAATAGGAGTAGAGGTTTGTCCTATGTTCTCTGTTTAGGGTTGGATTACCGGTTTCTTCTAAAGTCTACTTCAATTCTGTACTTCTAACAACTCCGTCTGATATCTTAAATTTTATTTACTAATTATGTATTTATTTTTTCTTCTCAATAGCTATAGATCGGCTTGCCTATCATCCTGTTCTCACTCCTCCCCGGTCTTTTGAACAGGAGTAAATAATTATCGTTTTTTTCTCAGTTTAGGATTGAGTTTCCGGTTCCTTCTACTTTTAATTCTTTTTCCCTCTCAGTGCCCTCCTTGTATCTTAGTGACATTATCGCCTTGCTTGGGGTGAACTGATTAAAAATACAAAGCTGTTAGAAGTTTGTGATGAAAGCGTAGTACGAATGAGTGTTGTAACATTGGCAAAGTGCGACGTGTTTTTTAATATATTCTATTAAGAATGTGAGCAAGTTATAATTATTTTTATTTCTTCATGGTTGTTTTAATCGACATAAAATGTTTGTCCTTTTTAATAGTATTTGGGACCATAAATAATGTAAAGTTACTAAATCGCAAATATTGATTCACCCTAAGAAATTATAAACTTTAAATCAAAGTTATTTTTTAATTAAATGTTTGGCACTCTTTTGAAATTAAAGATATTAAATCAAAATTTGTTTAGCTAGCGTCCCAACAACAATGAAAAATTACCAAAAATCAGGGAGTTATTCACTTTTCGTAAATACGGATGACATTCGAGGTACTTACAAGGAGTTTTTTTACAATTTAAAAAAAAAGAAGAAAAAAATCTGTTTTGGTCTGGTTTATCGTTATGAGCGCAAATGCACTTAGGAATAGCGCACCCGTGTCGCCCACATTTGGGGCGATGGCAAAGGTCAGCGTAAGTGTAATGGAAGTGCCTCGCTCTGGGAGAATGTGATGTGAATTTTAGTAAATATACATTCTTTTTATTTTGGGTTGAATTAACAGAAAAGATCGAGTATTTCACTTAAAAATATAAAGAAACAACAAAAATAAGAAAGGAAACCACAAAATAAGATGGACTTATATTTAAGATGAATATTGAAAAAAAAAATCATTTTAATAAATGATGGTTTTTTTACATTAACTATATAGGCTCTATGAAAATCCCTTAACAGTAACTGTGTCATAAGCGTGAAAATAAATGTCCATTATTATTTAACCATGAAGCAAATTTAGGTAAAAATGTCACAAATGAAATGAAGTGAAAAAATAGTACAAGTAATATTGAATACTAATTCCTTGCCCGGATTCATCTAAATATCATTCCCCTTCTTTATCCTTCGCGGTTCCATAGGAGTACAATTCATATTTATCATTATTGCAAAAAAATCCGTTACAAGATAGGGCAAATGTGAATTAACATTATCGTTAAAAGAATCTTACTCTTAAACGGCAATAATCTACTGGTTCGTAATAAATTAAACGAGAAGCTGTTAACTAAAAAAAACAAAAAAAAAAAAAAAACGTATGTCATAGAAGACAGTTTGATAGAAGTTCTGCACTAGTAAATCTGTTGAGCGTTTTTAAAAATTTATACGTTACAAACCCCACTCCGCCGGCTTCTTTTTCATAGACCTCCTTCTTCCCAGTTCTTTAAATTAATTTTCATAATATTTACTGTAAATAGGAAGGATTGTGAAGGATAGGAAACGATATAACTTAAAGGAATATGTCGATAGTCAGGCTTGATATATATATATATATATATATATTACAGAAAAGAGAGAAGCCGCAAACATTTTTGGTTATAATGCGGATTTTTAAATATATATTATACTTTATATTATAAAATCCACATTATTATGAAAACTGTTTGTGGCTTCTCTCTTAAATTATACACTTTTCTCTCATTGGAATAACTATAACTTCTCCCTTATATATATATATATATATATATATATATATATATATATATATATATATATATATATATATATATATGTGTGTGTGTGTGTGTGTGTGTGTGTGTGTGTGTGTTTATGTAGTGTGCGTTTAAAATAGGATTTAGAATCCCGACAAAGTTATTAAGGAATAGGACAAATGGAAAACATTTCATTGAAACGACATTTGATTCCGTGTTTCGCATATCTAGGCTTCATTAGATTAAAAAAACGAAAGAAAGATATGTGTGTATGTGTATTTGTGTTTATGTTTAAATAATGTCTCATAGTCCTTTTTAATTAAGCTGGTGTTTCTTGGGATTAAAGAAGAAAGGAAATGAGTCACTTTTTAAAAAGCCGTTAATATTTATTAGCGTCATTTCTTTATAATTCTTAATTCATATCATGCCATAGATTCATTTCAGTAGAGGTTATATGAATTTCTTGCATCCGAGCCATTCTGAAAATGAGAGGAAAATTTACATTCAATTCAAAAAAGATGGAAAACAGATATTAGCAACTTCCAACATGAACTAAGAAGTATAAAGAAAAGATGCAGAATAAATATTAACGGGCCAGAGAAATATACTATGATTCATTATTTAAATATACACACAAATGCACATCCACGCATTTCTTTCTTTCGATTTTGGGATCTGATGAAACGAAACGTGTAATCACATCTAGTTTCAATGATACATTTTTTATTTATCAACACACACACACACACACACACACACACACACACACACACACACACACACATATATATATATATATATATATATTAAAATGTAAAAGAACGAAAAGAATAATATTTAAACGTTCATAGCATTAATTTAAAAAAGTGTTCAATACAAGAGTAGCGCAATAAATGTATATTATAAACTGTTACCTTGGTATATGCAAGTTACTAATAATGTAACAGTTTACAATATATATATATATATATATATATATATATATATATATATATATATATATATATATATATTGTGTGTGTATTTAGGCAGCATTTTTTCATTCATACATGTTTCATTAAATAATATAGATAAGTGTTGTCTATATATTTTATGTAAGTTCTTTTTATATCGTCTGATAAGCTAAATAACTATAATTAAACAATGAAAGAAAATCACAATATTGATACATATTTTTAATCCAATCTAAGCTTTCGGCTTACATAAGCCATTATCGAAGATGACAATTACACAATATATTAAGCAATACACGAACAAGAAATTGATGATTGTCTGTTTTTGTTTACATGGATGATTTCCAAGCAACGATAAACACGTACATATAAGACGCTGAAAGCGAAAATCGCACCACAGCTCATGACGTCACACATGACCACGCGAGAGTGAATCCGATGAGTATTGAGTATGGAAAGCCGTAATGTAATATATATATATATATATATATATATATATATATGTTGACAAATGGAAAATGTTTCATTAAAACGATTATTATTCATATAATAGACTTAAATTCCGACCAGTGACAATATATTTGCTTCATTTTCAATATAACGACAGTATAATCATTTCGATGAACTTTTGTCATAAATGGAATCACCAATGTATATCTATAAAAATAATTTCCAGTGTATTTCTCTCAGAAAATTTCATGTTGTGCTTCCTTAAAAAAAAACTATTAGCAATGCATTTACTATATCGATATATGTAATTTGTATATGCTTGCACCTAATGTCTGTAGCGGTTTTGTTGTATTAAAATTATCTCCCTTGCATCGAATGAATCAAGTCATGTGTCAAGTTACTGGATGACTTCAACCAACGTTTTTATCCACTGGACCAGTGACTTTACCCACAGAGTTGTGAGTTCAATACCTGGCTACAGCAGAAGTGAACAAAAACTTGGAGAGATGAGTTACTAAAGGGAAATAACTGAAACTGAGATATCCAGAAAAGGCATGGTACATGTAACGAGATCTACCCCAGTAGATTAAATATAGTGTTCAGTTCGAAATTCTAACGTAAATCACCTGAAGAAGGCCGGTGCGTACAACGGCCGAAACGTCGTCAATATGACAATAAAGATGGGGTAGTCCGAACAATGTAAATAGTGTAAATACGATACCTCATCTCAGAAATACAAACAAAAGATATAATGACTATTATAGATATATTGATAAGAATTTTGCTCTAAAAAGCCTTTGCAAATTATTTTGTGATATAAATTCATTGTAAATTGTTTTATTTGTTTATTGTACTGTAAATAATTTTACATGAGAAAAAAAGGCATTGCAAATAATTTAACAAAAGAAACTTACTGCAAATGTTTCTACTATAGATTTGTTAATGAGAAAATAGGGATTCTCATTAGTCAGGAAGCAATGTAAGCATTAATCACAGAATAAGTTTATTACAGTAAGGCATTTTTTAAAAGCCCGCACTCTTTATTCCTCCGTACTATTTAGACAGACCGCTATTGCCAGCCTAAACGACGTGGTACAATGTCGAGAATAGGGATCGATCTCTTACAAGAGACCACTAAATAGCTGTGTGGCTTCAAATAAACTAAAAAGGATCTAACGACAAAGGAAGCGGGCCAGATGCCCTGTAATTTACCCTGTGTAATGATACGTCAGTCACCCACGAGTGTTCTTTGTGGATAATTAGAAGGTTGGGAGGGAACTGCGCGACAATAGCGCAAAAGAAGTGAAGAGCTGAAGAGGCAGGTTGTCGGACCTACTGACACACCCGGACAAGGGAGAGGCGAGACGAACAGGTGCGTCTTGGATGCAAAATGGCGGTTTTGGGGTTGGGTGGGTCAGTGTTAGGTAGAGAAAATAGCAACTTGAACAGAAGAAATGTCACATAACAATGTGTGTCTCTTTTTCGCTCATTCTCTCCCTCTCACGCACACACTTTATCACAATCGTGTGTAGTGCCCGTCGTAGAATAGCGGTTCTTTTTCGCATCAATAATAAAGCATTGGTTTCTCACCGCGTAATACGCAAACAGGCTTTGAATTTCAACCGAAATTGTTCATGTCTAAACATTATGCTTGGATTTGTTTGGGAAAGGCATGAATCGATTACTCCCTCACTCTGTCTCATCGACAGTCACCTTTTTCACTTCACTCCACGCAAGGCAATAAAGCCACTAACCCGCAAGGGATTACTGATCGTAAAAGAATATGACAAAATCATGACGAAATAATGTCTCGTGGATGTTATGCCACAATGTTGAGAAGAGTGGGTAAGCGAACCCATGCTGTAACCAATCTCTCAAATTTCTTCTTTTTTTTTTGTTAACTTCCCAAGCAGAGGCAAGAAACATCTGGCACAGACGTAGTTAATCTTTGCAGGGACTTAGAAAAAATTTTCATCGTTGTCAATTGCAAGATTTTGAAAAATGTTATATTTGTTCAGTAAATTCAACTCGGTGAATCCAGGATTCAATGAATCGCTCAAACTGGCATCTTCATATATTTTTTATGACAAATATAACAGATTTGTCCTTGTCTAATTCGGTCAAAATAATACACAAGAAAGTACACTGAAAATTTTAGATGGAAACGTTAGAGCAATTATATTTAAAACGGAATATATAGGCTGATTGAAAAGTATCTCCCCATTTTGAAATACTTATGGTCTATTTATTAACTATAATTTCTACAAGAAATGGATATGAGAGGAAATCGTTAAGCATGAAATTTTATTTAAAATTTGATATGGGCACCAGATTACGCTACCAGCTTCTCGAACCGCCCAGGAATCGCGTCAACTGATTTCACCAAGAACTCTAGGAACTACGGAAGACATAATTCGTCCTTCAAGTTCTTCCAGTCTTTGGTTTGGTATAGTATACATGCTCCTTTAATCAACCTCCTCAAAAGAAAAACGTCACAGAGTGTCAAATTAGAACTCCTGACTGGCCACTTATACATAAAATAGGGAGTCATTTTTCAATTCACCTGTTGAAGAAAATCTAGGTGAGGCACATTGTTATTACAGGACAGAAAATTATGAGGTTAGAGAGGGCGGAAATCATCTTGAAAGTTGGAAAATAAAGGAATAATATATATATATATATATATTTATATATTATAAATTAATTGATTTAAAATATGGGTTTTTCGCTACACAGTGATAACCATGTTTCAAAAATGGAAGCTAAAGCCCTTGAATATAATTTTGTTATTAAACCAAAGACATTAGTTCCATTTCCTCGTCAAGCGAATTTTGGAGTACTGTCCAATTCTGTCCATATTTACACGATTCAAACTGTTGTTTCCACGTGCCATACCTTTTTGTATATTTCAGTTAATTCCCTTAGAATTAGAACAATCTACCCCGTGGACTAAATAAAGTGTTCGGTTCGAAATTACAACTTACATCACCTGAAGAAGGCTGGAGTGTACAACGGTTGAAACGTCGTAAATATGACAATAATAAAAACGATGGCAATACTCCGAATTATGTAAATAGTGTAAATAGTTAGAAGCCTTATCGGAGAAATATAGACAGATTATATATATATATATATATATATATATATAATCTGTCTATGTATATATATATATATATATATATATATATATATATATATATATATATATATATATATATATATATATATATATATATATATATGCATGTATGTGTGTGTGTGTTTTCATACTAATAACATTAACAAAGAAATTTTTTCGCCACCCACTCCAAAATAAGATAATGTTTTAAAGGCAAACATTCTTTTTAATTATAGTTCTCATTATCACGAGATGCTAAACGTAATAAATAAAATCAACTGTTTTCTTACCTTGTCTCTATTCTAGGTTTTGCGGAAATTACATACTCACTTCAGGAGATTTGACTGTCGAATTTTATAACCACATCTCCTTATGAGTAGATATAATTTTCACGAGAATCAAAGCAGAGATAAAATAAGTAAAGAAAGAATTTTATTGCAATATATGTTTGCATAAAACGAAAAATATACATAAGTTTGGTTTGCACGAGAATAAAACATTATAGACGCAGTTTTGGTTTTTACGATAAAAATGTCGATATGGGTGAAGTAAACAGATGAAACCATTTAAAAGTTTACCACTATGTATGGGGATGTAATCAGTTGTTTTTACTCCAACTGACAGGGCAATATATATATATACCGGATGTAACACCAAAGTTGTCAAAATGGTGTTACAGCATTATTGTCCATCCCACAAAATGTTTAATATCTAAAAACACACAAAATTGATTGAGTTTTTTTTCCCCAGGTTTTCAGGTAAGTCGTTTAGTCATCCTGATACTATTTCACGTAAGAATCACTGAAAAATCCTTTGAGTTATTCAGCTAGAAAGAGAACGGGTTAAAATCGTTTTGTTTCACTCCACTTTCTTCTTAACTGAGCAATGGTGAAAGGAAAAAAATCATTCAGTCCTTCAGTAATGGTAACAACATTCGTACTCCCGTTTCCATCAAGAGCCATCAAGTGAGCGGTGAATAAGTTTTAAAAAGAAGGAACAATAGAGAGGAAAACTGGATCAGGAGGTCCCAGCAGGAAGAGGGATAATCATATTAACTTAGATTTAAAGAGATCAATTAGAAAAGATCCAAATCAATCCATAAGACTTTCATCTATAATAGAGAAAGGAGATTCACCTATAATAGTCCAAAGAGCAGCTAAAAAGACGTGAAAATGAAGTCGTACGTAAAACGTGAGGTACATTATTATTCCATTAGTATATTAGTTTAGAGAGGGCGAAGATCATCTTGAATAAGTTGGAAAATAAAGGATTGTGGAATAATATATATATATATATATATATATATATATATATATATATATATATATATATATATGAACTTTATTTCAATCCTTCATGAGCTCCTATTCCATAGGTATGATTAATTAATGATGAACATGTTATATTTTCGTTTATGATCGATTTCATCACGATTTTTCTTATAAGTTTGGAGAGTAATTATACATTCTTATTGCTCAAAGTAGAGTCCAATAGGATTATAAAAACCTCGTAGAATTCCATTAAGATATCTTTAATCATTTCTAAGATATAACGGTTCAGAGATTAATCTAACAATTAGACAATTTTGCTGTTACAGGATTTAAAAAATTTTGCTTTTAGACCCGGTATACATATATATATATATATATATATATATATATATATATATATATATATATGTGTGTGTGTGTGTGTGTGTGTGTGTGTGTGTGTGTGTGTGTGTGTGTGTGTATTAAATAGAAGAGAGAAGCCGCTAAGGTTTTTGGTTATAATGTGTAATTTTTTAAATATATATTATACTTTATTTTTCATATTTTTGCTAGACGTGTTTCGGGTCTTGCAACCTTCATCAGGCGAAGGGTGGTTATTTCCACATATTATTTAAAGGAATTATTTTTTCCTTATGTTTTGCGATGTTTAACTATTCACTTTTGTGTTTAGTAGTAATACAAAGTTTCTTGGACTTGTGGAGAAAATATTCTTCTGTTTATGGGGTAATAAATCAAGGAGGATTGATCAGAGAATGGGCGAATGAAGGAAGTCTTTGTTCTTATCTTTTTATGACCTCTGTATCTTTTTAAACCTATCTCTTCTTTTGTGTATTGTGTGTTCGTGTGTACTTTTGCTACTATGTGTATATATATTACTTCTCCTTAGATATATATTGTTTTATTATAAGGAAATAGTATATATACATATATATATATGTATATATATATATATATATATATATATATATATATATATATATATATATATACACTTCATATGGTGTATAGAGTTCGTGTCTGTGTGCGCGTGTGGTCCGTTTAGCGTATTTCTTTTTGCCAGTATGTGCATATATATTCGTTCTCCATAGGTGTGTGTGTGTGTGTGTGTGTGTGTGTGTGTGTGTGTGTGTGTGTGTGTGTGTGTGTGTGTGTGGTTCGATTATTGCGTTTGGTCATTATGTGTATATACTGTGTTTATGTGTGTGGGATTATGATGTGTTTAATGTTGGTTTAAATTTGTCTATGAAGTTTTTTCTTGTATTTGTAGGTAAGAATAATTGTCTCTTTCATATATTGGCATAATTTTAAATTTAATTTTATTACATTTGTTTATATGTTGTGATACATAGGGTTTTCTGTTTGGTAATTTGATGTTGCTTTTGTGAAGGGAAAATCTATTATTTAGTGCTTGGCTGATACCTATATAGGAGTTTTTCTTTTTGTGCACTTGAGTGCATAAAGCACAATTTTGGATATGCAGATTCATTTTTTCTTCATTGTGAATGTTGTTGTTGGTTTTTCAAAAGTGTAGAAGTTTCCTTCTATAATGATATCACAAACCCACATCTTTTCTTGCTGCATTTTGTAACTCTTTGTATTATGTGTTGACTAAATTTGAATGAGGTTAATGTGTGTTTTAGCTTCTTTAATTGGCGTTTGCTTTTAATTATTTTGTTTTTTTATTATATCTTTCATTTTATCATTCTTGTTAAGGCGATCTAGATTTCTTTAAATCTGTAAATAGTACTGGATTGTTCTTGTATGTTGAGGCATATGCTAGATTTTGTTCGACGTTGCGTTTCTTTAGATTTCATATTTGATCTAAAGGTATTTTTTCTGCTAGTTCAAAACCTTTGTTTATTAGTGTTGTAGGGCTAGCCTCATTTTTTGAGAGTTTTATGTAGTTGTTCTAGGTGGGTTTTTCAGAAGTGTTTACTTCATTTCTGCACAAGAATTAATATTCAATTTGCTTAAATCGGGGCTAAAATTTATGCTTTTTTCTAATATAGGTAGCACAAAAATGAATACTTTTGCGCAATGAAAACAAAAATCGACACCACCTATTTCGAAATATTTTCCCCAAATCAAGAAATAATGTCATTTTTTTTAATGTAAAACATTTTTTTAATTATTTTTTCATTCATCAACTCTTAGATTATTTTTGGTCTGGATGAACAATGAGGAAATAATTCTGATATCTCGCGTTGACTGAATACTATTCAATATCGGATATTATGATAATATAAATTTTTATCTCTTGTTCCGTCAGTATAAAAATAAAATTATTCATTAAGTTTAATAAAAAGCTTATAGAATAAAATATTACATTCTTAAACTATTGGCTATATAGTGATTTACTAAGCATGTTTAGATGTGGCACAGGGCCAAAAGTATTGGGTACCTTGTGAGTATCAAACTCACTAATCAGTCGTAAATGATTTGGCGTGACAAGCTTGCTAACCATTACAACACATCGAAGTTCTGAAGCTACTGGTTATATAAAGTGAGAGAAAATTTAGTTTTAAACATAAATAACAAATTCTTGATTATTGCACTGCTGGTCTTCCGTACTTCTTGAGGTTTCATTTTTATTTTTCCCGCGCTTTTTCGGACGTAGAAATACAGTATTTCTACTTTGTCCTTTAACGTCACAGACTACCGTGCGTAAATAAAACGTTATTTTCATTCTGTTTTAAATAAAAGGTATGCATTGCTTTTAGAAAAGCCAGTTAATTAATTCTTAAATTTACTAATAAACTTCCAAAATCATCTCCCGGGTAAATAATGCATTTTAAAGAGAATTTTAAATTTGTTGTTTACATTTTTCGTAAACAATGGCAGTACGATCAGTCGATGAATGATGAAAACAAGTACCAATGTTTTGAAAATGCCTCAAATGTTTATTCACACACAGAAATTAATTTTCCTTTTCATACATATTAGCTTTAGACCATTATCTTTCAAATAGAACTGTAATTTAAGTTCAAAGAAGACATTTGAATTATTTAAGATGTTTTTCCTTTTTTGTTGTTTAGAAAGTCCATGGCGGTACCAAGTCTAGAAAAAAAAAGACATACCAATATAATAAATTTAGTAGAATTGGCAGAATTCTTGAATATAGTAGAAAATTTGTATTTAGTGACTCTTTTATAATTTTCGTTTATAATTTTTTTTTTCTTTTTTTCTTTTCGTTTTGTTTTAAATTTGCTAAAACCGTTCTTAAGTCAACGCTGGAGTTGGTCAAAATTTAATAAAATTTAAGTCAAGGTGCCTATGAACAAAAGTTGGATATATTAAAAATAAAATCGTGCTTACACGAGGAAGTGGTGAAAGTCCTTCGCTCACGTCCTAAAATCCGACCAAACTGCTAAATATCAAAATTAGGTGGGGTGAATCTAATCTCGTTTTAGTAGGTTCAAGAACTTATATATATATATATATATATATATTACTTCTTTTTCGCCCAATTTCTCCGTTTTAAACCGTAGACTTAGCATTATAACTGTTCTCACTTAAGTGATTTTCCAAGTTTAGCTTAGATGTGACACAAGGGCGGAAGTGGGGGTCAGCCGGTGAGGATCGAACTCACTACTCAGTTGTGATTGCTGCAAGTGAGACGAGCTTGCTAACCATTACACCGCCTCGAAGTGGCCCAAAATGTTCTCTTTTAAGTTCTATGACTTCAGCGAGATCCATTTTCGCAGAATACTGGCATCATCGCGTAATGAAACACTTCAGAAGGGATTGGATATTAGCGTTTATTTCGATTTTCTCAATGTAGAACTTTATTTCGGTGATATAAGCCCAACGCCAAATAGTAACTGAGATAACAGTGGGGCCTGAATGTACGACATTCTGGCAACTTTTCTCTAGAAGTCAGAGTATATATTAAGTTTGCCATTTACTTTGACCTTGATATTATGGTTAAAAGTTCTAACTAACTCGATGGGGAGACAATTTATTTATTTATATATGTATTTACTTATTTTATTTATATATTTTTTTGTAAATGACAGTAATGTCTGGTTTGAAGGACTGAAGAACGCGGCCTGTTTGGATGTTGAAATCGCAAGAGATCTTGACTTGGTCATTTTTCAGTCAACATCTTTGACTGTATGCCGGGATATACAATGATTTCACCTATATAAGGGACCGCACGTTCGAACCCTGGCGGACGGTAAATTTTCTTTATTAATGATCATCGAAAAACTTCGGATGGTAAACATGTTCAAAAGGCGGAAAGGTGGGCGATTATTTACTGTAAAGATTATATTTAGTCAATATCCATGTCCTTTTGGCTTAGGAAGCCGCTATTTTGCCGGTTCCGATTAAAAAAAAAGACAAACATGTTTTTAAGCTTATTTTACCGATCACGGTAAAATAGACCTACAGTCTGTTTTACCGGTAAATACTTTTATTATTATGAAGACAGGTAATGTTATAAATACAAACACAGACATGGATGACAGAAGGTTATTTATTTTCACTATCAAATGTTAAGACAATTTAAAATCATTTCCCCCATCAAGTGTTAATGCACAACTTAAAATCATTTATTCATCATCGATTATTAAAAAAATATAGAAGTCTCGGAATATTTTAAGCATTTCAGGTATAAACATCCAATTCTAGCACTTGGGCATGGTTCTTTTGCCAAAACACTTCAGGAGTACCCATTGAAAACAGCAGTCACAGACCATAGAATCCATGTTGTTTAAGTCCTAGCAACTACTGCACTGACGATCTATATCAGTTGCTAAGTATCGGTAGATCCCTGTCACTGGATGTAATACATTCTTAGTTCTAAAACACTATTTATATTAACCGATAAAAATCGGTATGCTACACAAACTGCATTTTTTTCAAATTCACTTGTTGGTAGATATTTTTTCGGAGAGAAGTAGTATTCTATTTTTTTTTTAAAAAGAGCTAGTATCTACCATATATATCGTTTGCAGGAAAGAATTGCGTACATTCCCCCTTTTGAACATAAGAACTCTAACCCGCAATTATTTGTTTACAACGCTAACGTGCTTACCATTGCGCCAAGAAGATAATGACAACAGAAAGAGGAACGAATATTAAAGTTTTGCCACATTTTGATTAATACCATTTAAGAGCAAAATTTAAAAAAAGCAAACATTCTGTCGAGCGTTGAAGAAATGGAAAATAATTGATTTGCTCAATGGCGGTTATCATTTCTAATATTAAATAGAGCGTAGAAAATGCAGTTTTCTGTTAGTCTTTTCTTTGATGGACAAAAAGCGTTTCATTCGTTTTTTACGATGAATTCTTTGATCTTTACTTTAAATATATCCGTTGAAAAATATATCCATTAGTAAGCAAAGCAAACCTATCATCGTATTTTATTATATTTCATGAACATTACATGAAAGATAATTATTAGAAAGGTTAGATTTGTTTGATTTTCAAAATATACATTTAAAAGTATCTACTTACTTGCTTTTATACGTCACTTACTTCTCTTTTGTCCCAAACTATGATCTGAACGCTAAAGTCGTTATGATTTTCACGTCAGAAAATTGCTTTATTTGAATAACTGTGTAATTCAATTACAAAACCATTCACAAAATAACTGCTTAGAAATAGTTAAAAAGAGTGCCTTTCTGGGATGAGGAGTTATCATTATTTATATTATTTACATGCGGACTATTGTCCTCATCTTTGTTGTCATTAGCACAAAATTTTGGCTGTTGTACAGCCCCACCCCCTCGTGGTGCCTAGTGGATGAAAGCATTACTTTGTGTATTTGGCAACATAGAAATTATGAGTTCAATCCCTGGGCCGGATATTGTGCAGTTGGACTCGGTGGAAATCGGGGAGAGCAATAACTAAAAATAAGCACTAGACGAGATATCCCTAGACATGGGCGGCAGTGCAACTAGAAAAATCTACTCCCGAATTCCCTGTAGGTTACCCAGATCGATAAACACCAGAGGAATTCCGGAAAACAAGAAATATGAGGACAATAATCCGATTAAAAATAGTGTAAATACATGTCACCATATGGTGTACGTTCGGCTGTAATATATGTACCTGGTATCCGACTGGTTACCAACAGGATAGCCTTCCTATATTTGTAACCCCGCTTCACATTGTTGACAACAACAACAGCAACAAAAACAACAATTTCATTTGAGTAAATAATATTATTATGGAGTCACGTTAAATAGATGTAAGCATCTGAGCTAGAATTTTCGCACATGGCAATGAAGTTTGGAGATTAATATTAGCATAATCTTCGCATATACGACGCAGAGATATTGCTTGTGCCATCTATTGGGCAAATAGTTCCCTTAGCGACAATAAATATAGTAAGTCTATATAAGTAATACTATATGTAAATTTTTATATTTGCAATATAAATCTATATAGTAAATCTATTTAATCTGTTTTAACCTATACTAAATTTTTAGTTCATTTCCATTTACAGTAACTAGTTACCACCTCGGATTTTCTAAAAAGAAAACGAAAAATACATTTTAAATATTTTTTATATTTAAATATATTTTTTATATAAAATTATTAAATGCCTTCTTTGAACTTAAATTTCGGTTCTATTTGAAAGATAATGGTTTAAAGCTAATCTGTATGAAAAGAAAAAATATTTCTGTGCATAAATAAACTTTTAAGTCATTAGTACATATTTTCGTTACTATATGCATCTGATGAAGTGCAACTGCCGAGACGCTGTGATAACAACAACAAAGATAAGAACAATAGTACACATGTAAATAATGTAAATGTCCAGTGACTCTAATGGAGAGTCGAGTGACAGAAAAGAGAAAAAGTGAAATCCTAGAAAATCATTTTTTGGTGGAAGAGGACTCTCCTTTCAAACAATAACACCCGCTCTTCTTTCCCTACCACCTTACACTTACGCCATCAACCTTCCACCGTACAGTTAAGGTTAAAATGAATTCAGTTGTCATCTATATTTTATTTGATTATAACTGTGCTTATCTTTTTTGGTTTTAGATTTAAATATTTTAATTGGTTTTGTGTATGAACCTGTGCCCAAAGTCATAGTTTAAATTAGGAATCGTCTGGGGTCCAGGAAAAGATTAATTCATTTTACACAGATTCCTATGGGAAAAATAATTTCGGTTTACGATCATTTTGGGTCTCGAACAGTCTTCAGGAACTAATTAAATTCCTCAATCGAAGTTCCACATTATTCTTGCGTTTTGTATTTTTTGTTTAGTTTCTAATATTATGGACACAATCCTAATATTTATAATCCATATTTTTCCTCAAAACTTGAATTATTATTGTTAGTGACTAAGATAGCAGCACGCCAAAAAAGCAACGTTGAGGTACGAATATTCAATGGATTTTCATTTTCTTTTGTTCTCTTCATTTAGTTGTTTAAGCTGCACTGATGTCAGTAGTAGAGATGCTTATGTTTGATTCAAATTCGTATATATAAAAAATAGTTAAAATATCGTGTATGCATGAGAATATCTAGAAAAGGTTCTCTACCAACTTCCCAAAATTTAACGACTGTGCACATCAGGACACCCAGTCTGAAAAGGGATAATATTATACGCCAGTGTTTATTAACCTTTTTAAGCAACAGCACACCAAGGAGCAAATGACTATACCACAGAACATATAGAAAAGTTTTTAAAGGTATATATTTAAATGTTATGAAATAAAACCGCAAATGTTGAATTAAACAAAGAATGTTGCATACGTTTATATGAAAATGGTTAGTATTCATTTATTCAAATAAAGTTGAATTTTATAAAGTTAAATTAAAAGAATAAAAATACTTAAAAAATGAACATTAAAATATAGTATTTACAATAACATAATCGAAGAATAGTAAAATGAATTATTCGAAAAAAAAGTTTAATATTTATTTATTTATTCAAATACCAATGCTACACTATTTCTACTTCCATAAACACAGATATATATCTATATCCTGGACAATATTTCGCGGCACACTTAAGAGGATCGCACGACACACTAGTGTGCTGCGGGGCGGCGGTTGCGAATCACTCCTAGGCATATACATTATTGACGAATATGTGCGATGTGATGACGGGTTAAAACAGCGTATAATCTGGTAAGAAGGCCCGTTTAGGGAGAAAAAAGGGCTGGATCGATTACCCAATCCACACGGGGTACCTCTGGTAGAGGGTGTTTCTCATAATGTAAATGTGATTCTCTAGTTACTTTGGCTGCCTTATCCTTGAAATTAAAAAGAACACTCAACACCCGGGACTTATGATTCACTACTACGCCTGATCATGAACAGAGATGCTCAGTGCGACAGACCCTAGGGTACAAACGTAACTTGTTAATGCCAGGGAACTAACAACAAAATCATTATTTAATTTTAATTCTAATGAGATCGGTTACATACACATACGAACATACATATATAGATAGATATAAAATAAAAATAATAACAAAAAAATGTGGACTTTGAAGTCAACACCCAAAGGCGACAATCTGTTTCATGGTAAAGTCAATCGTCAGGCCATTATATTTACATACGCTCTATCCGTGATATGTGATTCGACAGTGACATAAACACTAACCTAAACGAAATATATTTTCTAGATGTCACGTTAAGAAAATATATATATAAATCATACAGAAAAAAACAGTGCTAAACCACAGTATATACACACATCTTCGAAACACCCGCCATCAATAATCTAGCAGAGAGCACAATTAATTAACTGTAAGCTTTCCAGAAATTTTTCCAATGAAAACATATTCAACGAAGTTAAGAAAGACTATGAAAGAGCCCTAAAAGATAGTGGATTCCCAGTAACGCTCACGTACCCACAACACGGTAGAAAAAATCCAAAAAATAATAAAAAACACAACAGGAAAACTATCAACAACCTGAACAAATTAAACCCACGTGTAACTGCAGAATAAAGAACGAATGTCCCTTAAGTGGCAATTACTTGTAGAACAATGTAATATACCATTCCACTGTATAATCAGCAGATAACGAAGAGAAAATATGCATAGTAACTGAAGAACCCTGGAAACAAGGAAAGTACGCACACAAAACATCCTTTACAAACAGTAAATACGCGAACAACACAATGCTTTCTAAACATATCTTGAATGTTAAAAACAAATCACACAATCAGCCTATCACAATCAATCCAAAGACGGTAAACTCTGCCTGGAGTAAAACTAACTATAATTGCCTTCCCAGAACCCCACCCCCCGGAACTCATCTCAAAATGCAGACACGAAAACAATTTTTTACTACGCTACTTAAAAATCGAAAAGAGAAAACGAACAACAATAAATGAAAATAAATAAATAAAATAAATAAACAAAAACAAGTAAAATAAATTAATCCAAACAAATAAATAAGTAAATAAACTATGCAAAAATAATAGACAAAGTAACAAACCACGCCCACCAAAATAACCGTTAGAATAATGCAGTAGACTGCCACAATGCAATAGACTACCCACAATGCATCATTGAGCTTTATATATATAAACTCGAGCAAAAACACAACGCTCATGTCCTGGCGATTGCGTATAGTAGGAAACAGATTGTCGCATTTAGCTGTTGACTTCAAAGTTCCCGTTTAAATATACATACACTCTATCCCTGATAATTTACACTTTAATCCATAAATATAGCATACCTTAAAACTATATTTTATCGTGTACATACATACATACATACATACCTATATATATATATATATATATATATATATATATATATATATATATATATATATATAACTCCATGAACTAAAAATAACAATGAAATAAAATAAATAAAAAAATAGCCAGCCATATTCACTGACATGATGAAACAACAGGTCAGTTCAAGCGATAAAAAGTGATCAACTCTACATAAAGCAATTAAGCGAGCATACATATAAACACGGTCAAAAGAGGTCAGCACAACACAACACAAATATTAATCAAGAAAGCCTAAACCACTTAAGAAACAGCAAAAGACTTAAAGATAAAACCAGATAATACAGCATCCATTAAGAAAAAAATCACACACTCGCACAAAGATATCAAATTACACCAAACTACATAATTACAAAAAGAAGTACCAGTAGAGAAGCCAATAGCAATGAAGAGTGAAGGCATTACAACAATACGATGATGAAACTTCGAAGTCGGCATCACTGAAATAACACCACTCATTTAAGTGACAATTTTCTACACATTAATCATATATATATATATATATATATATATATATATATATATATATATATATATATATATATATAGAGAGAGAGAGAGAGAGAGAGAGAGAGAGAGAGAAATAGGGACAGATAGATATAGATATATAAATATATATATATATATTCACCTTGAAGATAACTTGGTTTGCTGACTGGACTCTCTTGATTGAAGTGGCAACACATTTAGAAGGAAAAAATCTGAATTCTAAAAGCATTTTGAAGAGGGATGATAACCGCTAGATTATCTTGCTCTTGACAGGCCACTATTACTATGGATTGTAAATTCATTTTGGTTGAGTACTCCACGAATATGCCCTTGTGCCTGATGTAATAATTTTTCAGAATATAATATTGTCAGAGTTCGGTCGCTGAGTACAAATTATATTTGGTTCTTTTGTAATATTTTGACTACAAGAAGAGAAGCATTATTTTCAAGCTGACTGTTTTTGCAGACGATTTTGTTTGAAAATATCCAAAAATGAAGCCAGTTTAAAAATATTCGTAATCCGTTGTCGCTCTAACTTGAAAGAATTTGTATGGAATTTCTTCCAGATCAAAGGAATGTTGATTTTCTGGTCAATAATTTCGGATTTCCGGATTAATTTGGAATTTTAAGCAGAAGTTAAATTTGATGCATTACTCTTTCTAGAGTGGTTTCATCAATCTGAGCGATGGGAAAAGAAAGAAAGAAAAGGAAAGGAAAAAAAGAAAAGAATAAAAAAGAAATGAAGAAGAAAGTAAATACAAAAGAAGAACGAAAAAGTATTAAATATGTGAAGGAGAAGTAAAAATTCAAAGAAAAATGACAAAAAAGAATATTACAAAGAAAGATGGAAAAATATTAAAAAAAGAATGTATGCGAAAAGAAAGATAAAATGTTAAGATACTATATAAATAAATGAAAAAAGAAAATTAAAAAATAATGGGAAAGCGAGTAGTAAATATAATTTTAAAAAGTATGTAAGTATAAAAATAAGGCGAGTCAGAAAAAAGAAAGAACGATAATTATGAGAATAAAAGAAAGAAAAAAGGGAAGGAAATTTGATAAACAAAAATTATAACAATGGATATATGATAAAATAAAAAAAGCAAAGAGGATGAAAGTGAGAAGGAATAGAAGAAAATTAAAAGAAAAGCTAATAGTGTAGAAATGCAAAGAGAAACGAATAAAATGGAAAGATATAAACAGAGAAAGAAGAGAGAAAGAAAAGGTGAACAGTTAACAAGGAAGAAAGGTGGGAATATGGGGGAAAATAAACAAACGATAAGAGCTCTGAATTGAGGCTAAAAGAAAAAGATTAAAGTAAAATACAATTAAAATAAAATAGTCGAAGAAACAAAGAAAATGATAGATAAGAAAGCTAAGATAGAAGAGTAATCAGGGAAAGAGAGAGATGTGTTGAAAGAAGAAAAAGAGATAAAATGCATTGAGAGATGCGGGTAGAATAATAAGAAAGAAAAACAGAGAAAAACAAACAAAAGTCAATGTAGAGAAGAGGGACATGAATACAGAATAAAACGAAAGAGAACTAAGAATAGAAGAAATTGTATAAATCAAATAAAGAGTGAAGGAAAGGCAACCTGAAAAAGAAAGATAAACCGCAAAAAAGGAAGAAAAACGAAAGCATAAGAACGAAAGAACGAATGACAGAAGGATAAGAAGTAAATGTAAAAAAAAGTAATTAAATGACAATGATAATAAAAAATAATAAGAAAGAAAATAAAACTTTGTTTTGCTTTTTACGGATTATGAACCCGTTGTGAGTTATTTAAAGCAGAATATATTTCAATTAAATGAAATACAATGGAGAAAAGGAAGTGGAACAGGAGAGAAAGGTGCTATAAATAAATAAATAAAGAAAGAAAGAAAGAAAGAAAGAAAGAAAGAAAGAAAGAAAGAAAGAAAGAAAGAAAGAAAGAAAGAAAGAAAGAAAGAAAGAAAGAAAACGACTGAGAAAGCAAAAAGAAAAAAATACAATAGAATAATTCCGAAAGAAAGCAAGCAAGCTGAATGGATAGGAACACAAACAGTAAGTAAGAAAAAACGTTTCGACCAAATTTTGGCCAGATGAAGAGAAATTATATCTTTGGGTTGATAGAAACCCAAATAATACACCCTTGTGCAAATTAATTGAAACAAAACAAATAATTCCGTTATTATTTACTCATTTTTTTCATATTTTTCCAACGAAATATGTCCCAATGCACATATTAGTACTTCGTATGTCCATTTCACGAAATCGTTTCGTGCAGATTGACCACAGATTCTCGATTTGATTTAAATCAGTAGAGTTTCCAGACCATTCTATAGTACTTTGATTTGCTCACTGGTAAAGCTTGCCAGTGTGTTCATGCAGATTACATTTTTCGTACGCTTCCTTGGAGTAACGTTCATTGCTGACAATGGCTGTAGGACAACTAATCGACAGTTGAGACAATATTGCATCATACACCCTGAAAATAGGTTCATATTACTGCACACTACTACACGTGACCTAATCTGAGGAAAAATAGAAATCGATTACACCCTGTCACTCCAGTGGGTCTAAAACTGACCGTATAGTGAAAGGAAAAGCGGTTGTTTCAATTAATTTGCACAAGTGTGTATATAAAATGTTTTCATCCCATTTTGTTCGGGTTAAATGAAGTTCGGAATCAAGATTTGGCCATGGAATGATAGAACGAAGTAAATATACAAAAGAAAGAAAACAATTTGATGAAATTACAGGATTTGCATTTCTATTTTATGATAAGGAAATACGTATTAGACAAAATCGGGCGAATAAGAACGGAGGAGAAAAACAGAAAAGTTTTCTTTATACATTTTGCAAATTGTAAAACTTGCTTTTTAATTGTATTATGCAATGATATTTTCTCTGCTTTTAATCAATTAATATAAACAAATTAACTCATTATTTGTTAATTACCATATAAAATGTTCCTAATTTGATGTAAAAGGATTTTTGAGAATTTAGTTAGTAGAAGAGTTTAGTCTTGTTCTTTCTTTGTTCATTTTCATTTATAGAAATAATTCAATAAGTGCTATTGTTTTAAGGTGAGTCCAGATAACATGTATATTTTCTAGTTAACTAGTTACTGGAATTTACTAACAATTTCCTTGCTCATATCCTCCCACTAATGGCGACCAACAACGTTGGAATAAGCGGGCGATGATTACAACAAATCTCAACTGTTTACCCAGCAGATGAAGAAGGCTACGCACGACGGACATGCTACAGAAGGCGCCACTCGACGTTTATAACAGATTAAGCTGCAGTCTGTTGAAGTTTCATAACTGGATTCTGCTTGTCTTATTCTATATGTGCCTCAGAGGAAGGTCATGAAATCAAGTGTGTGGCTTACTTTCTGGCAAGTTGCTCTCCACCTTAAATAAATTCACCCCATCAGCATTTTCTCTTACTCTGATTTTCTTTCACTTCCAATCAATTTATGCAAAACCAAACGGCGATAGAGAATGGATGACGGGAACATGTTTTTGTGAAACTGGAAGCTTCACGTCCAGAACCTACACGTTGGCAGGGAATTCACTCATTAACGCCACCATCATAAAGGAACCGACAAGTAAAGAAGTAATTAAATTCTTGGATACGAGACAAGGCCGACGATGAGTAGTGATCTAGGTCTCTAAACTTCCATCCCCATATGTGGGGCCCAGTTGAATGGCAGTTAAAATCTCCTATAGATATCGTCTTGATAGGAACACAAATGGTAATTATGAAGAAGGTTCGATCAGATTTTGTCGAGATTAAAAGACGACCCGAGGGCAGAACATGCACGTGCGGATTGATAGAAACTAGAATAATATATAAAATGATTTTATTATATTTTGCTGGGATTAAATCATGTTCAAACGACAAGACTTGACCATGAACTGATAGAAACAAACAAACAAATAATCAGAATAAAACCATTTAATGAAATTACAGGATATTTTAAGTTTAGGAAGTATATGTAAAAAAAAACAAAAAAAACACACACACAAAAAAAACAAAGCGATAAGAATGAGGGAAAAGGAACGGATCGGAAACCGAAGAAGAAAAACTTCTGGAAGAAGAACAATTGCAACTGTCGTTTTCTAAACAATTATTGTTTCAATAAACGTTGTTATTTTTGGTGCAGAAGAGCACACACTAATGCAGACTGACAACGAATCAACAAAGCGCGTAATTGAGCATCTCATTGTGTAGAAAACATTTGTTAGTTTATATCCCAGAGACAGGCTTTCTTATTCGACTACTTGAACTAAAAATTACACATAATTATCCCTTCCCATATAACAAAAGAGAATAAAAAAAATGGACCAAATAGGCTTGATCCTTTCTCGTGTTCCGGCTCCGTAAATCTTTCTGATGAAGTTCTTAATTTACAATTATAAGCCATTATTAATGTGCAGACTATTTTATCTAACAAAGTAAGCAAAAAAAAAAGTCATCTCCATAAATTCGTATCTTTAAATAAAATAAAACACAATTAGGTTTTATTACGTTAATGTTCCACATTGCTTATATATATATATATATATATATATATATATATATATATATATATATATATATATATATATATATATATATATATATATTGCCGTCTAAATTACGCAAAAATAAAAATAAAACTGACATCTGATTTTAACAGATATATTTACCAAAATTACACTAAAATATCTTGAAATAGTAAAGAGTAAATTTAATCAATAAAATCGCCATTGGCTTCAATCATGGCCTTCAGACGACTTCGGAATCTCATGCAACTCCTCTGAACGTGTTTCATATTGGTGAATCTTGCCATAATCCTTGCCTTCAGATCATCTTTGGTGTTACACGGAGTTTTGTTGGTATCTCGCTCAACTGCGTCCCACACATAATAATCAAGGGGATTGCCGTTTGGTGTGTTAGGCGGCCAGATATAAGGGATGATGTGGTCTGACATCCATGACTGGGTTCTCCTGCTTGTGTGGCATGGTGCAGAGTCCTGACGCCAGACATAAGTTCTTCCAGCTGCCAACAAGGGCATCACTACCTCCTTACGGTAACATATACCTCTGTGTTGAGTTGGAAGATGAATGGAGGCATGACGTCGCCATCATTAGTGATCACACCAAACGCCTTTGCAATCACACTATTAGAGACTCATACAGCTCTTTCCAAATCGTCTGCACTGCCCTCAGATTGACACCCAAACACTCTGAAATGTAGATATTGGAGCGCGAATCCCAGCTGTACAGTATGCTGTTACCAAATTTCTGGCGGAGTGAATTGCGTTATGGTTCTCTTTTTCTCACAGACGATGCCCAACTGATCCTACTATACTGTGCAGTCGACAAAATCAAAAACAGCGCACCTGTGATAAATTAAAATATAAAATGACGACAATTTAAACATCACACGTTATATATATATATATATATATATATATATATGTATGAGTGTATATATATATATATATATATATATATATATATATATATATATATATATGTATGTATGTATGAGTGTATATATATATATATATGTATGAGTGTATATATATATATATATGAGTGTATATATATATATATATATATATGAGTGTGTATATATATATATATGAGTGTATATATATATATGAGTGTATATATATATATATATATATATATATATATACACACACACACACATATATATATATATATATATATATATATATATATATATATATATATATATATTCTCCCTATTTGCAACATTTCGCAACAACCGATTTTTAATATTATAAGAGCTTAGCGAACCGGTTTTTGGATTATCCGAAAATAACCATATATATGAATATCCGATATGTAATAGCTAAAAATATCATTAATACCATTGCTGTACGTTCTGCGGAGGCTGAAAAAGAATTTTCTGTGATGAACATCATTTATTCTGAGAAAAGAAATCCTTTTGAAGTTAAAAATGTCGCAAATCTTCTAGTAATCATTTTGAAATGTCTTCCATTGAATCTTTGGGACTGCGGTAATTCAATTCACATGTTAAGAAACCATAACACAACTGAAGACACTAGAGTAAAAAAGCATCATACTTCTGAACAGAAATCTGAGAACAGAACATTAATCTGGAAATATATTAATAAATAAATGTTTTCACTCTTTTCATACTATAAAGTGATTACTTTCAGACGAGGTTTCTAAAGATTATCTGTTTTTATACAGCCAACTTCTGGAGATTTGGGATGCCATTACTTTATGTATATATATATATATATATATATATATATATATATATATATATATATCAAGAACAGTATTGGAGGAATTGTACGACAGAATGTAAAAAATTACTTGTGACGTGTTTCGTCCTTCAGGACTTCTGGGGAGTAAATTTTATGTCGGTTGGACTACACACGGCGGAATTCATTTACAGTATTTTTTTTCTTTATATCACTTTTGTAAGTAGGTCTTCCAAACTGTGATATTAGAATTGAAGGTAATTTTTTGTTTTGTTTTTCAAAAATTTATTGCAGATAAGTTTTTTAATATATATAAGTGCTGCTATTTTAAAAAAAATATGTATTGCTGATCATTTTTTTTAATTAAGTAATGTAATGCTGATTTCAAAAATCTATTGCTGATATATTTACTTTCTTCGTGTTTTGGCCCTAGTTTTAGGATTAACTATTTTTCCATAGCTCTGATCTTAACAAGTGTTACCTCTCTGAATCAGGGTGGACCTGGGAAAAACAGCAATTATGAGGTTCTTCCAAGCCGATCACAGGCCTTGCTGCCGGATATAGTTTTGTCGTCATACCCAAAACGGAGTAATGTCTTTTAAGAATACGAGAGTAAATCTTACATTTTTTTTCTCATATCAGCATGAATGTCCTTGTGTGGCTAAACCTATTTTCTGAAGGTAATTGATAACACCACTATCCCAAATTTTGTCCATTTTTAAGAGATTTAGCTAGTAGTTACATATGAAATCTTATTTGAGCAGTCAGACGAGAGTTTAACGAGAGGGGAGCAGCACAGTTATTAAGAAAAAGAATTGAAATTAATACATACAATATTTTTCTGCCCTAGCATCACTCATCACACACACACTATATATATGTATATATATATATATATATATATAAACATTCATACACACACACACACATATATATATATATATATATATATATATATATATATATATATATATGTATGTATGTATATATTAATATTCATCCTATGAACTTTTACGGTCACCCTCGTAAGATTTTAGGATCCTTTTAAAACGGTAACTAATAACCATGAATTGTCATGCTCCTTATTTATAAATTTCTTGTATCTATAGTGGTCGAAACTTAATAATCCACTATTTATATTATTTATAATCAGATTAATATCCTTACCATTGTTGTTTTTATCACAACGTTTCGGTTGGTGAATCCTCCGGCCTTCTTCTTTTATCGCTCAGAGAATTCTGAATTAGATCCTTTATTTAATTGACGGGGTAGGTTGTTCTTGTTCCGCTGTTTATTTCTAGGTATACATTGTCTTTTTCTTTTTAGTACTACTTGGTTATTGTTCCACCTGTTTCCAATGAATATGTAAACTCAACAGTGGCTATACCAGGAAATTCACAAACCAATGGTTAAATCCACTAGGCTACATGTGGGATAATCTCGAACTTCATATATGGAGCCTTAAGCACGAAGATGTTTTTACTGCTGACACTGTTACTGCTGCAGTCACGCGTAACCGCCTTCATCGCCGTTGCTCTCTTCTTACAGTTGATACAGCTGAACGGAGACGAAATAACCCCATAGATTAAATTAAAAATTCAGTTTGAAATTCCCTGAAGTTTACCATGTCCGACAAACTACTGAGGAAGGCTGAAACATTGAGTAGCAACAAAGAGGCGGATATTATTCCGAATGTAAATAATGTGGATGGATGAATGGATGGCCAGTCGTATCCGATTATGCCCGTCTAATAGGGCAGCTAGATAATCCCTGTTGCAGACGCCTGCTTAGGCATATTTGCACCTGTTCACCACCCACAGAGCCTACATGTATTTTATAATGTAACTAAGCTGAGCAGACCTTAGTTACAGTTTCTGGGAGAGAGAGCGTTATCTAGCGTCATTAACAGATTGAACAAAGATAGCACGCTCAAACTTTCGCTTACAATGGCTTGTGACGTCAGGCTCGCACAACCACGGACGTCTCCAAAGGGTTCCGTCTACCCAATTTCACTTACAAGGATTGGTTCAACCAGTGGTATGGTTTTCAGGCACTTTCCAAACGTACTGCACACTAAGATCGCCTCATCTACACTGATAACATCAAGTAAATAATGATAAATTCTCATGCTAGACATTCAGGCAGAAATAATAATTTATAATTGATATTTATTGTAAGATAAGGAACATTTTTCATGAATTAATGTTTTCCTTTTGCAGCGTTTTGTTTCGCTTAGTTTAGTCTTGGATTTGGATACTAAACGTTAACGCCCTTTATATTCGTCAAACGTTGTGTAGCGCATGAATAAAATATTTGAGTTAATTGGAAAATTCTACAGTGATGCTTTCTCCAGGATTCTGCAGCTGAGAGTGGACGAAAGCCGTCATGTGTCATCGTAATGTTTCAAATGACTGAACATTGCCCTTGCTTCTCTAGTAAGGGATTTAATGCAAAACTCTCCTTAGATGTCTTTTCAATTTGCTTGTAATATTCTTTTATAATTGATATGAGGAGATGGAACTTACTATGCTGGTTAATTGGTCTGCAAGACAAATTCGCTACGCCTCTCACGTAAAACAACCATACGAACACGCACACACACATATATATATATATATATATATATATATATATACTCAAACTCTTACACATATATTTGTGTGCTGCGATCCTTCTATCATTTTTTCTCACAAACACATATACACGTATATATATGTATGTATGCATGTATATATATATATATATATATATATATATATATATATATATATATATATATATATATATATATATATATATATATATATAAATGAATGATCGTATACTGATGAGTGTATATGTAATTCTATATTACTGATGTAGATAAAGGCAGCCGACATGTAATCTTTCAAGGACACCAGCTGCAGAAGTCATTTGTTGGAGCCAACGCGACGCATATGAAATTATTTCAATACTCATAAACAATTTTCTTCGCAGCATTCTCGCGTTACACCGAAGAAATGCTAGAACTTATAATTCGACTTATTTTTTGTTTTTACTTTTTTTTTTCGTGAATTATGCAATCTGCTTGAAACTCATTAAATAAATGAATAAATAAAAGAATGAACGAAAAACGGCAAGTATAGAATCACAAGGCGTGTGTAAAATGCAAAAAGAAAACAGTAGTAAATAGAAAGACAAAATTATAAGGAATTATATTCCGCATATGATGCCCAATTAGCTATCGCTGTAATTCGAACTCGGGACGTTATATTTCCTAGCAGGTGCTCAAAGTGAAATTAACAGTATCTCTTTTAAGATATGCGCAGATAAGTAAAGAAAAGAGTGTTGAACAGAGAGATCGTGAGAAAAAAAAAGGAAGAAACAAACAAAGAAAGGAAGAAAAAATAAAAAATAAAGAGAAATAAAGAAAGAGGAAGAAAGAAAGAATGAAAGAAAGAAAGAAAGAAAGAAAGAAAGAAAAAAGAAAAGGGAGAGAGACAAAACAGGAAGAAAAAGAAGGAAAGAATGAATAAAAGAAAGAAAGAAGGAAAGAATGAAAGAGAAAGGAAGAAGAAAGAAAAAGAAAGAAAATAAGAAATAAAGAGAAAGGAAGAAAGAGAAAGTAAGTAAAAGAGGCAGAAAGAAAGAAAAAGAAAGGTAGAAAGAAAGAAAGACAGATGTATGGCTATCGTAACAGAAGAACGATTTTAGGATTAAAATAATGTTAATGTATTTGTAAAAGAAACAATTATTATTATTATTATTTTATTAATTTCATTCCTACCGTAAAAAAATGACGGCCATATTTAATTAACCTTACAAACGTTTGCTTATATTTTCTTCGTCAATCTACAATATTATCTACACAATTAACTCTATTATTCCATATAAGAAAATAATTTTTTCACAATAATGTTCACCCTGTACAAGGCACAAGATCCACTCGAGATAGAGGGTTAGAGAGATATGTGGGGAAGACAACGGTCAGCCATAGGCGTTTGTAATTTAAATCATTTACAGTAAACTCACATCCAAATGCTAATATGAATCAAAAGAAATTAAAACCATATATTATCTTTCTGAATTACCCTAACTGTTAATGATGTAATCTGTTATTTGGAAACATGAGACATTTTCCTTTATTGGCGTTGTGCTGCGCCTCCTGTATATATCATTACTAGGACTGCGACACCAGACTGAGTGAAGGATGAATGCATCACTTCGTAAAACACAGAGTGAATTAAACTCTTTTAGTGGTGGTGTCAAAAATGACGCAAATTGTTAGAAAGTTTTAATAGTGAGATACAATGAAACAAGTCTTAAAACAATGTATTGAGCTTCAATAAAGCGGAGATACACAACTAAAATAGAAGCCAATGGACCGTTTAATTAATCCATTCCCTTTATATGTTTTAGACATGATTCATTGATTATTCCTGGTATTATATAAATCGCCTTTTGCTCAATATCTTTTCATGTTGAAAACTTTTATGCGTTTAATATAACAGTGAAATGGAAATATCTGTTCGTAGAAAAAGCTTAGCAACAGAACGACAAAGACGATGACGACAAAGTCTATTTCATGACCAAGTTAAAACAAGGCGATCGTTTAACAGACTAATGTATCTGAGTGTCTCACATGAAAAGCTTGGACAAATAAGACTGCTTTCTAAGAAGCGTAGGAGTCAAGGAAGTGCTTATTTAAACGGTCCATTTTGCACGGGAACTAATTTTGTCTAAATGTAGATAAATATTTTATTTGTATAGATTATGAAAACGACCACGCGAAAATTTACCAACTTATTTTGATTTACCTCCCTTCTCATTTCATATCGGACAGGAAATATATAAATACCACTGATAATTATTATATAGTTTGATTGGAGGGAATACTAAATATTTTCCATTTTCTTAAATACAATAACAATTTCTTAAATACAATAACACATTCATCATTATTTGCTTTCACATGTTGCCAATTTTAAGGCAACACTTCCAGACGTCTTCAGTACAGTTCTCCAAGTTTTGATGTGAAAAAACTTTCGATTAATTTTTGAATCTGGTTTTCACGAGAGACATTTATACCCATCAAAGCGTTTTGCAGCAATCGAAATTGGTAATAATCGGCTGGTGTGAAGCGTTGTGGGTGAAGGTGGGGGTATAGAATACACCAACCGAATTCCAATCTTTTTCCTTTGATGTTTTTCATGTCTGAGGCCTTGCATTATCATAGAGGAAAACAGCATTTTCCTATTTATGAGCATATGGCGATTTTCAACCAACATTTATGGACAGTTTGCAGCTGCTGGTTATATAAATATGCATTTAGTGTTTTCTCTAGTCTACACGCACATCACTATCTTTCTTGTATAGCGCTCTGATTTTGGGGTTGTTTTCAGAGATTTATCTTTGTCTATCCTTTGCCTTTTGCATTGGACATTGTTGTATGCGATCCACTTTTCATCACCTATTATGATTTATTGAAGGAACAGTTTGTTAGGATGATACACTCGTCATTACAATTGGTTCCCCAAAACGGAAATTGTTTATGACTGAACATAACAGAATTACTTGCTTCTCTTTCTTATTTCTCTTTTTTATATTTTGCTTGTATAATCAGAAAGCTCTCCATTGGACTGTCCAGGTAAACAGCGCGAAATCGGAACTGAAAGAACCACTTTCGACAAGATTAGTTCACTATGGCACACCTAGAGAGAACGTCTTTCATGGACGATGTATTAACCAATTCCATCAAGGAAACTTTGAAGATTATGCAAAGTAAAACCGAAAATGATTATTCCACATGAAAGCTGTGTTTATTTAATACTATAATCCAAATAATACAAGAGACATACATAGATTACTGTTAAAAATGGTAATGATGAATGAGGTGCGTGAAATGAGTTAAGGTGAATGTGAAGAATATGAGGATAAGGAGGATATAACACTATTGATCCTTGAGGTGAACATGTTAAGAGTGTAATCTTCAAGGAAAGCCCACGTGGGAGTTTGATTTACATAGTAAACGAAGGAAATGGGGTCGATTCGACTTTGTGAATGCAGTATGGCCTGTCCTATATATAAATGTCTGAACTAGCGGAACTAAAGAGGCTGCAGAGTTATGAAAAAGTATTTCCCCACTAGACGATTTTTCAAATCTATCAAAGTTAGAGACTGGGAGCGAGACTGGGAGCGAGACTTAGAGAGAGAGAGCGAGACTGGGAGCGAGACTTAGAGAGAGAGAGCGAGACTGGGAGCGAGACTTAGAGAGAGAGAGCGAGACTTAGAGAGAGAGAGCGAGACTGGGAGCGAGACTTAGAGAGAGAGAGCGAGACTGGGAGCGAGACTTAGAGAGAGAGAGCGAGACTGGGAGCGAGACTTAGAGAGAGAGAGCGAGACTGGGAGCGAGACTTAGAGAGAGAGAGCGAGACTGGGAGCGAGACTTAGAGAGAGAGAGCGAGACTGGGAGCGAGACTTAGAGAGAGAGAGCGAGACTGGGAGCGAGACTTAGAGAGAGAGAGCGAGACTGGGAGCGAGACTTAGAGAGAGAGAGCGAGACTGGGAGCGAGACTTAGAGAGAGAGAGCGAGACTGGGAGCGAGACTTAGAGAGAGAGAGCGAGACTGGGAGCGAGACTTAGAGAGAGAGAGCGAGACTGGGAGCGAGACTTAGAGAGAGAGAGCGAGACTGGGAGCGAGACTTAGAGAGAGAGAGCGAGACTGGGAGCGAGACTTAGAGAGAGAGAGCGAGACTGGGAGCGAGACTTAGAGAGAGAGAGCGAGACTGGGAGCGAGACTTAGAGAGAGAGAGCGAGACTGGGAGCGAGACTTAGAGAGAGAGAGCGAGACTGGGAGCGAGACTTAGAGAGAGAGAGCGAGACTGGGAGCGAGACTTAGAGAGAGAGAGCGAGACTGGGAGCGAGACTTAGAGAGAGAGAGCGAGACTGGGAGCGAGACTTAGAGAGAGAGAGCGAGACTGGGAGCGAGACTTAGAGAGAGAGAGCGAGACTGGGAGCGAGACTTAGAGAGAGAGAGCGAGACTGGGAGCGAGACTTAGAGAGAGAGAGCGAGACTGGGAGCGAGACTTAGAGAGAGAGAGCGAGACTGGGAGCGAGACTTAGAGAGAGAGAGCGAGACTGGGAGCGAGACTTAGAGAGAGAGAGCGAGACTGGGAGCGAGACTTAGAGAGAGAGAGCGAGACTGGGAGCGAGACTTAGAGAGAGAGAGCGAGACTGGGAGCGAGACTTAGAGAGAGAGAGCGAGACTGGGAGCGAGACTTAGAGAGAGAGAGCGAGACTGGGAGCGAGACTTAGAGAGAGAGAGCGAGACTGGGAGCGAGACTTAGAGAGAGAGAGCGAGACTGGGAGCGAGACTTAGAGAGAGAGAGCGAGACTGGGAGCGAGACTTAGAGAGAGAGAGCGAGACTGGGAGCGAGACTTAGAGAGAGAGAGCGAGACTGGGAGCGAGACTTAGAGAGAGAGAGCGAGACTGGGAGCGAGACTTAGAGAGAGAGAGCGAGACTGGGAGCGAGACTTAGAGAGAGAGAGCGAGACTGGGAGCGAGACTTAGAGAGAGAGAGCGAGACTGGGAGCGAGACTTAGAGAGAGAGAGCGAGACTGGGAGCGAGACTTAGAGAGAGAGAGCGAGACTGGGAGCGAGACTTAGAGAGAGAGAGCGAGACTGGGAGCGAGACTTAGAGAGAGAGAGCGAGACTGGGAGCGAGACTTAGAGAGAGAGAGCGAGACTGGGAGCGAGACTTAGAGAGAGAGAGCGAGACTGGGAGCGAGACTTAGAGAGAGAGAGCGAGACTGGGAGCGAGACTTAGAGAGAGAGAGCGAGACTGGGAGCGAGACTTAGAGAGAGAGAGCGAGACTGGGAGCGAGACTTAGAGAGAGAGAGCGAGACTGGGAGCGAGACTTAGAGAGAGAGAGCGAGACTGGGAGCGAGACTTAGAGAGAGAGAGCGAGACTGGGAGCGAGACTTAGAGAGAGAGAGCGAGACTGGGAGCGAGACTTAGAGAGAGAGAGCGAGACTGGGAGCGAGACTTAGAGAGAGAGAGCGAGACTGGGAGCGAGACTTAGAGAGAGAGAGCGAGACTGGGAGCGAGACTTAGAGAGAGAGAGCGAGACTGGGAGCGAGACTTAGAGAGAGAGAGCGAGACTGGGAGCGAGACTTAGAGAGAGAGAGCGAGACTGGGAGCGAGACTTAGAGAGAGAGAGCGAGACTGGGAGCGAGACTTAGAGAGAGAGAGCGAGACTGGGAGCGAGACTTAGAGAGAGAGAGCGAGACTGGGAGCGAGACTTAGAGAGAGAGAGCGAGACTGGGAGCGAGACTTAGAGAGAGAGAGCGAGACTGGGAGCGAGACTTAGAGAGAGAGAGCGAGACTGGGAGCGAGACTTAGAGAGAGAGAGCGAGACTGGGAGCGAGACTTAGAGAGAGAGAGCGAGACTGGGAGCGAGACTTAGAGAGAGAGAGCGAGACTGGGAGCGAGACTTAGAGAGAGAGAGCGAGACTGGGAGCGAGACTTAGAGAGAGAGAGCGAGACTGGGAGCGAGACTTAGAGAGAGAGAGCGAGACTGGGAGCGAGACTTAGAGAGAGAGAGCGAGACTGGGAGCGAGACTTAGAGAGAGAGAGCGAGACTGGGAGCGAGACTTAGAGAGAGAGAGCGAGACTGGGAGCGAGACTTAGAGAGAGAGAGCGAGACTGGGAGCGAGACTTAGAGAGAGAGAGCGAGACTGGGAGCGAGACTTAGAGAGAGAGAGCGAGACTGGGAGCGAGACTTAGAGAGAGAGAGCGAGACTGGGAGCGAGACTTAGAGAGAGAGAGCGAGACTGGGAGCGAGACTTAGAGAGAGAGAGCGAGACTGGGAGCGAGACTTAGAGAGAGAGAGCGAGACTGGGAGCGAGACTTAGAGAGAGAGAGCGAGACTGGGAGCGAGACTTAGAGAGAGAGAGCGAGACTGGGAGCGAGACTTAGAGAGAGAGAGCGAGACTGGGAGCGAGACTTAGAGAGAGAGAGCGAGACTGGGAGCGAGACTTAGAGAGAGAGAGCGAGACTGGGAGCGAGACTTAGAGAGAGAGAGCGAGACTGGGAGCGAGACTTAGAGAGAGAGAGCGAGACTGGGAGCGAGACTTAGAGAGAGAGAGCGAGACTGGGAGCGAGACTTAGAGAGAGAGAGCGAGACTGGGAGCGAGACTTAGAGAGAGAGAGCGAGACTGGGAGCGAGACTTAGAGAGAGAGAGCGAGACTGGGAGCGAGACTTAGAGAGAGAGAGCGAGACTGGGAGCGAGACTTAGAGAGAGAGAGCGAGACTGGGAGCGAGACTTAGAGAGAGAGAGCGAGACTGGGAGCGAGACTTAGAGAGAGAGAGCGAGACTGGGAGCGAGACTTAGAGAGAGAGAGCGAGACTGGGAGCGAGACTTAGAGAGAGAGAGCGAGACTGGGAGCGAGACTTAGAGAGAGAGAGCGAGACTGGGAGCGAGACTTAGAGAGAGAGAGCGAGACTGGGAGCGAGACTTAGAGAGAGAGAGCGAGACTGGGAGCGAGACTTAGAGAGAGAGAGCGAGACTGGGAGCGAGACTTAGAGAGAGAGAGCGAGACTGGGAGCGAGACTTAGAGAGAGAGAGCGAGACTGGGAGCGAGACTTAGAGAGAGAGAGCGAGACTGGGAGCGAGACTTAGAGAGAGAGAGCGAGACTGGGAGCGAGACTTAGAGAGAGAGAGCGAGACTGGGAGCGAGACTTAGAGAGAGAGAGCGAGACTGGGAGCGAGACTTAGAGAGAGAGAGCGAGACTGGGAGCGAGACTTAGAGAGAGAGAGCGAGACTGGGAGCGAGACTTAGAGAGAGAGAGCGAGACTGGGAGCGAGACTTAGAGAGAGAGAGCGAGACTGGGAGCGAGACTTAGAGAGAGAGAGCGAGACTGGGAGCGAGACTTAGAGAGAGAGAGCGAGACTGGGAGCGAGACTTAGAGAGAGAGAGCGAGACTGGGAGCGAGACTTAGAGAGAGAGAGCGAGACTGGGAGCGAGACTTAGAGAGAGAGAGCGAGACTGGGAGCGAGACTTAGAGAGAGAGAGCGAGACTGGGAGCGAGACTTAGAGAGAGAGAGCGAGACTGGGAGCGAGACTTAGAGAGAGAGAGCGAGACTGGGAGCGAGACTTAGAGAGAGAGAGCGAGACTGGGAGCGAGACTTAGAGAGAGAGAGCGAGACTGGGAGCGAGACTTAGAGAGAGAGAGCGAGACTGGGAGCGAGACTTAGAGAGAGAGAGCGAGACTGGGAGCGAGACTTAGAGAGAGAGAGCGAGACTGGGAGCGAGACTTAGAGAGAGAGAGCGAGACTGGGAGCGAGACTTAGAGAGAGAGAGCGAGACTGGGAGCGAGACTTAGAGAGAGAGAGCGAGACTGGGAGCGAGACTTAGAGAGAGAGAGCGAGACTGGGAGCGAGACTTAGAGAGAGAGAGCGAGACTGGGAGCGAGACTTAGAGAGAGAGAGCGAGACTGGGAGCGAGACTTAGAGAGAGAGAGCGAGACTGGGAGCGAGACTTAGAGAGAGAGAGCGAGACTGGGAGCGAGACTTAGAGAGAGAGAGCGAGACTGGGAGCGAGACTTAGAGAGAGAGAGCGAGACTGGGAGCGAGACTTAGAGAGAGAGAGCGAGACTGGGAGCGAGACTTAGAGAGAGAGAGCGAGACTGGGAGCGAGACTTAGAGAGAGAGAGCGAGACTGGGAGCGAGACTTAGAGAGAGAGAGCGAGACTGGGAGCGAGACTTAGAGAGAGAGAGCGAGACTGGGAGCGAGACTTAGAGAGAGAGAGCGAGACTGGGAGCGAGACTTAGAGAGAGAGAGCGAGACTGGGAGCGAGACTTAGAGAGAGAGAGCGAGACTGGGAGCGAGACTTAGAGAGAGAGAGCGAGACTGGGAGCGAGACTTAGAGAGAGAGAGCGAGACTGGGAGCGAGACTTAGAGAGAGAGAGCGAGACTGGGAGCGAGACTTAGAGAGAGAGAGCGAGACTGGGAGCGAGACTTAGAGAGAGAGAGCGAGACTGGGAGCGAGACTTAGAGAGAGAGAGCGAGACTGGGAGCGAGACTTAGAGAGAGAGAGCGAGACTGGGAGCGAGACTTAGAGAGAGAGAGCGAGACTGGGAGCGAGACTTAGAGAGAGAGAGCGAGACTGGGAGCGAGACTTAGAGAGAGAGAGCGAGACTGGGAGCGAGACTTAGAGAGAGAGAGCGAGACTGGGAGCGAGACTTAGAGAGAGAGAGCGAGACTGGGAGCGAGACTTAGAGAGAGAGAGCGAGACTGGGAGCGAGACTTAGAGAGAGAGAGCGAGACTGGGAGCGAGACTTAGAGAGAGAGAGCGAGACTGGGAGCGAGACTTAGAGAGAGAGAGCGAGACTGGGAGCGAGACTTAGAGAGAGAGAGCGAGACTGGGAGCGAGACTTAGAGAGAGAGAGCGAGACTGGGAGCGAGACTTAGAGAGAGAGAGCGAGACTGGGAGCGAGACTTAGAGAGAGAGAGCGAGACTGGGAGCGAGACTTAGAGAGAGAGAGCGAGACTGGGAGCGAGACTTAGAGAGAGAGAGCGAGACTGGGAGCGAGACTTAGAGAGAGAGAGCGAGACTGGGAGCGAGACTTAGAGAGAGAGAGCGAGACTGGGAGCGAGACTTAGAGAGAGAGAGCGAGACTGGGAGCGAGACTTAGAGAGAGAGAGCGAGACTGGGAGCGAGACTTAGAGAGAGAGAGCGAGACTGGGAGCGAGACTTAGAGAGAGAGAGCGAGACTGGGAGCGAGACTTAGAGAGAGAGAGCGAGACTGGGAGCGAGACTTAGAGAGAGAGAGCGAGACTGGGAGCGAGACTTAGAGAGAGAGAGCGAGACTGGGAGCGAGACTTAGAGAGAGAGAGCGAGACTGGGAGCGAGACTTAGAGAGAGAGAGCGAGACTGGGAGCGAGACTTAGAGAGAGAGAGCGAGACTGGGAGCGAGACTTAGAGAGAGAGAGCGAGACTGGGAGCGAGACTTAGAGAGAGAGAGCGAGACTGGGAGCGAGACTTAGAGAGAGAGAGCGAGACTGGGAGCGAGACTTAGAGAGAGAGAGCGAGACTGGGAGCGAGACTTAGAGAGAGAGAGCGAGACTGGGAGCGAGACTTAGAGAGAGAGAGCGAGACTGGGAGCGAGACTTAGAGAGAGAGAGCGAGACTGGGAGCGAGACTTAGAGAGAGAGAGCGAGACTGGGAGCGAGACTTAGAGAGAGAGAGCGAGACTGGGAGCGAGACTTAGAGAGAGAGAGCGAGACTGGGAGCGAGACTTAGAGAGAGAGAGCGAGACTGGGAGCGAGACTTAGAGAGAGAGAGCGAGACTGGGAGCGAGACTTAGAGAGAGAGAGCGAGACTGGGAGCGAGACTTAGAGAGAGAGAGCGAGACTGGGAGCGAGACTTAGAGAGAGAGAGCGAGACTGGGAGCGAGACTTAGAGAGAGAGAGCGAGACTGGGAGCGAGACTTAGAGAGAGAGAGCGAGACTGGGAGCGAGACTTAGAGAGAGAGAGCGAGACTGGGAGCGAGACTTAGAGAGAGAGAGCGAGACTGGGAGCGAGACTTAGAGAGAGAGAGCGAGACTGGGAGCGAGACTTAGAGAGAGAGAGCGAGACTGGGAGCGAGACTTAGAGAGAGAGAGCGAGACTGGGAGCGAGACTTAGAGAGAGAGAGCGAGACTGGGAGCGAGACTTAGAGAGAGAGAGCGAGACTGGGAGCGAGACTTAGAGAGAGAGAGCGAGACTGGGAGCGAGACTTAGAGAGAGAGAGCGAGACTGGGAGCGAGACTTAGAGAGAGAGAGCGAGACTGGGAGCGAGACTTAGAGAGAGAGAGCGAGACTGGGAGCGAGACTTAGAGAGAGAGAGCGAGACTGGGAGCGAGACTTAGAGAGAGAGAGCGAGACTGGGAGCGAGACTTAGAGAGAGAGAGCGAGACTGGGAGCGAGACTTAGAGAGAGAGAGCGAGACTGGGAGCGAGACTTAGAGAGAGAGAGCGAGACTGGGAGCGAGACTTAGAGAGAGAGAGCGAGACTGGGAGCGAGACTTAGAGAGAGAGAGCGAGACTGGGAGCGAGACTTAGAGAGAGAGAGCGAGACTGGGAGCGAGACTTAGAGAGAGAGAGCGAGACTGGGAGCGAGACTTAGAGAGAGAGAGCGAGACTGGGAGCGAGACTTAGAGAGAGAGAGCGAGACTGGGAGCGAGACTTAGAGAGAGAGAGCGAGACTGGGAGCGAGACTTAGAGAGAGAGAGCGAGACTGGGAGCGAGACTTAGAGAGAGAGAGCGAGACTGGGAGCGAGACTTAGAGAGAGAGAGCGAGACTGGGAGCGAGACTTAGAGAGAGAGAGCGAGACTGGGAGCGAGACTTAGAGAGAGAGAGCGAGACTGGGAGCGAGACTTAGAGAGAGAGAGCGAGACTGGGAGCGAGACTTAGAGAGAGAGAGCGAGACTGGGAGCGAGACTTAGAGAGAGAGAGCGAGACTGGGAGCGAGACTTAGAGAGAGAGAGCGAGACTGGGAGCGAGACTTAGAGAGAGAGAGCGAGACTGGGAGCGAGACTTAGAGAGAGAGAGCGAGACTGGGAGCGAGACTTAGAGAGAGAGAGCGAGACTGGGAGCGAGACTTAGAGAGAGAGAGCGAGACTGGGAGCGAGACTTAGAGAGAGAGAGCGAGACTGGGAGCGAGACTTAGAGAGAGAGAGCGAGACTGGGAGCGAGACTTAGAGAGAGAGAGCGAGACTGGGAGCGAGACTTAGAGAGAGAGAGCGAGACTGGGAGCGAGACTTAGAGAGAGAGAGCGAGACTGGGAGCGAGACTTAGAGAGAGAGAGCGAGACTGGGAGCGAGACTTAGAGAGAGAGAGCGAGACTGGGAGCGAGACTTAGAGAGAGAGAGCGAGACTGGGAGCGAGACTTAGAGAGAGAGCGAGACTGGGAGCGAGACTTAGAGAGAGAGCGAGACTGGGAGCGAGACTTAGAGAGAGAGCGAGACTGGGAGCGAGACTTAGAGAGAGAGCGAGACTGGGAGCGAGACTTAGAGAGAGAGCGAGACTGGGAGCGAGACTTAGAGAGAGAGCGAGACTGGGAGCGAGACTTAGAGAGAGAGCGAGACTGGGAGCGAGACTTAGAGAGAGAGCGAGACTGGGAGCGAGACTTAGAGAGAGAGCGAGACTGGGAGCGAGACTTAGAGAGAGAGCGAGACTGGGAGCGAGACTTAGAGAGAGAGCGAGACTGGGAGCGAGACTTAGAGAGAGAGCGAGACTGGGAGCGAGACTTAGAGAGAGAGCGAGACTGGGAGCGAGACTTAGAGAGAGAGCGAGACTGGGAGCGAGACTTAGAGAGAGAGCGAGACTGGGAGCGAGACTTAGAGAGAGAGCGAGACTGGGAGCGAGACTTAGAGAGAGAGCGAGACTGGGAGCGAGACTTAGAGAGAGAGCGAGACTGGGAGCGAGACTTAGAGAGAGAGCGAGACTGGGAGCGAGACTTAGAGAGAGAGCGAGACTGGGAGCGAGACTTAGAGAGAGAGCGAGACTGGGAGCGAGACTTAGAGAGAGAGCGAGACTGGGAGCGAGACTTAGAGAGAGAGCGAGACTGGGAGCGAGACTTAGAGAGAGAGCGAGACTGGGAGCGAGACTTAGAGAGAGAGCGAGACTGGGAGCGAGACTTAGAGAGAGAGCGAGACTGGGAGCGAGACTTAGAGAGAGAGCGAGACTGGGAGCGAGACTTAGAGAGAGAGCGAGACTGGGAGCGAGACTTAGAGAGAGAGCGAGACTGGGAGCGAGACTTAGAGAGAGAGCGAGACTGGGAGCGAGACTTAGAGAGAGAGCGAGACTGGGAGCGAGACTTAGAGAGAGAGCGAGACTGGGAGCGAGACTTAGAGAGAGAGCGAGACTGGGAGCGAGACTTAGAGAGAGAGCGAGACTGGGAGCGAGACTTAGAGAGAGAGCGAGACTGGGAGCGAGACTTAGAGAGAGAGCGAGACTGGGAGCGAGACTTAGAGAGAGAGCGAGACTGGGAGCGAGACTTAGAGAGAGAGCGAGACTGGGAGCGAGACTTAGAGAGAGAGCGAGACTGGGAGCGAGACTTAGAGAGAGAGCGAGACTGGGAGCGAGACTTAGAGAGAGAGCGAGACTGGGAGCGAGACTTAGAGAGAGAGCGAGACTGGGAGCGAGACTTAGAGAGAGAGCGAGACTGGGAGCGAGACTTAGAGAGAGAGCGAGACTGGGAGCGAGACTTAGAGAGAGAGCGAGACTGGGAGCGAGACTTAGAGAGAGAGCGAGACTGGGAGCGAGACTTAGAGAGAGAGCGAGACTGGGAGCGAGACTTAGAGAGAGAGCGAGACTGGGAGCGAGACTTAGAGAGAGAGCGAGACTGGGAGCGAGACTTAGAGAGAGAGCGAGACTGGGAGCGAGACTTAGAGAGAGAGCGAGACTGGGAGCGAGACTTAGAGAGAGAGCGAGACTGGGAGCGAGACTTAGAGAGAGAGCGAGACTGGGAGCGAGACTTAGAGAGAGAGCGAGACTGGGAGCGAGACTTAGAGAGAGAGCGAGACTGGGAGCGAGACTTAGAGAGAGAGCGAGACTGGGAGCGAGACTTAGAGAGAGAGCGAGACTGGGAGCGAGACTTAGAGAGAGAGCGAGACTGGGAGCGAGACTTAGAGAGAGAGCGAGACTGGGAGCGAGACTTAGAGAGAGAGCGAGGTATTTATCTCGACTTTTGGAATACGCATTTGAGAAAATTTAAAGAAAATGTACCCTCCGACAGGTTTTAAACCTGCGTTCTTCATCGCAAGAGGAACTGCTGTTCGATTGGGTCAAAGGGTGACTGCTGGAAGACCCTTTGTCAGACAACAGGACTCTGCACCATATAGGCAGGAGAACACAATCAGTTTCTGTAACTACATCAGCCCTTACATCTGGCCACCTAACTCCCAAGACTGCAATCCCCTTGATGTGTGAGGGCGCAGTTGAGCGAGACACCAACAACACTCCTTGTAACACCAAAGATCATCTGAAGGCTAGTTTTATAGCAGCATTCATCAACTTAAACAAGGAGACCGTCAAGAAGAGTGGCTGGAGATTCCGAAGTCGGTTGGAGGGCGTAGATGAAGCCAGTGGTGATTTTATTGAATAAATTTACTCTTTAGTATTTTGCGATATTTTTGTGTAGTTTTGGTAAATATATCTGTTAAATTGAGATGTCAGTGTTATTTTCATTTTTACGTAATTTAAACGACAATTTATCCACCGCTCGCTCGCTGTGTGCGTGTGTGATATATATATATATATATATATATATATATATATATGATCTCCAAATCAGAGACAGAACAGATGGAGTAAAATTCCTCTGTTCGTAGCATTTACTTTTAACCGTGGTAGGATAGAGATCAGTGTTTCCATTATTGAAAGTTAAGAATGAGCAGCACCAGAAGAGATATGTGGACAATATTCTTTTGTAGTTGACTGACTAAATCATGGCATTCAGTACTTGCTGCAGTGATAGACTGAGCAGACCATTTTTTTCAGTATGTTTAACAATGGATTTCATTAATGATTTCCTTTCCTTTCACCCCAGGGAAGGCGATAAAGCCACTAGGACGGACGCAAGAGATTACTGGGAGTAAAAGAGAATGAGAAGACATTTAGCAAGGAGAAGTGAAGATAAAGGCCAACAAAAGAACAGAATTCAAGAAGACAGAAGACGTTACCTTTAAACTTTTGAAGTCTGTAGAAGGCAGGGAAGCAAAAAATCGGATGAGAGTTCTACAAGTGTGGTGCGAGAAAATAAAATATTAGAATAGAATATATGGTTGCATCTAGCTAGTTCAACAGTAAAACTGTTAGACCTAGTTGCAAATCTAGTAGCACACTTAGATTCCTGCAGTCACCAAGAGGCACCAAGGAGGAAAACTCATCAGACCAATTGCGATAAAACCTTTAACATGACGCCGAGCCCAACATTTAATTGAATTTCTACTTTTCATTTTTGATTAGTAATAATTCATTTGACGACATTCTTTCAGCACTCTACAAAATAACAGATTTTATATTGCAAATGCTGCTTCCTATCAGCATGTTTGATGCTCAACTCCACGAGAGCGCCTCACTCCGCCTTCTTGGTCTCACGTTCTCTACTGACTTGAGGTGGAACAACTACATTGAATCAATTGCTGCATCTACTGCAAGGAATGTTGGTTCTCTGTGTCGCACCAGAAGGTTTTTCTCATCCGAGTCCATCCTCCACACCTACAAGTCTACCATTTGTCCATGCATTGAATACTGTTGCCATATATGGTATCGTGACTCCGGTGTTCATCTCGAGGTTCTCAACAAAATCAAAAGAAGGATATGCAATGTGATCGGTCCTGATCTGGCATCTCGACTCCAGTGACTTTCTCACCGACGTAATGTGGCTCTCCCCTGATCTTTTCATGGCATCTGTGCTGACGAGCTATTTTCACTGGTTCACCGACTGCATGAATTTAAGCGTGCTACTCGGTCCCACCTTTTACTGTCGAAACAGTTAAATTCGCTTCTTCTACTCCAACAGCTTCTTCTCTCGCTTTTCCCGATAGTGGAATTCTCTTTCTCGCTTCCTTGATAACTATAATCTTCAAAAATTTAAATGTAATGTCAATCAACATCTTCTCTGGCCTTGATCCCCTTTCTTATTTTTTGTCCTCTTTTCTTTTTCTTTTTTTCTCCTTTCCTTAACATTCCTCATAAGCAATCGTTTCCCTTACTTACACTCTCTGGAGCCCCTTGCATACTAGTGGCATTCCCGCCTTGCTTGGGGTGAATTTCTTAAATAAATTCAATGATTTGAAATCTTTATTAAATAAATGATGTTGAAAAAAGTTCCGTTATATTGCATATATGAACAATATACCGTGTTGGTTTCATCTTATAATATTTGCACTTGATAATTTGAAAAGGATTAATTTTAACTGAATATTATTTGAATCCACGTCACACTATTTAAAACATTGAAAACAACTGGAAGAAGGTATGTAATATATATATTCATTTGAGAGTGGATTTGCACCCTTATTGATTTCAGCATAGCTTTCTTTTTCAAAAGTAGCCCACCCAGTGGTTATTCGGGGTTTTACTGCAACTACTTAGTGATTCTCGCAAGTAGGTTTGGTCGAAGAGACAAGACGAACTCTTTTAATTAAAGTAGCCAACGAGAAGTCGTGCTTGGCGGCATTTTTCAAGGAAGAAAACTAATTTGGAAAACATTTAAAAAGATCACAGTATTTGCAGAATTATTTTAACTGTAAATCCAAGGTTTTTCTTTGCGGAAAATTTCTTAAAATGTCAGTGCGTAAGGTTTCGCTTTCGAAAACAATAATATTAAAATTCATAGTGTCAGGGAGACCGTTATCTATCTATAGTTCATGAAGAGGAAAGGAAACCTGTGTTATGTTAATTAAAAATTAGAATCAGAATGAAAATCATTGTTAAAAACAAGAATAAATTTACGTAGACTGAATTTCAAAGACTAAAGAGTCTTGTTGTCACTTGGTCTTCTATTAAAGTCACCAGATCCAATACGTGTGTAAATTCAGCCATATCATATAATCATAAACATTTTTTTTAAAGTTATTCCGAACCAGTGCTTCGCAAGTCATCGCATAATAGAATTGTTCGAATGATTGACCGTATAGGATTTTATGTGTTGAATCGTCGTCAGGAAACCTTGACGAAAATATAAGAAGAAAAATCTGGAAAAGCAAAGAAGAACATTGAAACTGAATGAATGTATAGCCCAGTGCGACAAAGAGAAGAAAGGGTTAAATTAAAAGATAAAGAGAAAACGTGGAAGAGTAAGGTGTTAAAAAGTAGAAAGAGAGAGAAAGAGAGAGAGATCGGGGAGGACGATAATGATAAATTATTAATATATACAAGAAGGAGAGAGAGAGAGAGAGAGAAGTAAACAAAGGATGTGCATTAATCGAAAATCTGAAAACAAGAAAAGGATTGTCAGAAAAAAGGCTGTAGTGTTTAGAGAGAAAAAACGAATGTCAGAAGAGATAAACAAAAAATAGAAAGGGAAAAGTTCAATGAAAAGAAGAGAAACATATTTAGAAAGTGAGAGCGGTAAAGGGACAAGTGAAATCTAAGATTGGGAGAAATATAGAGAGGGAAGGTGAAAAGAAAAAAGCAATTAATAACAAGAGATCTAAAAAGTGATATAATAATAATAGAGTGAGAGTAAGAGAGAGGGACACAGAGGGAGAGAGAGAGAGAACAAGGGACCAGATAAAAGAAAATTAAGTTGAAGGGAAAAGTGCAAAGAGAAAGACGTGCATGAACCCAAAGAAAAACATTGTGAGAATGGAGAGTAAGACCGAAGAGTAAGAGGAATTGGGAGAACACTAAAAAGCACAAGATAGAGAACGGTAATTAAGCAGAGTTAAAGAAACCACATAAAGTGAATAGAAATAAATGGTATGAAAATAAACAAGTAGGAAAAGGGGTAGGAAAGAATGAAAAGTTAGAAAGAGAGGATAATAACATAAAGAGCGCAAGATCCATGAACGAAGAAGAGATGGAGAGTAAAGAGAAACATCATCACGGAGAGTAAGGACGAAGAAAAAAGAAGGTTTGAGAGAGAATTTGATCAATAAACAAAGAAATGATAAATTTAAAAAAATGTATTCTAAAATATTATTAGTTATTTTCTGAGCAACACGGAATTGGATTGTAAAATAAAGTGGCAAGTATCTTACATTAAACTTATATTCAGATTGGAAGGTATGATTTAAGAAAGCTCACATTATATATATATATATATATATGTGTGTGCGTGTGTGTATTTATGTGAATAATATTATTTCATAATCTACGTCATTTCTTTCTTCAGATATTCTGCATATGATCCTGTTTTGAACATTGTTTACATAAATTTATATATTAGCAAACATTAACCATATGTATGTAGATATATATATATATATATATATATATATATATATGCATGGGAATATATATAAATGTTTAATATTCTAATACTGAATGAAGGACATTGAAAAGAAATTCATACTCGAAAAATAAACATTTATTCTGTATAATGCATGAGACTTTAATCATCACTTTAACGAATTATTGAGGTGCATATATATATATATATATATATATATATATATACACGAGAACGCGATTGTGATTTAGGTATATAATCTGTGATAACACTTGTGACGTAGATATATAAGAACAGTTTTATACGAATATACATATAAGTTCACATATTTCCTAAATGTAAGCATTCACTTCTGCATGAAGACACCTGATGAAGATAGATTGGATTGGGAAATATTCATATGGATAAATTATACTCTCTTTCTCACTCACTCACCTTTTTTCTCTCTCTTTATTCATATATATATATATATATATATATATGTTACTTTAAACGTTATTTTCGTGCATACCCGTATTTGAAATAGAAGCGCTGTTTTTTATTAATTTAAATAGTGTGAATTAGTTTTAAATCTAGATAATATATGGATTAGAATCAAACAAAATGATAGGATAAGGAACAATTTTGAAACGTTTATGAATTTAACCAGTGTGTTTCTGTCTATCGGCCTGTACAGTCTTAAAAAATCTTAAAGAAAATATGCCTTCCAGTAGTGTTCGAACCTTTATTCTCTCTTCCACTGTTTGTTCCGGCATGCTTTAGGCCAATCTGTTTTTGAGACTGTCAGAACCCAGCCAGATTCTATTTACGCTTTTAAAGTAATCTAGAAAGGAATGAAGCAATACATGGTTGAAAATTATAGAAAATACATTGCCTGAGGAAGAACCTCGCATCACCAATCATTTAGTATACAGTTTTTCCCCCATTAAATGTATTAACTTTTCGATTTCCAATAACTTCTTTTCAGATCCGACGCATGCTAATAACGTCAGGTGTACGACGAAAGTTTGAAACAAACAAATTTGTCATAATTTGTTACTGAAATCACGAAAACATTAAGTGCAAAGACAATATAAAAGATAGTTTCACAGAGATCAACTAACGAAACATACCACTTCTCGCATTAAAGACAAGTTTGAAGCTGATGGAACTGTTCACGATGTTCCTAAGCAACATTCAAGAGGACTACGGTCATCTAGTAGAAGATCAGTTGCTGGAAACCCTCCTCCTAATCCATTGGTCATTGTTATCGTCTGTGTTTGGAAAGTAGTGGTCGACAGTTTGAATATTTATAAACATACACATAATTCCATTTAATATTTAATTAAACAACTAATCTTCTTTGTAAGGCAATAAGCATCATTATTTCTTAAATTTAACTATTAAGTCAATAAATACTATTTTTTTTTTGTTATTTAAAAAGTAAGTACATTTTTGGAGAATAGCCTTTATAATGAATATTGGCAAATTCGTGCAGCAAAAATTCTTATATACCAAAACTTGATCAGTACATGCATAATACTCGATTAGTTCGGTAAAACATTCAGTTTAAGCACAGTAATTGAAAATTGATTTTTTATAGTTACCGATATACACATTAGCAGCACTAATAGAGGGATCCCTGTGTATGCGTGTGTGTTTATATATGTAATTGGAATGTCTCGTCGTTTGTGACGAATGTGGATGTAGTTCTTACAACTGAATAGCCTGTATGCACACATCATTTTATTATACAGGTGAAGGCTTTTGCAGAACCGACCACATTTTTTGAAGAGCCGAATACATACAACTGGTGCACTGTATGACAGAAAGTCCCCAAACGATCTTCCTCATGTTTTCAAATCAAATCAGAGTTTTCCTTCTCCGAGTCAGGTTGTCACCCAAGGATATAGGACACACTGTCTACTGCTATTTGCAAATAGCTGGGTGGGGAGAAGAGAGGAATTCATACCTTTTACCAAGGATATTTACACGTAAGTGAATGCAACGAACTCGAATAGAATTCGAATTTGGCTCTACGAACCACTATCCATTATTCCACCCTGCCTCAACATATATATATATATATATATATGTTGAGGCAGGGTGGAATAATGGATAGTGGATAATGGATTTCAACTGGCTTCTATATGGGATGATGATGGTTATTTCTTTGTAGATCCCCTTTGCATAGTTCATATATATATATCTGGGTTTTTTTTTCAATATCTTTTTCGTTTTGGATTCACGTCCAATGGGTCCGTGAACTTTCGTTTCCTACCGGATCTTCTCGGTTCATGAGCACTCTGCGGAGGTTCTACTTGAAAAGTATCATACATTACATCAATGAGATCTTCCTCCTCATCCGGTATACTCTCTTCATGCTCTAGCACGTAGCATTTTTTGAGTTGGTTCTGGTGCCTTTTATGAGTATTCTTCGGCCCTTTTATTATGTAAATCAGGTCACCGATTCTCTTATCCACTATGCCTCGCTCCCAGAACTCAATGTTGTTCCTATAGCACTTGAAAAAGACCTCTCCGTGGGTGTATCTTTTTCTAGCTGTATACCTAGTGTTCTTTATTCTATTTCTTCCTGGCAAAAGCTTGTCAAACACTGACTTAACTTTCCTAGCGAACATTAGTTCAGCTGGTGCCATGTTTGGTGTTCTCTGGTTAGGCGTGATTCTGTATACTTGTAGGAATTGCTGAAGCGCCTTTTCCGTTGGAACTCCTGAGGCTTTCTTCAGAGCGCGCTTTAACGTATCTACAAATCTTTCTGCGAGTCCATTGGATCTCGGATGATACGGCGGCGTCGTTATGTGGTTAATTTGATATAACTCACAAAATTCCTTAAATTCGTCAGAAGTGAATTGTGTACCATTGTCACTCACAATACACTCTGGCACACCGAACCGTGCAAATAGTTCATGCAAAAAAGTTGTTGTGGTATTGGACGTAGGCTTTTTGCAGCGTAGTACTTCCGGCCATTTTGTAAAGCTATCTACTACTATTAAGTAGTAATAATCTTCTACTGGACCAGCGAAATCAATGTGTAATCTTTCCCACGGATGATCCGTCTTTGGCCATGGTTTGTGTACTATAGGTGGTGCCTTAGCTGCTAACGCACACCCTTTACATCGATGAACCATGTTTTCGATATCCACATCCATTCCTTTCCAATATACAAAGCTTCGCATTAAGCTTTTTGTTCTATTAATCCCCGGGTGACTCATATGAAAGTCCCGTAGGATTCTTTTCTGCAACTTTTTTGGTACTACTACTCTCTCACCATATAGTAAAATTCCGTCACAAATTGAATAGATCTCCTGAACTTTTTGGTCATTTGCTACCATTTTACTTTTTATTCCTAAAATGAAATCATCGCTTTCAGATTCTTTTTTGATTTCTTTTGATGTAACCGGTAGCTCTCTTACAATGTTGTTTACCATGCTTTAATCTGCTCTGATATTTCCAATGATTGTTTCTTCGAATCCTTCATCTTTATTCGGTACGAGTCTTGATAAGGTATCCGCATGAATTATATTTTTGGATGATAGGTGTTTTATGTGGAAGTCATAATTGAGAAGAATGGTTCCCCATCTTAACAGTCGATTTGCCGTGTAAACGGGTAACCCTTTCTTTGACCCAAAAATAGTGATCAGAGGTTTATGGTCCGTTTCTAACCTGAAATGTCTGCCGTAGATGTACCTATGAAATTTTGTCATGGCAAAAATGATACTCAGCGCCTCCTTTTCTATCTGTGAATAACTTCGCTCTCCTGGGAGTAATGCCCTCGAAGCATGCGCAATCGGTTTTCTAGAACCATCTGGCATTATATGTTGAATACATGCTCCTATCCCGTATGAACTAGCATCACTTGCCACTACAATATCCAGTTTAGGATTGTAATGGGTTAAAAAGAGGTCGGACGTAAGCATTTTCTTAATTTCATCAAAAGCTTTTTGACATTCTAGAGTTTTCTGGGGCTCGCGAACTATTATCAAGCATTCATTAAAGGAATGTATAATCTGAGAGCTCCGTTGAATGAACTACTGAAAAAAGACAAGGCATGGGAATGGACGATTCCCATGCCTTGTCTTTTTTCAGTAGTTCATTCAACGGAGCTCTCAGATTATACATTCCTTTAATGAATGCTTGATAATAGTTCGCGAGCCCCAGAAAACTCTGGGGTGTCGCCACGTTAGTGGGCGTCGGCATGTTTCTAATCGCAACGGACCTTTCCGGATCTGGAAATCTGCCATTTTTGTTGATTATGTGACCTAAATATTTAATTTCCTCCAAACCAAATTCACACTTTGATTCTTTGACTTTAAATCCAAAGTCCTGAATCTTTTTAAATACTTGGTTGAGGTGCTCTCGATGTTCGTCGACATTTGCACTCCTTACTATAATATCTAAGTAGGCACACGCAAAGTCTAAGTCATTCAACATGACGTCCATGGCTTGTTGAAAAATGGCTGGTGCCACTTTAATACCAAAAGGAAGCCTGTTGTACTTGAATAAACCCCTATGCGTGTTTATCCCTAGTAACTTCGAACATTCTTCTTCGACGGGAATTTGGAGATAGGCATCTGATAAGTCGATTTTCGAAAAAAATCACTCCTCCATTTAGCTTGTTAAAAATCTCAGGACTCGGTAACGGGTAATGGTAGTCCTTAATTACAGAGTTCAACCCTGTCGAAAAATCAACGCAGACTGATTTGGTTTGATTTCTTTTTTATGCACACAATCGGCGCAGCCCATGAATTAGATTCTACTTTTGAAATAATTCCCATTTTTTCCAACCTATCAAGTTCTTCGTTAACTTTCTCTACACTTGCGAAAGGCACGTTTCGTTTCTTTTTAAATATAGGCATAGTATTTTCTTTTAATTCAAATTTAGCTTCAAATTTGTTACATCTTCCAAGACCAGGTGTAAAGGTTTCCGGAAACTTTTTCTTTAATTCATCTTTAATGTCCTGTCTTGATTGCGTATTACTTTCTACTTTTCTGCAGAAAGAGCTTAACGGTTTATCCCACAATTCGAATGTTTCAGTAAAATCTGTACCCAACAAGTTTTCTCCATTTCTCAGAATGAAAACTTATTTTTTTAACGATCCCATTCACTTTCATTGGAAGTACAACCTCCCCTTCGAAGTTAATTTGCTTTCCAGTTACCGTTCGAGCGAGTTTCGTTGACTTCATTATAGTAGGCCTTTTTAAAATTTTCCATGTTTTATCGTTCATAATTGTTAAATCTGACCCTGAATCGAGTTGAAATTTGATATTCTTCTTGAATATTTCAGTCGTCACATTTCCTCAAATCTTTATCTGATTTGATATTCGAATTTGTTTGTCTAATTCGGTTCTTGCATTTTTTCGTTTTACAACAAGATCCTTTGTGACCCTTCTTTTGGCACACGAAACATTTCTTATTTCTATATGGGCAATTTACCTCCCAATGTCTTTCGTTACAACGTCTGCAATTATATGGTGGGACTTTTTTATTTTCGTTCTTTTTATTTTGTCTATTATTAAAGTACGCTGAATTTTTTCTCCAATTTTTCTCTACTGGGTACTTCGACTGTTTTTTTATTTTTTTAATATAAGCAATACCAGCTTCTTCGATTTTTTGCGACTCTTCAACTTTACGGCCCGTTGACACTCTTCTGCTAACTTTTGCAGGGTAAGGCCTTGTTCAGATTCGAGTTTAGACAAAACTCTACGTCTTATTTCGGCACTCTTACTGGATACCAGTCCTTGAGCAAAAATTAAGCACTTGAATTCTTCAACCGTAATCTCTGCCAATCTGAAATTGTCACAATGTCTATTCACTATAGATGCATATGTTAAGTAATCCTGATCGTCGGATTTAGAAACATTCATGCATAACCATCGCTTATGCCAAAGCGACATATTTGCTCCAAACAGCTTTTTTAGCAATTTCACTGTTTCCGAGAATTCCAATTCAGTTTTTCTCGGTAAAATAAAATCTACAAATTTGCTATGTTCTGCTGTACCTAGCTTTCTTAGTAATAGACTGACTTTTCTTGAATTCGACCAGTTTTCACAGTCTGTGTAGAAAATATCTTCATATCGTTTAAAGTACGCTTCAAACGTTTTTTCTTCGTCTGGCACATAGTTGAAAGTTTCCAGCGAATTAAATATGGTGTTATTAGAATATGAAGAATTTCCCTCATTTGCCTGAAAGTTGTTTAATTTCTCCAGTGTTAACTTTTGAATTTCCAAAAGTCTTTCAACTTGTTTTTCTTGATATTTCTGCATCGCTATCACTTGTTTTTGCTGTGCTATCTGTTGGGATTTGAATAATTCGGATATGATTTTGGATAGTTCATCCATCTTTAGATGATAGTGTTCATGCAACAAGGAATATACTTTTAATTTGTGTATTCACGAATATCATAAGCTGACCAAAAAAATCGAAACAAACGTACGACTTTTTAATTTTATGACTTGCTTTTACATTCACGCCCGTGCTAATCAACTTTGGGGTTTTTTTTTTCCGTGAACAGCGAGCGTCGGACTTTTTTTTTTTCGACTTCTGTTCGCGTATTTCAATGACAACGTCTGATTTTCTTATCAGAGGTAATTCGTCACTATATTGTTGAACAAATTTAAAACAAAAATAATTTTTTAAAGTTTGTTACCTTTCAAAGTCGACACGGTGTATTTGTGCTCCTTTTAATCCATGCATGTGTTTGTAGTCGGCCAATTTTTCTTTTTAGCGGGTGTCTCGGTGTAGATATTTTAATTTAAAATTACCGTTATTCGATTACGACACCTTTCCACTTTTTCTGAGTGAACGTTCCTTTATGCTTAGTCGTCTTTTAACGAGTTTTACCTATCCAGAAGTTTAGAATCCTTCGTCGTTACGTTAACGTTGGACTTTGAATTAATAGTTTTTTTTTTCAGCCTGGGTTCTTCAATGACTTGTCCCATTTGTTGAAAACTCTCACTATTAATTCTTTCTTCTTTGCGTATGGTTCGTTCTACTTCTTTACCTTTGTTGAAACTTGACGTATGGTTCGTTCTACTTTGTGGCCATTGTTGAAACTTGACGTATGGTTCGTTCTACTTCGTCGCCATTGTTGAGTCTTGACTCAATGTTGAATCTCGCCTAATGCATGGAATAATAATGCAACACAAAATGTACTTAGAACAAGAATGTATTATAACAAGAAAGTGTACACAATAAGTACATATAGTATTTCTGTATATTTCTGGGAAGACATTCCTGGAGAATGTGTTGACTAGTCGCAGTCGATCAGAGTCTCTAGTTGGATCTCATGATTCCGCTTCCTCACTCGTCTTCCGGTATCAACCATTATTTATATAGTTGGTAGTCACCTATGCAGATTAGGTGGATCCCACCACAACAAAAATATAGAAAAAACTATGTCTAATTTCTGAACATAATTAATAGAGTTAAGACGCAATTATTTACATTGATTTTCATTTGTCTTGGTTACATACAACAGTTTCTATTGGTTTCCAGCGGCCCTCTTTGATTAGATTCCTATATACATTTCTTTTAATGATGAACCAAACGTTTTCAGTTCGAGCTGAAGAGGCTGGTCGGCATTCAAATGTCTTAGAATCTTTGTAATCATTTTACAAATTGGGCAATAATTTTGTACAATGTTTTAGAGCATTGTTTTGTATGAAACACAATTTAGCTTAAGTTTTCTTGTTTCGGCTCCATAACATTCCAACCATATCTTGTCTAATAATTCATACTAATTTTCTACCTTTATCATGCCACCGTTATTCATTTTAGAGTAACCTATATTTTGAGTGCCAAACATTAATTTCAAACTTTTCTAACCTGCCATCCGTTTTCTAAGTCATGCTGGAGCTTTTGTTATTCATCTGGAGTTTCTTGACAAAATCCAAAGAAGGATCTATAATGTAATCGATCTTGACTTCGAATCTCGACTTCTGTCAATTTCTCACCGACGTTACATGGCTTCCCTCTGTCTTTTCTACAAATATTTTCATGGCAACTGCTATGACGAGCTTTTACTCTGCTGCCCCGACTACATGAATTTAAGCGTGCTACAAGATTGGCATGTAGGACGCAGCTGATTATTGTTGAAATAGCTAAACGCAACCGCCACTTCCACTCCAATGGTTACTTTTTTCACACTTCGTTTACATTTCGTTTACTTGCTTTCCTGATATCTACAATTTTCAAAAATTTAAATGCAACGTCAATCGCCATCTTCTGGCATCCCGACCATCTTTAGTCCTTTCCTCAATCCTCCCTATAATCACACTTTTCTCGCAATTTCTCTAACTGAAAACTCCTGCGAACTAATGCCATTTCCGCTTTGCTTTGGGTGAAATGATATAATATGATAATATAATATGTGTGTAAATTAAAAATTCATGTCAATCACTATACTAATAAATATATTTATTTACGATATAATAATCAACACTCGTTTGCATGATAAAAACATTACACCAAATAAGTCATTGCAAATAATTCCAATAAAAACAGGTAAGTTAAAATTATTTTGTAATATTTCACATGCAACTATAAGGATATAGTTTTTTGGTTAGAGAGTACCAATATTATTGAAAAAAAATGAAATTGCCAATTAGCTTGTAAAATATTACTTGACATTATATACATATAAGTCTATCTCTTCCTCCACATCCTCTCCCTCACCCTCTCCTGATATATATATATATATATATATATATGTATGTATTCTATATTTGCATAAAATCCACTGAAGCTTTCTATTGGGTTGGTGCATAATTATCAGACGTTTTTTGAATATTTGATTATGAAAAAAGAAACATAACAATACAACAATAACATTTTCAAATTAGTATCCTTATCAACACGCATTTTTTAACTCGAAAATAAAATATTTTGATTAAAAAATATAAAAAACAACAATTTTTATTGACAAAAAACTCGCCTACAAAAACGCCTGATAATTATGCACCATCCCAATATTTGTTCAGACATTTACAGTGACTTGCCGTGTCATATCCACACACACACACACACACACACACACACACACACACACATATATATATATATATATATATATATATATATATATATATGTATGTATGTATGTATGTATGTATGTATCGAGAGAATGATAAGCAGACAGAGAGAAAAAGAGATATGTATTGTTGTATGTATTTAAAAAATACTTTATTAATAATTATTTTTAATTTAATTTAATTTATTTATTTTTATCTTTCTTTTCTTGCTAAAAACTAACGCCTGCTAACCTCTTTTTCCCCTTGTCCAATTTTGTTTGTTTTTAATATAGACCACTGGGAATATAATCTGTTTGCCCACTTAATAGCCAATGTTTGAGATTTTCGGTTTATTTCTATCGTCAACTGCCTCCTTAGAAACTCGTTCGGCTCGATAAGTTCTGCTGGTCAGAATGGGTGCCATTTTGTTTTGGACTTTCTCCTACAAAAAGCCCTTCCCCCCGGCCCACTGTTGTGGTGGTGGAATAGCGGTCGTACGACCCCCCCCCCCACTGCCACCAACACTGCGTTCTTTGTAACTTGACGCTAGGGGAATCGAGCGTGCCGCCTACTATCGCTTGTGTCTTTTGCGAAGTATGTCGTCGATATTAAAACTGAATCCCAGTGAGTAAATACTTTATTAATAATTATTTTTAATTTAATTTTATTTATTTATTTATTTATTTTTATCTTTCTTTTCTTGCTAAAAACTAACGCCTGCTAACCTCTTTTTCCCCTTGTCCAATTTTGTTTGTTTTTAATATAGACCACTGGGAATATAATCTGTTTGCCCACTTAATAGCCAATGTTTGAGATTTTCGGTTTATTTCTATCGTCAACTGCCTCCTTAGAAACTCGTTCGGCTCGATAAGTTCTGCTGGTCAGAATGGGTGCCATTTTGTTTTGGACTTTCTCCTACAAAAAGCCCTTCCCCCCGGCCCACTGTTGTGGTGGTGGAATAGCGGTCGTACGACCCCCCCCCCCCACTGCCACCAACACTGCGTTCTTTGTAACTTGACGCTAGGGGAATCGAGCGTGCCGCCTACTATCGCTTGTGTCTTTTGCGAAGTATGTCGTCGATATTAAAACTGAATCCCAGTGAGTAAATACTTTATTAATAATTATTTTTAATTTAATTTTATTTATTTATTTATTTATTTTTATCTTTCTTTTCTTGCTAAAAACTAACGCCTGCTAACCTCTTTTTCCCCTTGTCCAATTTTGTTTGTTTTTAATATAGACCACTGGGACTTATACTAAGTTAAAACTTAGTACCATATGTCTTTCCTATCCCCCAGTACCCTCAACTTGTATATGCCCTTTGTTCTGTCATCGTTGTATATGTTTTATGTAATTGGAGAAGGTAGGCTTTCCTACCGCCCGGTCAACAATCCTCCCTCTTCTATTGAACGCGAGTAGAGGCCCAAACCTTGTTTCGTGTTTAGGAAGGGGTTCCCGGATCTCTTTCTCCCACTTACTGGCCTCTGTACTGGTGTCGCTGTGTTCCTCCCATGATGCGCGCAGTCTGTGGCATTGCCTGTTCATTCTGAGGGTACACGGTTGACAGTTACCTGGTTACTGTTTCCGACTGGTAGTTAGGAGCCCTAACTCTTGCGTAGCGTCTTGAGCGGCCGCTCTGATCAACAGTTGCATAATATCGGGATGTCTGTAGTGCCATGTCGCGCATGGATAGGTGTCCCTGCAGTCATTTCCGGTGGGCAACCCTGAGGCCACATTATGAATCTTGCTGTGCCAATCCCCCTCTCTGTTCGCGTCATGGGTATCAACCGTCGGCTTCCTTTAACTCAGGCCTTCTCCCTATTTCCAAAACCAATTACCAACATGAATAACAAAAAACTGAAATACAAACCTAAACCAGCCTTCCAAAAATCACCCAAACCTCTAAATATCTCCTTCTCTAACATCCGCGGCATTAGAACCAACTTCTGCAGCGTTGAGTCTTTCCTCATAGCTAAGTGCCCGGATATACTCGCCCTGTGTGAGACCAATCTTAACTCCTCTATCCCTTCCTCCGATCTCTCGATCCCTGGATACCTCCCACTCCCCAGAAAAGACTCTCTAACCCACATGCATGGTCTGGGTGTCTACGTCAAGGACCATCTCCCTCTGGCTAGAGAGACCTCTCTCGAATCGCCGGATCATTCCTACTTATGTCTCCGCCTATCTCTTCTCAATGCTGTAAGCTATCTTTTCTTCCTCTACCGCTCTCCATCCTCTCAGGACTGCGGGATACTCGATGTCATTTCTGACAGCGTTGATAAGGCCCTCTCTGTCCATCCGTCCGCTCACATATTTGTGTTCGGTGATTTCAACGCCCATCACAACCAGTGGCTACAGAATGCTACCACTGACCTCGCTGGCGTTCATACTCTTAACTTTTCAATCTCTCAATCCCTCACCCAGATAATCGATTTCCCCACGCGTTTTTCCTACAATCGTGACAGTAAGCCCTCACTCCTCGACCTGTGTTTTACCTCCATCCCTGAGACGTGTAGTGCCACGCAGCTCTGTCCTATCGGTAACTCCGATCATGCTGTCGTGTCTGTCAGTATCTCCTTCAGCCCCACCCCCTGCAAAGAACCTCCTACCACCAGAACCACTTTCTGCTACCAACGGGCTGACTGGGACTCATTTCGGGACTTCCTCCGCGATGTCCCCTGGGATGCTGTATTTAAGCTCCCCACTCATGACTGTGCTTCTGAGTTCTCCTCCTGGATCAAAGCCGGTATCGAAGCTTTCATCCCCTCCAGGAAATTCAAGGTCAAACCGCGCTCCTCCCCCTGGTTCACAGCTGCTTGCTCAGCCGCCATTGCCCATAGGAACCACTTCTTCCACCGTTTTCGTAGTGACATGTCCGACTTCAACAGACGTCTATTTACCTCTGCACGCAATGAGTGTAAGCGTACCCTCGACAATGCCAAGGCACTATTTGCAGCTCGGATGAAGGAACGTATTGCATCCCGCAAATTTGGCTCCAACGACTATTGGCGCCTCTGGAAGAGCGTTCTGAATAGTAACAAACCCTCCATTCCTCCACTGTTCAATCAGTTTGAGGTCCTGACCACCTCTGCCGACAAGGCCGAATGCTTCGCTCGAAAGTTTTCTTCCAATTCTATGCTTGACTCCTCTGGGGTACCCTTGCCTGACTTCCCTCCCAGAACTGAGGCCCTGCTGGACGGCTTGCACATAACCCCGTCGTCGGTACTGGGCATTATTTCTAACTTAGATCCCCACAAGGCTACCGGTGGCGACGGAATACCAGCCATTGTCCTGAAGAAATGCGCACCTGAACTGGCACCTGCCCTCTCTAAATTGTACAACCGCTGCCTCAAGGACTCCTGTTTTCCTGACTGCTGGAAGTCCTCTACCATTGTTCCTGTCTTTAAGAACTCTGGCGACCCCTCCAACCCTTCTAATTACCGTCCTATCAGTCTCCTTCCCATCTTCGGCAAAGTCTTCGAGGCCATTATCAACGCCGAAGTGACTACTCACCTGATATCCCACGATCTGCTCTCGGACAAGCAGTATGGTTTCCGCTTTGCCCGGTCTACTGCCGATGTGCTTACGGCCATCAGTGAATTTGTCTACCAAGCTATCCATAGTAACGGCGAAGCCCGTGCCGTGGCCCTTGACATCTCCAAGGCATTCGATAGGGTTTGGCATGCCGGCCTCCTTCGCAAGCTCCGGGGTTATGGTATCACAGGTCGATTGTTTGACCTAATTCAATCGTTCCTATCAAACCGGGATTTGAAGGTTGTTCTCAGTGGATCCTTCTCCAACTCCTATCCCACTACTGCTGGTGTTCCTCAAGGCTCCATCCTTGGCCCTACTCTGTTCCTCATATTTATAAATGACCTTCCTGACGCCATAGACTCCCAAGTCGGTATCTACGCTGACGACACTACCATTTACTCCTGCCTCAAGTACAAATCTACCGAGGCGGACAAAATTAACCTGGCAGCTCAAATTGAAAAGGACCTCCAATCGGTTGTGGACTGGGGAGAGAAATGGATGGTCAACTTTAATGCCTCTAAAACAAAATTGCTCTCCATTAACCACCACAAGGACCCATCCCTGCATCCCATCAGAATGTCTGAGGACCAACTTCTCGAGAGTTCCTCTCTGCGGCTGCTCGGTCTCACGCTGTCCGCTGATCTGAGATGGAACAAATACATCGAGTCAATTGCATCATCCACCGCTAGAAAAGTTGGTTCCCTGTGCCGAGCCAGGAAATTCTTCTCCCCTGAATCGATCCTCCAGGTCTATAAGTCTACCATTCGACCTTGCATGGAGTATTGCTGCCATTTATGGTCTGGGGCCCCTGCGTGTTGCCTCGGGGTTCTTGATAAGATCCAGAGATGGATATGCAATGTGATTGGCCCTGATCTGTCATCTCGTCTGCAGTCGCTCTCTCACAGACGGAATGTTGCATCACTCTGCCTTTTCTACAGGTACTTCCACGGTAATTGCTCTGAGGAGTTGCTCTCACTTGTCCCTAAGCCTCGTGAATTCAAGCGTCCTACGAGGCTGGCATCCCGTTCCCACCCCTTCACCGTAGAAACTGTTAGGTGTAGACGTCTTTTCTACTCCAATAGCTTCATGTCTCGCACATCTCGCCTATGGAACTCCCTTCCCCGTTACTGTTTCCCTGACAAATACAATCTCCAACGGTTTAAGTGTAGCGTCAATCGTCATCTCCAGTTGCCTTGATCTATCCACTTCCTGACATCTTCCATTCCTATCTGCTCTCGCTCTATATCTCCCGTAACCTCCCCACCTCGATCGGCCCTCCGTCCTTCTCTTTCTCCACAACCCTTCCTTTACCACTCCTATCTGCTCTTCCTCCAACCCTTCTGTAACCCCTTGCGTGATAGTGGCCACCGGCCTTGCTCGGGATGATACGCTTAAAAAAAAAAAAAAAAAAAAAAAAAAAAAAAATCTCACGTAAAAATTCATTTTGAAGATGACGTTACCTGTAATTAACTTGAAATTGGTTCCGACACATACATTTTCAGAAACAGACTAAACACGCAATTTTGATGACGATTGTAGTCACAGTCGAAAGCACTCGCATTAAAAACGTTGTAAGTTGGAAAATCATAATAAAATATTGGACAGACAGTCACACCATCTCAGTATTGTTCAGGAAAACTTGTTTAAAATAATTCTTGCTGCTTACATAAACCCTATATAAATGTATGTACACATTTCTTTACATTTTTATTAAGTTTTCCAAACTTCTTACAGTTTTCCATTGGGGTCGGTAGTCGTAACTGACACAAGTGACTATTATTCCAAGATTTTTTGGTTAATTCATTAGTGTTCGTTGTAAATATCTTTTCCTATATTTGTCTTCCAAGTTGTATTGTGTGAAATTAAATAAAATTTCCAAGCTGTGCTAGAAAAGATGTTGCGATTCCATGTTGGGATCTCCTTTAAAATACCGTTGTCACACAAGGTGAGGCTTAAATTAGCTTAAATTGTTTTATAAAACGAGTCTAGAATATCTTAAAACAACTTTTACAATTAGATTTATTTAGAATGTTGGTTTTTTCAGCAATAATTTCTCAAATGGGGCAGGCAGTTGTGTGTGAGTGTTTAACTGATTTTTTATTGCACTGAGGTCAAGTGTTTTGTCAGTTTCTTTTTGTCGTCGACGGAATTCCGATGTAGTCATTCAATTTATTACAAGAGCCACAGTATTGTACGGGACAGCGAAATTAATAGTGCTTTTCGGTTTAGATTTCATCGGTGTGTTGTTACAGGTAATTATTAGATTGACAGTTTTTGATCTTCTATAGTATATTGTAAGTTTTATACGTTTGCTATAGTCAACGGGTGAAATGTACTGTTTAATGATCCGTCAAATTCCTCTTGCATATAATATTGTATCTGCTGGCAGTAAAATATATTAATATTTTGTTTACTATATGTTTCAGTTGCCAATATTTAATTTCTCTAAGAATATTTTTATTTCATTATCGATAATGTATTTGAGAACATTATTATTAACGGATATTTCTCTTATTTGCTTGAACATTATTAAAAATTATATGAACTAAATTATTATATGAAATTCTTGATAATATCGAAAGTGAGTGATTGAATTTCGTGAGTGATATGAATATAATTTAAAAATAATATTATATGAATATATATATATATATATATATATATATATATATATATATATATATATATATATAGATAGATAGATAGATCGAAGGGAAGACAATAAGGATAGCACGACTAACCATTCATTGAACATTGAATAGAAATTTTTGCGTTCAATGAAGCAACCACATGGGAGTTGGTTCTACAGAGTAACATTTCTCGGAGAAACAAATGAAATACGGAGGAAATGTGTTTTTTTCGATTCTGTGGATGTAGTCCTACTTGTAAAAGTCTGAATTAGTGGAAAACAAGAGTGGAGCATTTTATGCATTCATTTTCGAGACTTGTCAATCACTGGGGTTCGACACATGAGGTGAATTTTATGATACGCAAA
>OZ038486.1:112449752-112547252 GCA_964036315.1 Acanthosepion esculentum | reverse complement strand
TACCATGTTACGCCATCCATTTACTCATGCTAGCTTGCTAGCAAGGTAGGTTATGCATTGTTTTGCTCTGTCCCTCTTGCCTTCATTCTCTACTGTGAGTAACAAATTTTCCAAATTCTCTTTTCTTATTATGCACCCTAGACATTTCATTTGTATCTTCCTGACGTGTTTACTTCCATTTTATCTAAAACCTCGTCGTTGCTAACATGTTCAGTTCAAAGGTATTAGCGTAGGAAATTCAAGTTCCTGGTAAGGCTGTTGTGTTCGCTTTCACACAAATATCTTAGGAAACGCATTAAACCACATGTTCTCCACGAGCTAGTATTTAAGAGCAGGGCAGGCTAGCTTCTCTAGCTTCCCGGTAAAAAAATCGGTTGGGCATTGAGCTTGCAACTCAAATACTTGCTACAGAGATTAGAGCGTGGTGTGATTTCTGACCCTATACTCGACGTCGCAGTATACAGGACTTGCATACATACATACACACAAAAGGGATTTATTTTGGTTTATTTCTTCCTGAAAAGAATGGAACGCTTTTTTCATAATTTCAGAGCCGTGGCACAAGCGAAAAACAACGGAAACTGGGATTGTTCATATTCTGTGTTGCGGGAAAATAGAAAAGGTATTTTTTTCTTTCAAAAATTACGTGTCAAAAACTAGTTTCCAACTCGAATTTCATATTGCGCACAATAAATGTAATATCAAATTTTATTTCATTTAAATTTAAACTTAACCAGCTGTATTTATTGTTTTTATATTCATTGAGGTTAGCTTACTACTACATAAAGCCTTATAGCAGTATGAATGTGCCGTTGCGCAAATTATTCAAGTGGGGATGGCCTGTTTTATCTCATAGCAAGTGATCAAAAACCTTGCTTTTACTCATGATCAAATATGGATGATCGATATTCCAAAGTGAAAGAAATGACCCAGCTTATAAACCTTCTGAATTCGAATTAATCCCATCAAATAAACGTAATTCTTGTATTTGTATTAAGTAATCAACATTTGATTACTTTTATTAAATCGTTGTCGATTCTTTTCATAACATGATGCGGATATCGATATAATACTGTTATACACCTATACCTATCTTAGTTCAAAAATTATTTCCAAATGCAGATATAACAATAAATTCTTTCTCAGCTATCTGCAACCATATCTGGATCAAAACAACTAAATTAAATTCCCATAAGTTCATTTCTCACACCAAAATAAAGAAAAAAGATAAACGCACGAAAGAAAAAATCTAAATAACTTAAAGGAATAAAAGTATACACTACACATAATAATGATAATTATACTAATCTAATACTCTTAACCCAGCAATACAACCACTGACTGGTATGGAGTTTGATCTGCATCAGGTTGTATTACCATATTTTGCCATCGTTTTATTTTCCATTAGTTACATTGCATATGCTTTCTTTTTAAGTTCTTTACCGTTGCAGGAAGTGTATTATGTTTTATTTGAACTACTTTACCCACCTCAAATTCGTTTTTGAATTTGTTGGCTTCCTTTATTGCTGAATAAAGTTTTTTATATCTTTCATTTTCTTTGACACAGGTCATCATCCAGTCTTCCGTAGTTACCAGTTATCTCTGAAAACCGATTGTTGTAAGACAGTTCTAGTTGAGACTAATCCTATGTCTCCTCTAGAGCTGGAAACATACAGACGATCAACATCAGTTGTTAGGATGATGTTTGTGGTCTCAAGTGAGAAGCTTTCTCGTTTTTACATCCATTCGCCGGTATTATTCTTATCTTACTTTCTCCTTCATTTGATCATGCCGTATTCCATCTCCTTTGTTGACTCCTAGGTATTTATAGGGTTTTTGTTCTAGTTTCCTACTCTTTATGACAAAATTGAGTTCTAATGAGTATGTTTCCGTGATTGACTTTTTCTTGAATGTCACTTTTGCGTATTTTTCTAATCCGAACGCCATACCAATGCCATCACTGAAACATTTGTTAATATTGAGGAGAACCTTCAACTCTTTGTCGTCTTTTGTAAAGGGTTTGATTAGACACTTTATCTATAGTTATTATCATTTAGTTCGTACGAAAGGAGGATTAACAGAACTGACAGGCAATACCTTTGGTGTGAGTTAGATACAATGTGATTTTCCACAGTTCCATACTATATTTAAAGAAATTTGGAGACTTTGTACATTTTCAAACAGTTAAGGGTCCAAGAGTATGGCACATTATCAATGGCTTTACGGTAATCTATCCGAGCTGAGGTGATATTTTATTATTATTATTATTATTATTATTATTATTATTATTATTATTATTATATATGCGAGACACTAATAAAACTTTGAGGGTATCTGTTTAACATGGTTAGTGTGTTCATCTGTGTAGTTTCGCATATTTTCTTTTCTCGTTAAACATTTTCACCGGCATCTCAAATTCGTTACGTGAAGAATCTTAATTTTAAGCCATTTCGCATGATAAGTTCCCCGAAAACGTAGTGCTTGAAGATCATGTCATAACCTTACGAAGGATTACTGTTGAAAGTTGCAAGTCCTCCAAGACAACAGGACGACCTGCAATGGACGAGTAAATAAGCTTATATCTATCTATCTATCTATCTATCTATCTATCTATCTATCTATCTATCTATATATATATATATATATATATATGTATAAATAAATTATTTGGATAATGCCCGACATTAATCCCACAATTCGGAGCTTCATGCTGCCTGAAATCGTCATGTTTCAGTTTTTGGTTTACATCACACACACACACACACACACACACACACACACACACACACACACACACACACACACACACATATATATATATATATATTCATACATGTTTCATTAAATAATATAGATAAATGTTGTCTATATATTTTATGTAAGTTCTTTTTATATCGTCTGATAAGCTTAATAACATTATCATTAAACGATGAAAGAAAATCACAATATTGATACATATTTTTAATCCAATCTAAGCTTTCGGCTTACATAAGCCATTATCAAAGATGACAATTACACAATATTTTACGCAATACACGAACACGAAATTGATGATAGTCTGTTTTTGTTTACATGGATGATTTCCAAGCAACGATAACCACGTGCATATAAAACGCTGAAAGCGAAAATCGCACAACAGCTCATGACGTCACACATGACCACGAGAGAGTGAATCCGATGAGTATTGAGTATGAAATTTTATTTAATGAAACATGTATGAATGAAAAAATGCTGCCTAAATACACACACACAATATATATATATATATATATATATATATATATATATATATATATATATATATATATATACACTAATCGTGCTAGGTTTACGTTTTATGCTATTCCTCACCGATAGCACGAATGAGGGATAGTATATATATTTATTAATCTATACTTAATAGCACTGTTGTATTATATCAAGAACTTCTTTATTAAAACGAGCACAATATGTATGTTTGTGTGCGTGCGCGCGCGTGCGTGTTATTGTTTTTTTTTCAGGTTTTTGAGTTCGTTCAGAAATATTATATTTCTAGAGGCCATCAAATATATTTAATTATTCATGAGGATCCTATTTATCTGGGTGGATTTATCTGGGTGGATTTTTGAAGACTTTCCCAATTCAGATCACTACATCTCAGAAATGAATTGTACTATTTTACATATTCAGTTCATAACATAAGTCATGAACATAAATAATAGTATTTAACCCATAATTAGGGGTAGAAATAATGAGTTCGTACCTTTCTCCATGGAACGAGCACGTAACCATCTCAACCGGAATCCAAACTCGGTTTGCCGATTTCTCGATCCTAGCGTCTAGCCGTTTAACCACTCGCACATCCGTAGAAGTTCTAATGTTTGAAAACTAATATCTCTCCCAAGTCTATATATGTGACTATGAAAATGTTAAAACTTAAAAGAAATCTGTTAAATTCATAACCTCGTGCTATTTAAAATATACAGTACTTAAATTAATCCCAAAATAATATAATTTCAATATTAATTTCCATTAAAACGTTTCATTTATTACGCATTGTATTGTGTCATTTAACGCCCTCCATAGCTTGCCTAGACTTATCGGCCAACCTGATGAATATTTATGAGCGTTCTTAATTTTATAGCATTTTGAAAAACCTGGAACATTTTGGCTCTTGTATATAAATCCTTGCATTTGCCTTGATAAAATCCCTCAGAAGACGAAACGCGTCGGCTAAGATAAGTTTTCCTTTTGTCTTTATTCATATAATATCTAGAAAATCTGATAAGAATATTTTTACCAAATTCTGTTTTTTTGTTTTTTCGATTGCTTAAATCTTCATTATATAAAAAAGGTATCAATTTATTTTTGACGTGTCTTCATAAGTTTAGTATATATTTGAGTTCTTACGTATGGATTGATTTTGAATTTTTAAAGTGATGTTAATATGGCGTATGTCATGTGGGAATCTTTCTACAAAAAAACACTTCTTTATTATTTCAACTATTCTTGAATATAACGATTTTGGAGTGGTTTTGTCAAGAATCATTTGGTGCATGTTACTTGGCAAAGTATTTCACAGCTATCCAAAAAAAAAAATCTATAATTACATTACTTTTTGAACGGTTGCTGAATATTTTTCGATTGGATCCCGAAAAAAAATATGGGCCTTTTTGGGTGGAAAGGAGGCTGCTTTGTTTGACCGAGAAATTTCTGCTATTCCTTCAAATATATTGAAAACTACTTCTGTTATTCTCTCCCTCTTAAAAAAGTCTTTTAATATTTTGAATGACTAAATTGATAAATGAATGGGAAAGTATTTGTTATGCACATCTTCCTACTAGAAAAGGCCTACCTAGTAAAAGAAATCGAAATACTGAATTTTACTTCGACTTCAACAATTAGTATTGAGGATGGGAGAGGCAGAAAAATCTTTTCCAACCGGTATTCCTCTAAATACCTTCCATATTCTTTTTGCTCGCGTCTCTTTCTTTCGCTCTTTGTCTGTGTGATTCTTTCTGTATCGACCATTATCTGTATACATATTTCAATATAAAAATAATAAAGAGGCCTGGCCGATTGAATTTAAGTAAACTTTATATACATACCGGGTGATACAACATCTAGCTTAGATGAGAGCCGCCTCATCACCCCCCACATCGCCTGTAATGGCTCCTGTCTGATTTCGGTGTCCATGGTCCCTAAGATGACTCTTGAGACCAGCATTCAATTTCATCGCTATTAGCTATATATGACAGATAAAGTATGTATCCTTGATTGGGTTGACCCGCTCTGCATGCCCACCGACTCTCCTGTATACCATCGTGTGCCTTCTCAGTCCAGATGATGATCTGCAAAATTTCTTGCAAACACAGGTATAGTTGGCAATACAATGAGGCCGGCTGGTATAGTTGGCAGTCTTCTGCTTGTTATAATAACCTTTCAAATGGTATAAACAACCTGCCCTCACACATAGCACATTTCCACGACTGCATATTAGCTGGGAAATCAGTTCCTCTTCAGAGATCAAGCTTGGTCTGAAAACATGCTTCAGACATTCATTCTCAAAGATATTTCACCCCTCCTTTATAAAGTGTATCCACTCTGTACGATTTAATGTCAGTCCTTCCCAATGCTGCACATCCATGTGCAATGTATTTAGATTATCCTTCGTATTATCTTTAAATCGCTTTCTAACCTTGTCTTGTTGACGCTTTCCTGTCTTTTGTCCCCATAGAAAGAAAAGTTATTTGTTAAACCGCCATTGTCAAAACGTGTTCTGGCCATCGTATCTGCTTGACGTTTATTATTGTTTCTAATACATAAATACATAAATACAAACAATAAACAATTAAAATTAAATAGAAATACCTTATAGGCTGAATTTAATAAAACGTGTATCTTTTCAACTTTTCGAAGATGTACATCTAATTCAAAAGATTGGATAAACTGTTCACATTTAATATTTTGTTCTGTTTTTGTTTAAGTATTTTAGACCGTCTCAGTCATTATCAAATACCATATGTTGTCAGTATGGTAGACAATTTATTTTAGAACGCAAGAATGCAAATCAGTTCAACATAGTTGTATCGTATAAGCGACGCCATTTGTCAAAGCGAACAGCTGTCTGGCAAAAGGAAAGTGCGCAAAGACAGTAGATTCATGCGTTTTTCAGGTGTTTTCCTGCAAACTAAATATAAGCAACCTTAGCGGTCACTAGAATTTGGTTTGCCAAGTTCATTTTCTCGCTGATAGCCGCTACGACATCCCATATCCACACACATACACACACTTAAAATTCATGTGAACTAATCTAGTACAAACAAACGATATTACCAGTTTTCGTTGGTTTAAATCATTGACTGGGAAATCGCAATCTTTGCAGTTTTAATATGTATTTTTATTAGATTAATTATATATTAAGCGACATACAAGTATACACACACACAGACACACACATACAGTCACACAAATATATGTATATATATTAGACGAATGTCTATTGTTGTGTATTACTAGTTTTTTCTTTCTTTTTCGTTGCTTGTCTATTTACAATTATTTCTAATTGTACGTACATACTTTGACGTCAAAGAACTGGACATTGTTCCTCATTCTGCCGAGAAATCCTCTTCCTGAATTTCTCCTTCTCATTCCTAAACAAAAAGGGAAAAATGAAATAAGAAAAATAAACTACTGCTACTATTACGACTACTACTACTCATAATAATAATGAAGAATGAATAAACAACAAACAAGATAATCAGTCATTTTCAGCAATTTCAAACGAAATTGATCGAGATAAAAAAGACCTTAATGGATGATAATTCTTTCCGCTTTTTAAGCCATTTCGTTTTGCCGCTTTGCTAGAGGCTACAAGAGCCAAGACGAGAGAAAGGAACGCACAATGCACGCAAAAGAAACTTCAACTCAGACCTATTCAAATTTAATGCATTCTAAGCTGCGAGTAATCCAAGTTGAAAACTGAAGATATTTTCCTTCAAACCTTAACGAAAATATCAATTTAAGTAAACAACGAAGAGATATCATTTTTTAATAAGGAAAACGACGTACGTGTTTCGTTGTCTTTGCATTTCATTGAAAGGATTCAACCTTCATTTACAGTTGATTGTCTTTCATATTATTAAACGAATGCATAACTTTTATGAGGAACAAAGACTTACTTCTTCTACATGTATAAACTTACAGAATGGAATTACAAACAGACACAGGAGCTGATATGTATATATGAATGAATTCATCTCCAAACAAAATTAAAAAAAAATATAACTCTAGATTTCAGGAATTGAATATTAGTCTAGATGGTTTTTTTTTAATAATTTAGAAAGCGATATGAATTTGATGATGAAATGAATTATATGTCTTAAACCAATCATCAACGTGTAACGAAGTAGCAGAAACGGAAATACATACAGTAGTTGGGCAATACAGCCAAGTTTTATTCCACTGTAGTGAGTCCCGATAAAAGCTAAATAAAATAAAATATAAAAAGAAAATATAAAAACAAAAAATAAAAAAGTATTCAAATTAAAATAAGGCATTTGGTCATGCCTTTAAAACTCGCATTTCTTTCTTTCTTTCTTTCTTTCTTTCTTTCTTTCTTTCTCTCTAAATTTCTCTCAACTAACGTGAAAGTAACTCTAAAGAAAAAAAAAAGGAAGAAGAAAAAAGACTATACCGGTCCGAAAAACACCGGACGTTTGCGAGAACAGAGCCTCCTGATTTATCACTGAAATTCAGTGAGGCTCTACGCATAACTTCTATTATAAAAAAAATGAAAAAGAAAGGAATACTGGAAGATGAAATAATTTTGTTCAATTAAAAGATTGACACAAAGAGACTTTTGTTGTTAGCCGAAACTAATGTACGCGTCAAAGTCTCAGAGCCTGGACAAAAGGATATAAACTGACAATTTTGAGCTAGAAGCAGAGAAGGGACGGCGAGAATGAAAACAGAAGACACAACCGTCAGAGAAACCAGTCAAGCGTGAGGCGGGAAGATGATAATTCTGTCCTGCTTAGGACCGAAAACATTCAGCGGATTGAAGCTGGCCTATTTCTTAGATGATTCCGTCTACTATCAAGCGCTGATTTCTAAACTCTCGAATAAAACGAATTTTCTCCAAACTACTACCAATATCCGCTTTATAAACAAAAATTCTTTGTGAAACCGAATATCAAAGGACTCAATCTAAAGCAATTAAATAAAATATATTACTTATTTTATATCCTTGAGTCAGTTCGTCTTTTTCCTCAATTTCCAGTAAACATAATCCAACATCAAAACTCCACACCTCCATGACTCATCTTGGTAACAAGGAACGAACTGGAGGTAATTTATTTGTAAATTCTCAGAGTTACTACTTTGCTCTTATAATTAATCCAAACTGACAGGTTTACAGTAGACTCTCAGAAATAAAAATACACATCTTTTTATCTCGGTTCTGGATTTGCCAGCTCAATCAAACGCACGCGCGTGACACACACGTACGCACACTGCCATATGTTTGTTTGAAAAACGTTGACAACGATTATAATATATATTTTAGTTACTTTTCTTGTTTCTGTACAGGCGAAAGCATGTCTGGATCAAATAAATACAAATATTGCTCAAACGCTGGGTTCTCTTGCACGTAAACACGAATACCCACTGTATCTGACGACATAAAAGAAGCGATGTCATATGACGACCCAATTCTATTTCAACAAGTCAATAATAAGAAAACAGTTTCTCGTGCATTTATGTATGTAATGCTTAAACATACTATCAGTATAGGATAAAAACATTATAAAAGCGCATTATCTATCACAGAAAAATTGCTGTATATGGAAATTAAGCTAGCAATACATAATGTTACAAAAGCACTATATTTGTATTTATATATAAGGAAATATTACTGTATATAAAAAGCAAGTTCACAGTACAGTTGAACATAAAACAAGAAATCACAATAGTGATAATATAACATATTTAGAATAATACAACAGAATGGACCATTGCTACGATAATCAATATAATAATAATAATAATAATAATAATGATAATAATAATGGCACAGTAACTCTAGTTGTGATTGGACGCCTTGGTTTGAGTGGAAAAGGTTTCGATAGGATGATTGTAGTGATCCCTATTAGCCTGTCACTTAAAGAAATACAAAAAAATTTCTCACAAGTACAGATCACAGCTTACAAAGGACTTTGTGTAAAATGCGTGTGATCGTACGTTGTTTTATTTATTTATTTTTACAGAAATATTTAGTGGACAATGTCATGATGACATTTCTGATCTTATGTCTCTGGTTGGGACCTGGAGATGAATGAGCATACAACATAAATCAAAGAAGAAGAAGAAGAAGAAGAAGAAGAAGAAGAAGAAGAAGAAGAAGAAGAAGAAGAAGAAGAAGAAGAAGAAGAAGAAGAAGAAGAAGAAGAAGAAGAAGAAGAAGAAGAAGAAGAAGAAGAAGAAGAAGAAGAAGAAGAAGAAGAAGAAGAAGAAGAAGAAGAAGAAGAAGAAGAAGAAGAAGAAGAAGAAGAAGAAGAAGAAGAAGAAGAAGAAGAAGAAGAAGAAGAAGAAGAAGAAGAAGAAGAAGAAGAAGAAGAAGAAGAAGAAGAAGAAGAAGAAGAAGAAGAAGAAGAAGAAGAAGAAGAAGAAGAAGAAGAAGAAGAAGAAGAAGAAGAAGAAGAAGAAGAAGAAGAAGAAGAAGAAGAAGAAGAAGAAGAAGAAGAAGAAGAAGAAGAAGAAGAAGAAGAAGAAGAAGAAGAAGAAGAAGAAGAAGAAGAAGAAGAAGAAGAAGAAGAAGAAGAAGAAGAAGAAGAAGAAGAAGAAGAAGAAGAAGAAGAAGAAGAAGAAGAAGAAGAAGAAGAAGAAGAAGAAGAAGAAGAAGAAGAAGAAGAAGAAGAAGAAGAAGAAGAAGAAGAAGAAGAAGAAGAAGAAGAAGAAGAAGAAGAAGAAGAAGAAAGGAATACAACAAATTCCAAAGGGAACTTCAAGTGTGTGGAGAAGTGTAAATAAACGATAATGCAGCTGCAAAGAACCTAAAAAAGAAATCAAAGTCAAATGCAATGTACCAAATGCAAAAAACGATGGCAAGATAAGGCTCTTCATGGTCATAACTCTGCTCCTACCAAACAAGCTGATGCAGACAAGCCCCGTACTCATCAGTGGTTATGTAGTGCAGGGTTAAGAGCTGGAACCGAAGGCTATATTTTTGCTGCACAGAACTAATGCTTGTAAATAGAAATTACCAAGCTCGCATACAGAAACATTGTGTTAACCCAAAATGCAAATACTGCAATAAATATCCCAAAACAATTGACTGTATTGTATTAGGTCTCACAGCACCTACTGAATATAAAACTCGGCATGATTGAATGTGCCAATATCTGCACTGGAAAATATGCAACTTTTACGGGAAGGAAATTGCATGAAACTGGCATGAACACCACCCAGACCCGCTTAAAGAGATAGGGAATGTAACAATTTTATGGGACTTAGAAATACAAACAATCAAAGCTAATCGGCCAGACATCGTGATTATAGACCACAAAAACAGAATGTACTTTCTTATTGACATGACTGTCCCTGCAGATTGTAATGTATCTTTGAAGATATTCAAAAAGCTATCAAAATACAAAGATCATGAAGTAAAAATCTAAAAAATACGGCGCATGAGGACATAATCAATTCCAGTTTTAGTTGGACCTGCTAGGCGATGGCTTAATGAAATACAGAAATTGTTCTCACAAGTACAGCTCACACATTGCGAAGAGTTTTAGCTATATAAAAGTGTATGATCTGTTTTTTTACAAAAATGATCAGTGGAAAATATCATTAAGCCATTTCTGACCTATACAACAGAAATCAAAGGCAATAATAATAATAATAATAATAATAATAATAATAATAATAATAATAATAATAATAATAATATTGATATGGCAGTCCCTGCATATTCGAAAAACTGTCAAAATACAAGGACCTTGAAATAGAAATTTAAAAAGTGTGGCACATGGGAACATCAACAATTCCTGTTGTAGTTGGAGCCCTTGGACTGGTTGGAAAAGTTTCCAGTAGGCTGATTGAAGGGATCCCTGGAAGTCCATGCCTCAAAGAGATACAAAAAATTGTTCTGACAAGTACAGCCCACACTTTACGAAGGGCTTTATCTATGTAATTACTTTTTTATTTTATTTTATTTTTTTTTTGCAGTGGAAAGTGTCATGATGCCATTTCTAACCTTAGGTCCCTAGGCGGGACCCGGAAAGAAATGTGTAAACGCCAGATATCAAAGGAAATAAAAATGATAATAATAAAGAGATAATAATAATAATAATAATAATAATAATAATAATAATAATAATAATAATAATAATAATAATAATTCAATTTGTTGCAATGGAAAAATTGAAATACATCCTGAGCTGATTCATTTTTGTAAAAGTTTCTAGAACTTAAACAAATATTCAGTCCATGCCATAAAACAGAATTCTCATCTGGCAAAAGCTTCAATTTATAGCTTTATATTCCAACGTGTTCCAAATCTTTTGAGAATTATTGATAGTCGTATTGCATTTTTTGAATAGTTTTATGTCTCTTGAGCTTTGATTCCTTTGTATTCTTTACTAAGAACATGGAACTTATTTTGTGTAAGATTTTTTTAATTTTTTTTGCGTAGGATTTTATAATGAATTATGACAATTTCTTACAGTTCTTTTAGCAGTTAACCATTTTTGAGTAAGTGGTAAGGATTTATCTGTGTCTTCTGTAAATGTTGGAATTTGATAAACTTTAGTTTTCAAGACAAAACTAAAAATCTGATCACATTTTCGATTGGTCAAACAATAATCTTTCAGGAGAACTTCCTATGATTAATTCAAAAGCGTAGGCTTGGGAAAATGTCCACAATCTTATTGGCCAACTTGAGGTCTGGACATATTAACTCTAGTCGGGGTTGTATCCGCTTGTGGTGAGTAGGTTATAATTATTTGTACAGTGACTTCCCGAGAGACAGGTATGTTTAAACTGTCATAAATACATATGTTTCCAAAAAATTAGTTGACAAAATAAAGTTTTGACTTTTTATGTGGCGTATAAAAAATGTGCGCTGTGGACAATATGTGAGTAGATTTATATGGAAAAATAGTCGGTTGCATGGGAATCTCAGCATATTTTTTAGAAATTAGTGACAAGTTAGTGTCCAAGACTATTAATACAAATAATTGCAGACAGTGGCATGGAGGACGAAGATGTGACTCACGTTGCTGTGGAATGCTTGCACAGAATGAATACAGGCGCCGCAATGATAAGGTGATCTTCCATTTCTGTTGGTGTCTATGGAGTATGAACTTGAAGTCGAACAGAAATGGTATCGTCACAAACCATAGAAGGTGATCTAAAACAAGTGAATCTCTTATGGAATCTTATGGAATTATAACATCCATTGAGATCGCATCCATTAGATAACAATACGAGACATCAGCGTAGTTGAAAAACAAAACAAAAACAGACAATAATAAAAAGAAACACATACCTGGTCCGATGTTGTTTATACTGGTGATTATTATATAAAGATAAAAAAAAGATGAAAAGCTTCAAATGTACACTGTCCTCTGGATTGACGCCACTATTGTCCCAGTCATCATTGGGGAGATGGGACGTATAACCTAAAGAACTACACTAAGAAAACCGGAATAAAGCCTAATATGACTTCGCTTTTAAACGTAAACTACAAAAAGACAGAATGCATGGTCATCAGTAAAAGGATGATCCCGAAATGCGATTTGCAGGTTGGGGACACTAAAATCAAGCAGGCGCAGAAGTTTAAATATCTGAGAAGCATTTTGACAGAGGACAGCAAGTGCGACACCGAAATCCGTAGAAGTATTGGGATGGCCATGGACGCATTCCAAAAGCTGGGCAGAGTATTGCGTGACAGGAGGATTTCTTTGGGAACAAACAAAAGAATATTGAGTTGTTATGTGACATCTGTCCTCCTTTACGTCACCGAATGTTGGACGGTTTCCACAAAGATGAAGAAGAGACTCGAGGCGACGGAGATGGTGTTCTACATATGGATACTGAGGATATCATGGATATTCCTCGAAAATTCCATGCCTCGCATAGTTGACATTAATTTAACAAGTTCAGAACTGAAAAGAAAAAGTTCTTGCGTATGAAATATGCTGTGTTTTTCTCAGCCTCTAGGCTTTCACGACGGAGATTTTCTAGTCACGCGCGAAAATGATTTTGCAATCAAATTTGTCATTCCACGTGATTTGTTGCAGCCGAAAGTTAGAGATCAGAGTCTGACCTGCTATTAATCCTTGACTGGGTCTGGAGAAAAAGAGGAATTCGTATTTTTCCCAAAGGTATTTGTGCGAAAGCAAACGCAATTGCTTCGGCTGGAATTTGCACTGATCACAACAACCACAGTTTGCGCGCAGAAAGCCGCTACGCTACACATACATCTAGATAAAGATTATTACAAAAACAAAAACAAACAAAAACAAACAAAAAATAATAAAATAAAACTAACATCTCTGTATGTTGCAAGGCGGTTGGCCGTCAACACTGACAACTTTTCGGCAAACTCTTCAGCCAAGATATCTCCAAATATAATGCCCTGTATTTTGGATCTTGTCGGTACGGCCGAGAGGGTGGGGGCATGTAGTCTGGGCAGCGCGCGGGCTCCACATACCGTCACCAGTCTAAGCGAAGGAAAACTCTGAATTCAAACCACCTGCTACCTTGTAGGTCTTGCCTCTTTAAATTCAGTGAGGAGGGCCGGTGTAGCCTAACATCGTCGGTGTAAAAGCAAACGGCAAACTATTGAATTGTCACCCTGAATCGCAATTGTAAGATGGAGGAGAATGGTGATCACAGCGGCGCAAAATGTACTAACTGAAGAAATGAATGAGTGAATGAATAGCAGGTTTGTGTTACCAATACACTACAGCAGTGAATTCGATCGACATTAGATCCCTAAGACTTGTTGACATATGTAAATATCCACATAATGAAAGAACAAACATTTTGCATATGCTTTTTTTCCCTAAGTGGATATTGCTTATCCCGAATTGCATCAGAACTCATTCTTAAATTTGTGTAAAATTTGGCGAACCAGATGAAAGGGATTTATCGAAAGATTAAACGCGTTTTTAAAGGATTTGCATTTTATAGGAAATGTTTTAATTGAAATACAATGCCGCTGTTTTGTATCGTAAGTTCATTTTAGCACGGAAAAATGTTTAATGACAGGAGGAAGACAGTCTTGTGTCAATCTTCTAGGTCGTCGGTGAGTAGAAATCTTAGCATGTAACCGGAAACACAGACTGAGGGTGCTGATGAGAAATACAGTTTGAGTGTGTTCAATGGAAATATGCAACACTTCCAAACAGGTGAACATCATTTGATTTACATCCTGAAATGATAATCTTTGCTGATTTGTGCCGAAAAGCTATTGATAAAGAAAATAGGACTCAGAATCACACATTAACATTTTCACCAACATACACACGCACACGTTTGCCCACACATACACAAAGAGCCACAGAGGCACAGACACACCCACATACAAACACACACAATATTGTTTGTTTTTTTTTATTTTTTGTGAACAAGTGATTTTTTTGGGGACATCGTGTATAGAGAAACATTTCCATTTTCCGCATGTTTCTCCATTTCTTCATAGCATGTTCGGCATTAGCCCTTTTTAACGGGCTTAAAATGCTCACTCGCACTTTGACCATTCTTACAATACTTATATTAATTCACGGCCCCGTTTACCTTTAGAGATTTAAAACACAATTCCAAATTTTCACTCCTGAAATTCCAAGCCATTATTTCCATCGAAGGTGCGATTTTGACCGAACATTAACCAATTTTCGGACAGTGTAAACAAAACCCGATTGAGTAAATCTGTTATTAAAAAATTTTATCATCGCATTAATTTAAGTTTATCATGAACACAAAGAGAGAAGTGTCTTTCGAAACACGAGCGAATCAAATTAGAAGTATTTTCATTTGGCAACTCGTCTAGCGAGGAAATCTCAACAATTTATTCACTATAATTTTTGTCTTAACGAGATGTTATCATTATTTACGCTATTTATATTCGGAAAATTGTTCTCATCTTTGTTGCTGGCATGACAATATTTCGGCCGTTGCGCCCTCCAGCCTCCTCAGGTTTATATCGATCCTGGTAAAGTACAGGGAATTCTGAATGGAACCTTTTATTTAATACTAGCAGCATGGCTCGGCGTTGCCCGTGCTTGATTCAAAAATCGTACGACTCATACAGCAAAGGCTATCACTTGATTTAAAATATTTTTGCGCTTCCTTGCCTTTAAAGGAGTGCCCTTTGCCCTGTTGATGTTGTTACATGCGTTACTTCTTGCCTATCTCACACTGCGAATTTTTTCTAAGCACTATACTAAACATTAAATCTGTTACGAAAAAAGAACTAAACAAAATGAACACAAAACGATCAGCTTAAAAAGGACTCGTAAATGGAAAAACCGAATGAAAAAAAAATGTTAACAACAAATACTTTTTCACACCCAACCCAGTTCTGCGGAATCAGAATCAACGTTGAGTTTAAGCAAGCGAACGAGCCAACTGGAGTAAAGTGCCATGCAGATTTAAATTTTTCCCACTTGTGACGAATGCAGCTATCGATTTTTTTACAGGCTAGTTAACATTCGTGTCAGTCAGCTGTTGGCTCTCACGCTGGCCAATAGAATCTTCCTGCCTATTCGTGGCAGCCAGCTATAGGCTCTCACTCTGGCCAGTCGAAAATGGCTGCAAACTACATGAAAACTGCCGTAGAAGCATGAAAACCCGATTATTTCCACTATCGATGGGAATTGGTAAATGCAAAGTCGGTCTTGGCGTTGTTACTAACTTGGAGCATGTGCCGGTAAATTTTGGTGCAAATCCGTCGAAAATTGCGGCCGTGCATTCGTTCCACACACACACACACACACACACACACACACACACACACACAGACACACACAGACACACACACACACACACACACACACACACACACACACCCACACCCACACACACACACACACACACACACAACCTGCCTTTTATAGATAGAGATACGTGGGTAGGCTGTTCTGGTTTCACTGCTCATGTCTAATGATATCTTGTCTAGTTCTTATTTAATCTAGCACTGTTCAGTTATTGCTCGTCCGTTTCCACTGAATGCAAGTACACACTGCCCAACCCAGGGATTGAATTCAGAACCACTATGTCACCAAATTTACAAACCGACAGTCCCGTTTGTCCCGTTTGTCCCTGGAGTAAAACTTAGTGAATTAAACCTAATAATATTTATTCTGTGCTATACAGAAATGTGGCACAAGGCCTAATGGGGGTTGGGGAAAGGATGGTCTTCTTCTGTCTTAACTATAACTTAGCTAGCCGGAATCACTGACCCAATCGTACGAACAATATTCCATACACCAAAATAACACATTCATACGTACCTTACTTACTCCAAACACCATAATGCCTCACTGTCTCTATGTAAATACTAACTAGTTCCCATATTTACAATTCATTGTCTGTGGGGACAGGGAAAAAAATAACAATTCTAAAATCTACCCCAATGATTATTTACAATGTGTATACAAATTTATCTACAAGAAACTAAACAAAATATTGTTAGTAATAAAAAAAAACCCCACAATCACTAAATGTGGCAGAAATATCAGTTCACCGGCCAAAATCAATGCGGGACTATATGAGTATAAATCATTCATTCATCCTAATTAAACCTAACTTTCACTGCTGATTAGACTGCCACTGCTGTTGAAACTACTGCTAGCTGTCATATTCTGACTGCTGCTACTGCTGCTGTCCATATTTTTTTATTACTACTGCCGTGGTTGAAGAAAAGCTGTCATTTGTCTTTCTTTCTTTATTAGCGACTCATTGTATTTTTTTCTATGCTACGCCTACTAAAGAGATCCTCATACGCTGTTTCTTTCAGACGTCTAACTCTCCAATGTTCTTCTCTGTCCAGTATATTCACTTCGTTCCACAAGATTTGATGACCACAACTTTACTCTATACATGATCAGCCATACCCAATTACATCGTCTCGTTTCTCACTATGGATTTTCGATGTTCCTCCAGCCTTAGAAAGATCAGGACAATAGGCCGAATATAAATAACGTAAAACAATTTATTCACGAGCAGAATCTTATAAAAACTGCCAGACTTGGCCAAAGATCAACGCTTAAAGAGTTAACCGGGCTGAACGATAGTTATGAGCCGGGAAGCAAGGATAAAGAGCTCAAAACCTATGGCTTACTTGTCGCGTCGTGAGAGCTGACAGGTTTGTGATACGGTCACATTGCATTTTAGGCAATAAAACAATCTAATCCATATTCTAAAAATATTTGGTTGAAGTGGGAACAGTGAATAATTCGCGGGATGATTATCTTTTTTGAGGGGATTTTTTTTTTTGGTGGTTGAGATGAAATGCTTGGGTAGTGGTTGGAAACGATTTAATTTTCAGTATTAGATTTCTTTCTGGCAGCATTGGTCTCTGGTCTGTAGCTAAGCATCTTTGCCAAAAGATCAAAGAAACAAACGTTTCTCACACCACCCTACTGTACTCACGCTTCTTCCTTCAGAAGAACACATTTGCGCTCTTTCTGATTCAGTGAGTATAGGAGATAGCTCTTTGAACATTGCTTTTAATTGGAATTTGCTTCCCGACATAAATCACAGTAGGTGGCAATATCTCATTTTTTCTCTCCTCTGAAGAAGTTAGGTAGTTTAGTATGAAAAAGAGTGATATCTTTGACTAGCAGGAATAACACTATCATGACCAACAACGATAACACTGCAAATAAGTAACGAAGGAGAACCTATTAATACTATTATAACTTATAACGATAAAATTATCTACTATTTGTACTCGTGTTATAATTAGATATTCTCCAAATAGCATCAAATAATAGCATAACAGGTGCCGGTATGAAAAAAGAAATTAATAATCTGACCGACTCAGAATTTAGACTGAGATTACTTATGTTTATTTCAATTTACTTAGTGATTGAGTCCAATTCTCCCTGCGTTCTGTCCTATCGCAAGCTATCTTGACATAACATGTCCTCATTGGCAGTGCACGATAGAGTCGAGATCCGTCTGCCCAGGTTTTTGTTGTTATCTGAGTGTCTGGATTCCAAACATTTCACAACAACACATCTTTTAAATGAAACATAGGAAAGCTTATTTTCTGGAGGAAAAGTAGAAGCAAGACGTCAGTTGAAATAACATTTATATATTCTTTTCAGAAATATACAATAACAATAAAAAGTTCAATTATCGTTGCAGTGAAATTTGTTTCATAAAATAATTAAGTGTTCGTAGAGCCTTGTGAGATGTGTGGACAGGCTTAATTTATGTTGGTCAGCCTAATGTGTTGCGAATTCGTAGACAAAGCTTTAGTTTGCGGTCGCAGGTTTTCATTCACTTTCATTGTGTGTACGTGTGTGGGTGAGTGTGTATGTATGTGTAGATGAAACTGGCTTCAGAAATGGTTTTGAGCTTCGAGAAGCAGTAGACATTTATTTTTACATCTGTAAGGGCGATTCAAATTCGAATTTCACATAGAGGTGTGAACTTTTGAATACAAGGTTTTCATTATTTAGAATATAATTTCACGCTGGCTCGCGAAAATCTTTTTTTCGAATTTGCGGTAGTGGTGAAAAGATGTATTATTTTTGTTTTCTAAATGATCCATAAATAATAGGTGGTAAGTCACATGTACATCCACGAGTATTTTGGCGCTATTTGCTCTTGTAATGATTGTTTATCCAACAAGCTTTCTGATGGGATTTTATTGGTTGAAAAATATATATAGAATTTAATTCTGTCTATCTTTCTGAAATTAGGCATTGTTACTATTTACATTATTTACACTATTCGGACTGTTTTCCTCATCTTTGTTGTCATACTAACAACGTTTCGGCAGCTGTACTTCTTCAGGTGATATACGTTGGAATTTCAAACTGAACTCTTTATTTCGCCTACCGAGGTAGATTGTTCTAGTTCCACGTGCCATGCCTTTTACAAATTTAGGTGTTGAAAAAATAAAAATAAAACACTAGAAATTACGAAAATGGCCATCAGGTAATAATAATTGAAAATTGAAAATTTTGGACAACTACGATTCAGGTTGGATAATGGTGACGTTGTAAATCTATCTACAGAAGAGGTATCTGCATCATGCAAAAATGTGTTCGACAAAAAGTTACATTACTATAGCAAATACACGAAATGTTATGTAATAATAATTCTTAAAATGCAATAAAATTAGCAGTCTGGCAGAGGCATTTCCTAACAACAGAGTCCGTGTCAAATTGTGCAAACGTTTTAACAAAGAAAACTCTTGCTGTCGATGAAATTTAGTGTCTCTGATCGTATTGTTGGCCTTTTTATTATAAAAATGTACTCTTGATTTTTGTTTTGGGGTTCATTATTTTCCCATAGCTGGGCCCCGTAACAGGTGCTGCCATTCCGGGTCAGGCTGGACCTGGGAAGAACAGCATTTAGGAGGTAGTTCCACACTCTTCAAAACATTTAATCTCCCGATCAGAAGCCTTGCTGCCGGATATTTCACATGTTGAGATGTTTACAAGGCGAAGTTGATACGATAGTTTAGAGTGTTTAAAAGTTGCGTCTCTCGCGAGTTTCTAATAGCATTAAGAAGGGAGCTGGGCATAATAATGCCATAAAGGCACTAGTGAAGATTCAACGAGACGCCGAACACATAACGAGGAAAACGAATGAATATCTGAATTAAATGGGTTTCAATGACACATTTAACCGGCTTTTAACATCGTTCAAATACTTGTGAGACATTCTGAACTTGTCTTTTACCTAGTGGCTGTTTACAAGTTTCAGAAGATGGAGATTACATTATCATTGACTCAATGATCCCGACCGTAGTCTGGATCATCGAGCCAATGCGAACGATCCTTTGTTTAGCTGTATAATATGTGCTATGCCAGGGTTACATACAGTTTTGAATTCAGAGTTATTTTCTCCTAGACAGGTTGCCACCCAGTCTGTCCTACTATTTACCCATAAATGGGGAGAGGAGAGTTGGAATCACACCTTTTCCAAGGCTATTAGCACCTAAGTGAATGTGATGAACTCGACTGGAAATCGAATTCGGCTCTCCGATTCCTCAATCCGAGCCGCTATCCATTACTCCTCCTTAAATTACATATGAGTTTGTCTTTATTCATTTTTCGCCTTTTGAGTTACACAATTCTGTAATAATAGTTTTTAATTACGTCATATTTCTTAAGGTTTTTATAAACATTTTTAAAAATGTTAAACATCACCCATTACAAGGCTTGAGAGCTTTAGAGGGTTACTGTAAAAATCGTTATGATGAATGAGGTGCGTGATATGAATGATATTTGGAAGTGAAGATTATGAAGATAAGGAGAATATATACCGATTGACCCATGACTTGAAGAAATTAATTTATAGCGTTCAGTTAAGCATCCGGGCGTGAGTCTGTTTCATAAAATCGCAGTTTGGAAAAACGCTCTCTAAGTGCAACGTCTTCCTTATAACTGGAAAATAGAGGAAAGAAGAATAATTCACCCCGTTGGAATTAGTATTCTAATTGTAAAAGACTGAACTGGTGCAATTAAACAATGGAGCGCATCTGAACATTTGCCATGGGAAGAGCAGTAAAATTGCTATAATTTGTACGATGTTGTGTCTGTGGGAAAGGGATTGCAAAATAAAGAATAACTCATCAGCCCTGAGACACCTTAAACGATTTTGGTGTCGATCATGTCTAGAAAGTGAGGATTGAGTAGATACAGATAAACTCGCTAAAATGAGTGTAAAACTAGGAGTATCCAGTATAGTAAATCAAACAAATGTAAAACGAGCGTTGCAATTTTACTAAAGGAATGCATGTGATTTGACGAGAGAAATACATTGTAAATCAGAGACAAGTGATTCTATTTAGTAAGAAAGGTACAATTGCTACCGACAGATTATAACTATTACATATAGAATAACAATGATAGTTGTCGGAGAAAAAATAGTTGACTATCGGGGCATTAAGGTTATTAAAGAAATGTCGAATGACGCAAATATTCCGAACCCCTTCTTCCAAAGTACTTAGGATATCTCTTCACTTCAAACGCATGCTAAGCGTACATTTGAATTGTTTAATAGCTGAAAGAAGCTAATCTGTCTATGAGCCGCCTGAAAGTCGATCTCCGTTTCTTCTTGTCTACACGCTACTTACGAGTGCCAATGTAATATTAGATTTCACTTTCGTGCTTTGGGACGCTTTCTTTTTTTATACTTTACCTGACCTCATATTGCGTGCAGCACCTATACCTAACTGCATGATTTTTTACCTTGTTATTTAAATATATGTATATTTATTTAAAGCGCGAGATTTTTTTACAATCATCTTCAGCCTGTACAAGGCACAAGAGCCACTAGAAGCAGAGTGTTACAGGTTAAAAGGTATAGTTTATAGGTATAAGTTGGCATGATAACGGTTGACCCTAGCTAGACTTAAACAAGTTGAATGTATTGATCGAAAACTGTTCCTTCAAGAGTCGGTTCAACAAAGCAGCGATTCGTGGAAAGAAGTTGCTCTAGGGGAACTTGCATCTCACTAAAGGAATATAAAGGTAATGAGTATGGTTAGTTAAATGGAGGTCTTTAGCCATGAAGGTTAAAACGGGTGGAACTAAGGAATGTAGTTCGTCTGGATTAGTGATAGAACCTTTATTCAAAGACTCTAGTACGTTTGCTTATATTATTAAGCATCACATGCATGTATATAGGCCTGCCACCTCATAAACATACATATTTGAGTTAAATCCGACCGAACGATTGAATAACGGACAAGACGGTAATATGGAGGATTTGGACATGTCCCCCATGTATCTTATGTCTAATTTTTGAAGTTGAATGATTCAGAATTTTAATTTCTAAGTTTTTACTGGTTGTTTATATATATATATATATATATATATATATATATATATATATATATATATATATATATATATATATATATATATTGGCGTTAGTGTTTATATTTGTATCACTTTTTAATTTTAATTTCTAATTTTTTACTGGTTGTTTATATACATTTATATATATATATATATATATATATATATATATATATATATATATATATATATATATATATTGGCGTTAGTGTTTATATTTGTATCACTTTTTAAATTCAATGATTGTTTTGTTTTTATTGGTTGTATATAAATTAGCTTCTGATTCATTTTAAATACTAGCCTATTTTTAAATGATTTTCAGATTAATGGATGAAGTGAGAAATATTTTGGCGATGGAAATGCCTTCTCCGGTTGTCAACAATTAAAAATCGTCAATTTCGTCTCTAGATGTTTGTAAATGCCTCCAAATGCAACCAAATATTTTACCATTGGACATTTAATGTTAATAGACTTGTTTTAAAGGAAGAGTATGGCCCGGGGTACATAGTTATAGCGTTGATGTATGTTGTCTCCAAGAAACCAGAATCAAAAAGGACTTCATATAAATATCAGAGTTAATAGCTTTAGAAACAGAAAAAAATGAAAAATTTTGTAAGTTTGCGCATGCCTGCCCAGAAAATAAAACGGAGTGTTTCTTAAGTCATGTTTGTAGAGACAGTTAGTGAGTTTCATAAAACTAGTGATTGTTGTGACGCTGATAACAAGTGTTGTAACGTAAGCAAAGACTGCTGAGACGTAAACTAGGTTGTCGTTTTGTTAGTTTTTTTTATATACATTTAAGATGTGTACTATCCTCGAAGAGATTCAAAACCATGTACAATATTTCTTGTACTTTTCTTCCGAAATGAACTTCGGGCAATTTCTGACGTGATTTCCTCCTTGTCTGAGAATAAATGTTCGGAATTTGTAAAAGTCGATTGTTAAAATTAATCGACAAAACATATCTCTTGCAATTAATGATATTTGCTTTAAAGAACATTTGCTGCTTAAATACACAGAATATATATATATATATATATATATATATATATATATATATATATATATATATATATATATATAAGCATTTATTGAAGAGTAGAGATATTTTATTTTATGTCTATTAAATATAACCATCGTCTTTTATAAATTGCTTATAATCTTCCGCAAATCTGATTACTCCAGATGCAAACAAATACAAAATCAAAACTGTGTCCAGCTCAAGCGTATCATCCTCAGGCAAGTGTACAATTAAAGCGAGATGAAGAAAATCAAAATTGCTTTAAGTGGCGCATTTTTAAGTGTCGTTATATTTTAAAAAATCGAATCTGATAAATCCAAACGCAGGAGTTTTTTTTATTATTATTACAGTAACGTGTACGAATCATGTACTAAGCAACATTTTGTAAAGTATCTTTATGAAATGATTAAACCATTTATCTATCGACTTAGATAGAAAAGGCTGTCGATGGGTATGGATATCTAGAGCCCAACTTGATACTCGTCAACCTTCGGGTACCATCTATAGACGATTTAGACATGTCTGCGAGATCAATTTTCTATACTATAGAATATTCGGATGACATGCATATGTGCACTTGAATACAGGTTATCAATCGATGTCAGAAGTTAAAGGTTAACGTTGTCCTTAGGAAAGAAGTCCGGTTTTCAGGACCACTTAATACTTAATCGTACCAAGTTAACTTATGAATACACGATTAAGAATCGAAGGTGGAAGTAACCGAAGGCCGCGACTAGTCATTTGCAAATAAATTGATTCAACGATCTCAACCCTTTCTTTCCCTCACAAGTTAAAGCTGTCTTTTTTATTTTGTTGAACTTAGTTTAAATTAACTGATCATTTGCTCAATCTTTTATGTGCTTTTTTAAAAATCTATAACGTTTTCCCTCTAAACAGACACTTATTTTTTTTAAACCAGATTTTTATTTTAAAGTTATTTAATTAAAGAAATCACAAGGCCCAAGTGCCACTTAAGACAGAGGGTTACTGTGTAGTTTTGTATTAGTGTAAGAAAGTGCAAGAAGTTTTTGGTCTATGCATTTTTTTTTCAAGATAAAAGCTGACTAGACTTGATCGGTGAAGATTTAATTAATGAATAACATTTCAGCATTCAGTCGGAAACGTTAGAAGTATAGTGTGAAAGTAGACATCCGAAGGAACCGGGAACCTACTCCTAAACAAGAGACAAGAGATTAACCTCTACTCCTGTTCAAAAGATCATGGAGGAGTGCGAACAGTAAGATAGCCTAATCTATCTACTCCTATTGTTAGTGAAGAAAAACAATAGATAATTAATTAGTGAATACAATTTCAGAGCTCAGTCGGTGGCGTTAGAAGTATAGTTGCGATGGATAAATTGTCGTCTAAATTACGCAGATATGAAACGAATAATGACATCTCATTTTAACAGATATATTTACCAAAATTACACAAAAAATTATCATGAAATACTAAAGATTAAATTTATTCAATGAAATCTCCATTGGCTTCAACTACGGCCTCCAGACGAATTCGGGATCTTCTGGACAGTCTCCTTGTTTAAGTTGGTGAATGCTGCCATAATTCTTGTCTTTAGTTCACCTTTGGTGTTACAAGGAATTTTGTTGGTCTCCCGCTCAACTGCTCCCGACACATAATAATCAATGGAATTACAGTCTTGGGAGTTAGATGGCCAGATGTAAAGAGTGATGTGGGCGCAGAAATTGTCTGACAGCCATGACCGAGTTCTGTTGCCTGTATGGCATGATGCCGAGTCCTGTTTCCAGATATAGTGTCGTCCAGCAGCCTCAGTTTTGATCCCGGGTAGCACTATCTCCTCAAGGTACTTGATGTAGGCCTCTCTGTTGAGTCTGAGCCTATCACCAACACATTCGGGAGTTCATTTCTTATCAGAACGATCAGAGAGCGTTTACCGAGCTACCGTGCCTTCATAATCACCATTAGACGCATCCAACTCTTTCCGAATCCTCTGAACTCTCGTCTGAGTGAGACACAAACAATCTGAAATGTTTGTATTGGAGCTTGCGGTGCGAAAGCCATGCATGCCGTTTCCAAATGTTTGGCGGTGTGAATTGCGTCATGGTGCTCTTTTTCTCACAGACGGTGGCCAACTGACCCCACTATACCGTGCAGTTGACAACATCGAAAACAAACAACGCAGATGCGCGAAATGAAAAATATGATATGGCGACAATTTACCCATCACACCCTGTATAGAGTTGAAGTAGACTTTAGAAGGAACCGGAAGTCCAATCATAAACAGGGAAGAAGGAACAAACTTCTACTCATATTCAAACGTCTAGGGAGGGCTGTGAACCGGACTATAGATGAAGCTATTTACTCCTACATTGTTTTTTGCAATATCTAATGTCTAACATGCACGTAATATATCACGAGAGAATGGGGTATCAATAGCTGTTATATTAGTTTAAATTGAGATAAATAAGATAATAGTTTGTACATATCTTTCATTCCACATGTTTAAAATTACGATCAGCCGCTAGTTCTCAACACTATAATGCATCTTTGCATCATTAGGAATTTTAAAATAGATAAGTCTTTATATGATTTTTTGACAATTGCATTGTGTGTATAGTCTTCAATGGCAATGGAGTAGTTAGGCTAATATTGCTTAATTGGGGCAGTGAGCATGATGTCGTGTTAAAGGGAGATGAGGATTTGTAACTCCCTACTCTCATAATCGCTATATACAATACTTTAGATTTCGATATACATAAAATGAATATTGATTTATATACTCGATAAAAGGAAGTCTTTTTTTTATTTATGCTAATAAGGGAGACAGTATTTGTATTATTCATGACTCATCATAAAATTAAAGTAGGTATTATGGGAATTATTTTATGACAGTAAATTTGACCATCAGAATCTAGAAATTTAAATTTTGTTTTTAGCAATTTATAAGATGGTTCATTCTGTAGACCTCTTCAGGTAGAGATTTCCTGGAATGAGTAGTTGGTTTGACTTGTCCAAAATTTATATTTATTTTGTAATTTATTTTTCCTTTTCGAATTTTTATACACTTCGGATTCTCTTTCAAAATGCAATTAAGTTGAGGACTGCATAAAAAGACTCTTTGCAATCCAGCTCCATGAAATTCTTGAAATTGTGTTTATTGCTTTTTTTTTACAGCTTTGTTTTCTTATTTTGACATTCTTCATCTTTTTATTTCCTTTGCCTCTCATTTTTCATTCATTTTTTTTTCTTGACTGCTTTCTTTCCTTCTCTGCTTTCTTTCTTCCTTATTTCTCCTTTTTTGGTTCTTTTTTTCTTTCTTTCTATCTTTCTTCCTTTTTCTTTCTTTACTTCTTTCAGTTTCTTTCTTTCTTTCTTTCTAACATTTTCCTTTTTCTCTTCCATTTTTGCCTTATTTCCCCTGCTTCTGCTACAATTCTTTACATCTTCACGTTATTCTTTCTATTTCTTAAGGTATTTCACCCTTTACCTCCACGGTCTCCTTTTTTCTTGTCCTTTATTCATTTCTTCTTTACTGTAATTATATTCAAATAATTAAAAAAACTTTCGCTGCCCCTTTTCGACACTCCCTGACCCCCGAAAATTGTTGACAAGACAAAGAACAAACAAAATATTACCAATGTCGGCTGCTTCATCCAAGTGGAGCCCGCCTCTCGGTGGGGGACCGTCAATAATTGGGGGGTGGAAGTGCTTGTTCACGACGGTAACAACAAAAACATCCCCGAAAACAATGAATTGTAGAAGAGAGCGAGGGAAGAAATTTAAGGAGCAGAAAAGAAAGAGGTCAACAACAGACGAGAAACTCTTCACAAGCACGTGGTTAGGCCTCAGTGTTGGTATAATGAGGCCGGCATAATTGAATAGATTTTTCCATCTCAGATGATGGTACGGGTAGATCTATCGGAATACACAATGGCGATGTCTCTTGAGAATTTAGTCGGTTTCAGAAAGGAACACAGATAAGACTACAGAGCGGCAGCTTTTTTTTTTTTGAAAACATCCAAATTCTATTGTAGCCAGATCAATTTATATAAAGAAGTATCCTGTGATAGGGATAGCAAACCAGAAAATAGAGGAACATTTTTAATTCACGAGTTATTCCGACTATCATTCTCATCTTTAATTCTTTCTATCACTTAGTGTATGCCGAAATATTCATCGGACTTCCAGATTTTTGGGGTTTTTTTTCCTTTGGCTTTCGGCAATGTTGGAAATTATTATTAATCTTCTTTTGTCTGTCGTGTTCTTTCAGGATGTGCCTGGTAATGGTTCGTTACAATTTCGTATAGTTTGTACATCTAAGCAATGCATGTCTCCTTACTGTTCTTCCCTGTCCCTGATCAGCTATCTATAGCCAAAGATGTCTTCCAAAAGCTAAGCGGAGTATAAGAGAAATACTTCGTTAAAAACAAAGTAACTATTATGCGATATATATCCTCCTATATAACAGTGAATGTTAAACAATCTCCTCAAAGATGAAGAAGAGATCTGAAGCAACAGAGAAGTGGTTCTACAGAGGGATGGTGAGGATACTATGGAACGAATATGGGAGCAACGACGAAGTTTTAGAGAAAATGGAAACAAAAAGTAACTTATACTTAACACCAGGAAGAGACAGTTGACATTTCTGGGGTACATAAGGGGGTACATAAGGAGGGCTTCGAAAGTCTAATACTCACTAAACAGATTAAGGGACAGAGGATAAAAGCATATAACATGATTGATGAGCAGGAGTAAATAGATGGCGGAACAGTGTTTAAGAGCGATAAGGAAAAGAAAAAAAATAAGGACAGAGAGTAGTGGAGAGCCTTGATCGCCTACGTCCTGAAGTAGCTTAATTGATGATTCACTCTACTGACTCTACTGCTTTCAATATGCTTCTTTGTGTCTCAAACCTTCTTTCCTCAAAATTTGTCTCAGTTAATTTCTTCTCATTTTCTGCTCCTAAGCACAAGTTCCTATTTTTTGAAACCTTCTTAGTTGCTCATATAATTCGTCAGGATTCTTTTGTAACATCTTTGGAAACATCCCTGTTTCCGCAAGTCTCCTCCTCATCTGTAAGGAAATTGTCCCGCATTCACATACATATAGGTGGGTTGATATTACATAGCAGTTCAGCAATTTTTATTTCTCTTTCTTCACGTCTTCTCTTCATATCCGAGGAAATTGTCTAGCATTCACAGCCATATAGGTGGATTGATGTTCAGCACTATTTTCGTTGTTTCTCTTGCTTCAAATCTCCTTTACATCTGTAAGTAAATTGCCCAGCATTCGCCGCCATATAGGTGGACTGGTATTACATATCAGTTCAGCATTTTGTCTTAGTTTCGCTTGTTTCGGGTCTCCTTTTTATCTGTGAGGAAATTGTACAGCATTCACAGCATTATAGGTTTATTGATTTTACACAGAAGTTCAGCACACTTTTCTTAGTTTCTCTTGCTTCAAGTCTCCTCTTCATCTGTGAAGAAATTGTCCCGCATTCACAGCCATATAGGTGGACTGATATTGCATAAAATTCGAGCACTCTTTCCTTTGTGTCTAACGAAAGACTTCTGTTTTTTAATATTTTCTTTAACTTTTGAAATATAGATTTTGCTAATCCAATGGCTCACTCTAATGTCTCCAATTCATAGCTCGCGTGGCAGGTCATCCCTCATGCTAACGACTTTACAATTTGTATTCTTACTACTGATAGTCCCTATTATAGTGAATTCGATCCCAACCATTCCCGACACATTCGATATTAATAGGTTCAGTTCTAACTACTGATACCACCCTTTAATATTGTGTAACAAAAGGCTATCATGTAACTGTAGAACGATTCGCAATCCAGAAATTCTTAGTAAGCTTCTCTCAAATATAATCCTGTAGTGTGTTTGTTACTCATTGTGTACTCCATATTTCTGAACTTGTGCCAGGTTTAGCTAAGATTCGTAATAAGATAATGTTGAGGGGTCTCCCCTTTTTGCACAAATGGACTCACCCAAGGTATACATATACTACTTCCAGTGGATACCCGAGAGAGTAGTAGTGGAGCGTAGAGTCGGACAGTCGGTAGCAGTAATAGAGGAGGGTAGCACAAGAGTCACAGTAACAAGCACGTAGACTCAGTAAGAAGTCATACAACGATACGTCGATATCAAAGACTTTATATATATTTGTCTACTAACCCCGCATTCCTAGAACTACTAACCTGTATTTCCAGTTTGTATTATTATGTTAATACATTTATTTCCTATACTCATTCTTGGTGTTTGTTATTATTTGATACCGGATTTCATCCCGGAATCCACAACAGATAAGAAGCTATTTATTATTGGATTGGAGATGACTTATGATGAAAAATACCATTTCAGAAATATTTATTTAAATTCGATAAATGCGAGATTCAACAAGGAAATACTTTAAATGAAAAACCATTTTTGTATAAATTTATTTTATTTTGTTTTGTTTTAATTGTTTGATTAAGAAATGAAGCACGTTCCAAGCAGAAAATCTTAATAATGAACAATTAAGGGCCTTAACAATCAACACACAGGTGAGATCAAAGAGTTGAATCATCATTTAAAATTAACAGCTGCAAGTGAGCTTAATTATGAGAAAGGTTTAGCCTTTACTTTTTTTTATTTATTCCTTGATGTTGTTTGAAATTTGGCTTTCTTGTACGGTGTCTATTAGTACAAGAGACGATAAAGTAATTAGAGAAAAATAAAACAGTAATTGCTTCTCACTGCTTGCAAAAATTCTCTTCGGAAATCCTGGAGACTCAAAAAGTTGGTAAATATTGCCTTCTCAAAATTGGTGGAAAGAATCCGAATAAATTATACATTTCTAACGTTCTCGTTGAATTAGATAATAGCAAAAAATCGATCACCAACCCTAAAATTTGTCAATTAGTCCGCCTCATCTCATTCTTCCTTTATGTTGTGTAGTCTCGATTCCTGTTCTTTGTAGCACTTAGTAAGGTTTGTCCAGCTAGTTTATCACCTGCCTAAGGTTGGCAAGCTGTATCTTATCTACCAATTATGTTTCTGTTTTATTTATTCGTTCACTTGTGTGAAAATTCGTTTTTTTTCCTTACGGTGTCTATTAGTACAAGAGTCTAATAAAACAGTCATTGTTTCTCATTGCTTTCAAAAGTCTCGGTTCTGAAATCCTGGAGTCTCAATATGCTGATGAATATTACTTGATGGAAAGAATCCGAACAAACTATATATTAGGTTGGTGCAAAAATAATGTCATTTTTGGCATGATCTTGAACGTCAAAAAACATTATTTTTGCACCAACCTAATATTTCTAACGTTTTCGCTGTACATTACTAATGAAATTACGAGATTTAATCTCGCATATGAAACATTGTATTTTATTCAGCTCTGGATATCGTCAATCACCGTCGGCCGGTGGGTTTGCACCTCATCCTTTCTAATCCTATATAGAAGTGCCCTTTTAGTTCCCATTTTCCTTAAAATATTCTAGTTGCTCACATGATAGGTATTCTCAGAATCCTTCTGTAGAATAAGATCTCTGCTGATTCAAATTTCCTTTTCATCTTTGAGGAGATCTCCCAGCATTTGCTCTCATACAATAGAATTGACATGACATACCAATTCAGAACACTTTTCTTATCTTTTGGAATGCATCTTTCTATATTCCAATGCAACTTCAGATTTCGGTGTCACATTTTCTGCCATCGATACTTAAATTTCTGGACTTTGTTTTCGACATCTTTAACTTAAAACTCACATTTTGGGCTCTTCAATAGTAAAACTTTCCAGCATTCAGTGATATCCGAGAGGATTGATATTACATAGCAGTTCAGCAATATTTTCTGTTTCTAATAAAATAGTGCTAAGTAAATAATAAAATGGTAAATAGAATATATACTCAGCGTCCTTCTGTAGAGCCACATCTCTGTTGCCTTAAGTCTTCTCTTCACGTGTGAGGAAATTGTCCAGAATTCACTGTCATATAGGAGGAAAACAGTTCAGCACTCTTCTTTGTTTATTTTTTGGAATGCATCTTTCTCTATTCCAATGCGTCTTCGGATTTCGGTGTCACATTTTCTGCCGTCTGTTAATACATTTCCCCAATACTTAAATTTCTGGACTTACTTGATTTCGACAATTTTATCTTGCAGTTGATAACAAAATTGAATTCGACAACAGCAAAAACTAATATGGATAACACATGTAAATCGAAGAGAAAATAGTAGCATAATCAAGATTTTGATGTTCCACATTACATAAAAAATGGTGGGAAGAAAGAGCCAATCAGTACTGAAAAGAGCTATAACATTTACTGGAATTAAGAAACCTATTTTCCTGGGAAAATATTTAAGAGAATGATGTTATTCATTTCAGCCGAAAGTAGCACTATCTGCTCAGTAAATGAATTTCAAAACGGATCACATTACCATTACAATTATTTATTTATTCGGTTCACCTGGGTCAGGCACTCATGAATCTATCACACAATAATCACTGACCTCCATCAAGGTCGGAAGGTCGTAAGGGTGGCATCCTGTGTCATAACCTAATTGGTCAATGTAGGGTGTTGCTGGGCCATCAAGCCGTCTTGTTTTGCTTAGCAGCAGTGTCCTGCGATGGCATTCTGCGTTCGTCTAATATTGTAAAATATCAAAGATGGATCTGTAGAGCTGTGATTAAGTTGAATATTCTCTGCAAGAGATTTTAAGTGTAGCTGTCAACATCCGAGTGTAGGTTCTATCAAACTTAGATTGTAGGGTTTTAGTTCATGCCCAGGCAATAGCACCATACATTAAAACTGACTCTACAGAGGCGTGAATGAATCTTCGTTTGAGGTTGTCTGGTAGATCGGATTTCCAGATTACATCCATTTTATTCAAAGCAGACCAGGCTTTAGTAATGCCAATTTTCGCATCCTTTTCAGTAAAATTTCGCTTCCAAGGCATGTAAAAGATTTGGCAGATTTTATTGATTAGCCTCTGACCGTTTGCATTGATCCTTGTAGGTTGAAGCTTATGAATTCAATATTAGGGGCATTAACATAGAGTACAACATCATTAGTAACATTTTCTAGATGATGTAGGAGATCTGTGGCATTGGTTATGTTATCTACAGTGATAGCTAAGTCATCTGCATAGTCAATATCGGTCAAACCTTCTGCAGGATATCGACTTGAGACTCGGTGATAAAGTAAAACGCAAATGATGATGTTTATAAAGTGAAGATTTCAATACGTAGTCAAGGGTGATAAAAAAGAGAACAAGTTGCAAGGGTGTCACCCTGAACGTCCCTTGCTTTGATTTCGAAGAAGCTACTGTTTCCCTTGATTACCATAATAATAGAAAGAAAAAAATCAACATTGACACTCTCATCTAGTCTTAGTTGATTGATTGATTTGCATGTTTAACGGCATATCAACTCCTTATGGGTCATTTAATGCCGAAATTTAATTTTGGAAGGAGCTTTGAAGCAAGAAACATAGGATATATGTTATTCTGCTTTCATAATTGAATACATGGTAGATGATACTCAGCTTTTGTGCATATACATGTTTGTGTGGATTATGATTACTAGAGGCGGTGATATGTGTGTTTATATTGTAGCTTTGTTGAAATTATATCTTGAAATATAGTCTGATTTTTAAAAAGTCTCGGATATTACATAGATTATGTTCTGAAAGAGATCTTTGATTTCACTTGTTTGGTTAATTGGTTGGTTTTGTTTAGCGGCCTATCAACCATATTAAGTTATTTAATGCCGAAATATAAATAATCTGAACACAATTTTATTGCTTCAACTAAACATATTTTGAATGCGATTGTATACTTTCAAAGACAGATAAAATGTATTGCTGGTTATTTTGCTTTAAAATGTGTTGTTGGTCATTTTACTATAAATATGTATTGTTGGTCCATTTTATATAACAATGTATTGCAGGTATTTTTACAATAAATATGTTTTTTCATACTTTCATTGTATTTGGTTTGTTTAAGAGGGGGTTCCACACTCCTGAAAACTCCCAATCTCCAGATCAGTTCCCTTGCTGCCGGGTTTAGTTTATCATCATACCCAGGACTGACCTAATCTTAGACATTAGTTATTGGGCTGCGAATCATAACGCAATGATGCGAATGAAATAAGATGCTATAGAACTCTTCTCAATGTGTATACTGTTTGAATACGCAATGAAGTGCGTATGGGTAGCAATGTCATCATTTTTCTAAGCTTTCAAAGTTATTTAACAACGCAGCCACTCAAGATCTGCAAAAACCATCTGGTCATTATCGCTCTTAATAATCTGTTAAATTATATTAGAAGTAACCCTATTAAACTATACATTTTCAAAAAGATAATTAAGCATTTAAAATACCGCTGTACACAAAGGAAAATCATAGTTTCCGCTTTGTTGGTTTTAGATTAAGTAAATAAATATCTTTGATTCTGACAAGTGGCAATGAAATGATCTTAGAAACGCATTTTCTTTCTATTCAGAAGGACGACCTTTTTCAGGGTTTATTACAGAATTTAACATTTTTCTACTGTGGGAACTTGCTTGAACAATGAAACCAGTTATTTCTGTTTCAATGTAAGTTCTTGGGAGACAGAAATTTGATTCGCAATTTGGAAGATTAGTGTGGGGCGGAACAAAAGTTCATGGAGTTTGTGTAAGTGCATTCAAAGATAATATCAAAATACTGGGGCATAGATTTATATAACGGCATATGAGTCATTCTATTCCTTTACATCGACATCTTTGTGGAAGCTTCGTGATTCAATCCTTCCAGAACCAAGTGTTTTAAGCCTTCTAGAGGATTGATATTCTTCTCTTTTCGAGACTTTCGTAAAGATCGAATTAAGTGGTAATCCGAAGATTCAAGACCAGGCGAGTATGTCATCTGTAGTAAAATAGCTTCTGCTGGATTTTCAATTGATATGAGGTCTGACGTTGTGCTGATGGAAGACGACATCCTTTTAATTAACCAATTACGGACGCTTTTCACCGATTGCTGTTTTAGTCGGTTCAGTTTGAAACCGTATATGTTTAAATTCAAAAAATTACACTTCGACCAGACCGTCATCTACGAGTGAAAAATATGACCATTCCTAGCAGTAAACCAGGTTTTTTTTGTCACCTACTGCTATAAGGAAGCGAAGCTGAGAGTAGGCATGAGTGAGAGGGGATAGTGAACAGTCTAACAGATGTTTTTCCTGTACGTTCTCCGAAGCCCGCTTCGTCTATCTGTGTCTCTTTTCGTAGTACTGGTCAGTTTTATAGCTAGCATGGTTAGTTACCCTTTCGTCTTAGTCTAAAAAAGCAATTTATCTTCATTTAGCGAGGTCTCTTTTTCTGGACCACTCGTTGAAGATAACAGATAGCTATCGTTCGAAAATAAATGCTCCGAATCCATTTTTTTCCGACAGGTCCAGCTATTTTCAATTTAACAAGACCTCAGCTGATTGATTTTTCTACATACACAATACATCTTCACCCACACCAAAAGACAGAACATCACCTTCTTAGGATGCAGATCCACTTTTTTCGGCTTGTGTTGTTTTCTTTGTCCACTTCGCTCTTTAAGATATTCTTCGTTTGGTTGTGAGCAGTGAATTGTGAATGTAAATATTATCAATTATATTTTTTAAATTATAGGGTAGCCAAAAATCGTATCGATTTACGTAACCAGGTGTTTCCATATACCTTACAATGCATGCATGAAATATGTGGGTTATTTCTGCGATATCAGGTGTCGTGTGAGCTGGATTCATTCTAACCAGTGTTTCGATTTGATCATCAGTAACAACCGCGGTTTTTTTTCCAGGGGTTTTCTGTCTTCCACATCAAAAATTACACTTCAGAACCTAGCGAATCACTTACGTACAGTGCTCTAAGCTACGGTACCATCTCCATAAACAGTACATACCTCTTTTACACTTTGGACATCTTTTTTTTCCTTTCCAGAAATAAAAGATTATCAAATGGCTAAATGTATTTCACTTTCCTATATTTTCACTTTTAATATAAAAGGAATTAGTCTTCACAAGCCATTCACGATTCGAATCGAAAGACGCACTGAAAAATCAGTTTTCAGGATATGTAAATATGCCGTAAATTTCAGTCACGTGTGATACGAAATTACGTGTTCAAACACCACCTACTGAAAAATTCTACGAAATTTTGTTCCAGACCAATATTTCCTTATTATTTATTTATAACCGGTTTAATTATCGAATTATTACCTTATTATATTGCGTAAGTGTAAGTGTCTCAGTTGCAGATTGTTTTCTTTTGAAATAGTAATGATGTCAGCTTTTCATTAAGATATCGCAGACCAAAATATGTAGCAATTTATTATCGGTTTTACCCCTGCAAGGCTCTAAAACCTTTACGACACAAGTGGTTATGGGTGTGGAAGAATTAGAAACAGAAACATTAATAATGATCTGGAAGAGAAAAGAGAAATCAGGGGGGAGGGCAGTAGATAGCGATTGATATTGCATTTAAATTTTTGGAGATTAAAATTAGCTGGAAAGCATAAAGCCGGTAGAGACTTCCGCAAGCGAGAAGTGTGACAAAAGAAACTGTTAGCATGGAATTTACGGTTACATCTAGCCACCTCAACTGTAAATTGTACTGTACTTAAATTCATAAAGTTTAGGTACCACAGCGAAGTGCTCATCCGAGCAAATATTTAGAGGACAGCCACAATGAGGCAATCTTACGGCGGTGGGAAAGCGGAGCTGCCAGATCAGGCCTGATAATATTGCTGATTCTTAATTTACTAAGTTTGAATAAAAGGACATGAAAAAGGAATCACCTACTGAATATCGAACTTGCGAATATCGAACTATAAGGATGATGCCAGCTTGCAAGGAATTGCCCACAGCTAGACGTTATTTGCCATTCTGCAATGCCAAAGGTAAGAATCATTAAAATGTAAGGCATCCAATTACGATCGAACTCACTGCTCGATTACACTTTTGTACCAGATGCAGATGTCATTTGAATAGTCAATTTCAACTCATAACATATAAGTGTAAGTTTTATAAAGAAGAAGAAATTAATCATGTCTCGAACAAAACATATATAAAAGTTATTGAGGATAAATAAGATAACAATATTTCAATAAATTCGATCCGCAAAAACACAGATAAAGTAAACATTGTTAAAGGAGAATAAAAAACAGGAATATAATTTCGCTTAAATTATTTACAGCTTAATGTGCAGGTAGTGTAACGGATATCAATCCAGAAAGAGGTAATCGGTGAAATGAGTTAAAATCCAGGCATTCAGTTTTTCAATAATGGACAGACATGACCGCTTCTTTTCTCATCGGCTGTTGCTTGAATAGCAGAATAAACTGGGCTCTGCTTCCTTGTGAGAAGATAAACTCTGAATTGCAACCTATGAAGAAAACTCTGAAATGCGACCCACGGGAGAGTGATGAAAGCTCTTTTGAAACGGCATGTCTTTAAAAGAGATTGGCTGTTGTCTTAAATGTACCTTTCTATGGGGTCTGTGAAGGAATGGGATTACTCTTTTACACCAACTACAAATGCCGCCTGGAATAATCATTTTAGCTTTGCTTGTTTTAAAATCCTATCACCCAAGGCAAGGCAATAGAGCCACTAAGTCAAACGGAGTTACTGAATGTGTAAGGACATGAAAAAAGAGAAATATTATAAGGAAGCGGGAACACTAAAAGCGTAATCAAGAAGACAGTAGATAACGTTTGACATTGCATTTTAATTTTTGACGATCAAAGTTGGCTAGAAAGCATAGAACCAGAAGAGAGTTCCACCACGAGTTTACGAGTTTTGGTCGCTCAGTGTAGGTCCAACTCACTAGGCAGTAGTAAGTATCTGTGTGGCTAGTTTGTTTACTTAATCGCGTGATGCCCCGGAAGCAAAGAAAAATAAAAGTATGACGATTTCTTGAAATAATTGTTGCTTTTGGATTGGAGTAGAGAACAAACCCCCTTCTTTTAAGCACAAACTTTCTTTTTACTAATGTTTACACAATACAAGAGCCATTCAAGGTAGAGTGTTACTGTGTGGATTATATTAGCGTAGGAAAGGACAAGCGTTAGGAGTATATAGCTGAATCTGACTTTAGAAGGAACCGGAAACCCAATCCTAAACAGGAAACAAGGGAGAAACATCTGCTCCTGTTCAAAAGACTGTGGAGGAGTGTAAACCGGACGATAGTTAGCAGAATATTTATTTTTTCCTAACTCCATTCAATGTTTGATCTGCTCTAATCAAGCTTTGTTTTCTTCAAAGTTTACGTACTGTTTTATCAACAGGGATCATTAATCCACTATCAGCCAAAATTGACTTCATTCCATGAGATTACTGATCTTCGAGGCTTTAATCTCTGCCATTTCGACCCCGCACTGAACTGTATTTTTCTTTTGACAGATCGATAGCAGAATACTTTGTTAGTTTTTCGTCCATTCGTTATTTTGTGAAGGCTTTCTTGTGAACACATTCTACTTTCAAAAGCGGTCAAAAAAATGACAAATACGGTCTTCCATATAGATCAATATGCTACTAACAATATGTTAAATTCAGTTTCGAAATATTGTCGTCTTTAACAACAAGATATTAAGTCTAGACTATCTAACATTTCGCCTTTTATTTCTAAATTTAAATTCCCATAAAAATTTCCACCGTTTCAACTAGAAAATATATGGAAGTATATTTGGGATATTTAGTGGTCTCATACAACCGTGTATTATTTAATCTACTATGTAAAAAAATAAAAATAACAATATCTCACCTTGCAGAGTTTTTATTTTGATAAGCAATATGGATTTCGCTTCTACTGAGGTGTTAACAGTTATTGCTGAAAGAGTCTATCAATCTTTAGATAAGAATTGAGCAGCGAGAGCTGTTGCTTTGGATATCTCAAAGGTATTTAACAGGCTTTGGAATCATGGCCTTCCCCACAAGTTGAAAGGTTATGGTATTTCAGGACGAATAATTGAACTTCTGACCGAAATACGAAATGAAAGCTGCCTTGATCGGCAACTGTTCAAGATATTTTGCATTAATGCAGACATCCCCAGTGCTCTATCCTTGGAGCTATGTTGTTCAGAATTTTTATCTACGGTCTTCCTGATGACATCACTTCTCAACATGGTATCTATGCTGATGACACAACCATTTATCCCTTTCTTAATAGTAAGTCAGATTCGTTCGATAAGGTCAAATTCGCAGATGATCTCATAAAAGATCTACATACTGTTGTTAAATGGGGCAAGGAATGACTTTTTAATTATAACGCCCGCAAAACGAAGTAACTCTCCTTCAATCGTCCGAGAGAATACTTTTTACCTTCGGTCAGCAGGGCTGGTGTTAACCTCTAGGAGAGTGACTCATTACACAACGTTTTCTGAAGCGGAGAAGATTACATTAAATCCATTCCTCGGTATACTGCGATGAAAATTGGTCCACTGTGTCGTGCTAGACAATTTCCTGTCACTCGAATCTATCTTACAGGTTTACAGGTTGATCAGTCATTCATGCTTTGAAGATTTCTGCCACATATTGCCTGGTACTTCTTGTATATATTTAGAGATCCTTAATAAAATCTAAAGACGAATCTGCAATGTTATTGGTCCTGACATGTCATCACGGATTCAGTTACTAACCCACCGCCATAATGCAGCTTCCCTGCATCTTTTCTATAAATACTTACATTGTTTATGGTACCTAGACTCTATACATTTAAGTGTACTACTAAACTGGCAGCAACGTCTCATCATTTAACAATTGAAATGGTTAAATTTCACCGTAAGTTTTATGCTAATAGGCTTCTTCTAACGCACTTGTCGCTTCTGGCTTGTTGATTTCCATTCAACATTGATCTTCAAAAATTAAAGGCAATATCAGTCGTTATCTTCTGTCTTCTTAACTCCTGTTCTTTTATTGTTCTCAACTCTTAATCATATTTTTTTTATATTCTTTCACTAACACCCTGCATCTTAGTGGCTTTATTACTGTGCTTGGGGTTAAATAATTTAAAAAATATTGCTACAGAGATTATATTTTAAATAAGGTCAATTTTTAATTATTTATTTATATTGTAGTGTTTACATACATTGTACACTATTTACATTATTCGGACTATTGCCCTCATCTTTGTCGCCATGTTTATTACAACGTTTCGGCCGTTGTACGCTCCCGCCTTCTTCAGGTGGTTGGAATGTCGAACTGAACCCTTTATTTCGCTCACTGGGGTAGACTGTTCTAGTTCCATGTGCCATGTTTAATGGATGTCAGTTCTCAGTTATCTCCTGTTAATTCCACTCTGTAAGTTCTCCACTGACTTAACCGGGTATTGAACTCACACTCTTTGGGTCCTGTCACTGGATCTAACCAACGCCTCAAGGACACATGCCACAGTGGACAGCGGCCAAAACGTTGTAATAAATATGGCGACAAAGATGAGGACAATAGTCCGAATAATGTAAATAGTGTACATAATACCCCATCTCAGAAATATAGACAGTTATATACATTGTTTCATTACTAAATTCTTACTAAATTAGTATCAAAACAATGTAGGATAAATAAACTTTGAAAATATACAAGTAATCTATGAAAAAGGCAACATTTTTAGAGTTCCTATATTCATTACATTTTAAACATTTATGAAATGATGAATTGATTTTTAAGACTTTTTCAAGGAACGTGAATTGTCTTTAATATCAATATCAAACTATGCAGTTAAATAGCTTCCTTTCTTTTAATAGTAATAGTTAACGCACAGTTCGAAGAATTCCATCCCAACTAATCAGTCCGTGAGATGAATGAAAGACAATGATAATTTTTTCATTTATTCAATCGAAGTTAAGCAGATTCAAATACGATTTTGTATCGATTGTTAATAATTTGGCACTAAAAGGTGTTAGAAAATATATTTTTAAATGAAGTCATATCCTCTGCAAGGCTGTATAAAATATAAATTTATTTTCTCTCTTAACGTTTTTATTGTTGATATACACAGCGACTACCTACTTAAATTCGTACACGTTTATCAATCACCTAACTTTACAACCAGCCATAAAATAACATGAAATGAAATAAATATTCAATATGTCCTTATTGAACGTTGCATGAAGACTGTAACCGTGATTATTTTTTTTCTAATCAAAATGAAGCAAAATAAATAAAATGAAAAATAAGTAAATATTGATTTGTACGGAATTTACAGTCTGTAAACCGATGTAATGAGCAGAAAAGAAAGTTGTCTTTCGAACTTGCTGACTGCATTTAGTGTTCAGTAAAATAAATTATAAATGTTGAAACTTTCGGATAAAGTGACATTGAAGCTACCTGAATGTAGTTGACACAAACCCATAACACCCGTAACATGCCTGAAACAGCGGTTAGGTACAAGTTCTTATTTAGCGACTGGCTCGTTTAACGACCAAGTCGTTGGAACGGAAGCCAGTCGTTAAATAAGGAGGTCCTTTTTATAAGTGGACACTGAGCTCAACAACGTGCGGCGACTGTCTGTTTTAGGGTTGAACTCAATTTCCAGGCCATCTTTATATATATATATATATATATATATATGTGTGTGTGTGTGTGTGTGTGTGTGTGTGTGTGTGTGTGTGTGTTGATTGTAAAGTAACTCCCTATTTTATCTATCAATGTGCAGCCCTGACTTAACAACCTATAAATTTTTCATTGGGTTTGGTTAAAAACCAAGTCTACTATACCAAACCAAGACTTTGGAAGAACTTGAAGGGTGAATACAAGAAGTTGTGTCTTCTATACCACAAGAGTTTCTGATGAAATCTGTTGAGGCGACTCCGGGGCGGCTCGAGAAGCTGGTGGCGTCATCTGGTGCCCTTATCGAATTTTAAATAAAAACTTACGCTAAACGCTTTCCTCTCATATCCATTTCTGATAAAAAATAAAATTAATATTTGGTTTCCGCTTTGCCCGATCTACTGCCGATGTGCTTACGGCCATCACTGAATTTGTCTACCAAGCTATCCATAATAACGGCGATGGTTAACTTTAACACCTCTAAAACAAAACTGCTCTCTATTAACCACCACAAGGATCCATCCCTGCATCCCATTAGAATGTCTGAAGACCAACTTCTCGAGAGCTCCTCTCTGCGGCTGCTCGGTCTCACGCTGTCCGCTGATCTGAGATGGAAGAAATACATCGAGTCAGTTGCATCATCCACCGCAAGGAATGTTGGTTCCCTGTGCCGAGCCAGGAACTTTTTCTCCCCGGATTCGATCCTCCAAGTCTATACATCGACCATTCGCCCTTGCATGGAGTATTGCTGCCATATATGGTCTGGGGCTCCTGCTGTTTGCCTCAGGGTTCTTGATAAGATCCAGAGACGGATAGGCAACGTGACTGGCCCTGATATGTTGCCTCGCTCTGCCTTTTTTACAAGTACTTTCACGGTAATTGCTCCGAGGAGCTGCTTTCGCTTGTCCCTAGGCCTCGTGAATTTAAACGTCCCACGAGGCTGTCATCCCGCTCCCACCCCTACACCGTGGAAACTGTTAGATGTAGACGTCTCTTCTACTCCAATAGCTTCATGTCTCGCACATCTCGCCTGTGGAACTCCCTTCCCTATTCCTGTTTCCCTGACAAATACAATCTCCAACGGTTTAAGTGTAGCGTCAATCGACATCTCCAGTTGCCTTGATCTATCCACTTCCCTTCTCCACATGCTTTCACCTTTCATTCCTATCTGCTCTCGCTCCAAATCTTCTGTAACCCCCTTGCCTTGATCGACCCACTGTCTTTTTCTTTCTCCACATCCTCTCCTTTACCACTCTTATCTGCTCTTCCTCCAACCCTTCTATAACCCCTTGCGTGATAGTGGTCTCCAGCCTTGCTTGGGGTGATACGCTTAAAAAAAAAAAATATATATATGTGTGTGTGTGTGTGTGTGTGTGTGTGTGTGTGTGTGTGTGTGTGTGTAGGAATAAGTATACATATTATTCTTCACCGTGAGCACGACTGGTGAAGATCTGATTTACGCAAAGCTGGCGCAGTCCTTATATTATAGAGGAATTATGTTTGTTTTTTTATTAAAAAAATTTTTATTAAAAAAAAGACTGAATTCATAAGCATATTTTTTATTAAAATTGAAATTATGTAACGGTCAGTCCCTGCGCAGCACCTGCAGATTGTTGTCCTGCGAGTCGTGCCAGCGGTGAGGAATATATATATATATATATATATATATATATATATATATATATATATATATATATATATACTGAATAGCTTTGTTATATTACATCGACCACTATTTTATTAAGACCAGCTCCCAATGTGCTCTACACACACAGACACATAGACACACTAACACACGCACACACATACATACACACACACACGCAATCACACACACACTCACACATATATATGATTAAGCACGCAATTTAGTCTTTTTTTCTATTTAACATATTCGACTTTATAATTAATACACTTAATAGGGGCTTTACACATCAAAATATAGGTAATAATGTTCATGATACGAATTCCTTGCTCTCACCTTATATCATCATCACTGCATTTACTGTGATTATCATAGCTCTCTACAGCTTTCTTTTCTTGGATCTCTAAAGAAATTTTAACTCCTTACCTTATCTTCTTGCGCATGTTTCGCACAACTTAAATTGCCAACTCTTGTCCTCTATCCTCTTCTTCCCCAAGTGGTCTTGTGAGTATTAAATTTTCTAAGCAGTCCTTCTATCCTCATGTGTCCCAGAAGTTTCAGCTGTCTCTATCTGATTTTAAGTAGGAGTGTCTTTCTAGTTTCAATTGTCTACAAAACTTCTTCGTTGTTCGCAAGTTCTACCTATTCAGCATCCATCTGTCCTCTTGTACATGTGTTTTAAAAGATAAGATATATATATTTACTCAAATTAGTCAGACAAAAGGCCTTAATAATTACGTGTCTAGGGAATTGCGAACTAACCCCACTTGTTGTGGTATAACAAGATTAGCTTCACCAGAGATGCTCTAAGGCAAGCGCGCCATAATAGGTTTACCTTATCTCCTGCTCGATAAATTTCCTCGCCGCGTCTGGAGAGGAGGCTATAATCATGGAATATTATCCGCGCTTTTGTTTACAATTCTACTTTTCTCTTCATCCGCCTATTTTGCATTTTCCGTCACATTAATTCTCCGAGTCTTTATCTCTTCCCCTTTGATTTCGTATTAATCTATTGAACCATCTCTTTTATTGACTGTCTTTTTGATCATTTTCCCGCCATTCATTTTGATAATGCCACTTTACTGTTCCTCTGCCTGTCAAACATTTATCTTCTTTGCCCGTCTTAGCTCATCACGTTTCATTATATATATATATATATATATATATATATATATATATATATATATATATATATATATATATATATATTCTATATATATATGTCTATATATATGTCTATATATATGTCTATATATGTCTCTATGTATATATATTTGTCTATACATGTCTATACATATATATATATATACACACACACACACACACACACACACACATATATATATATATATATATATATATATATATATATATATATATATATATATATATATATATATATATATATTCCTTGTTCAATATATCATTTAGATTTCGTTTGAAGTATAATTTTCTTTCTAGGCGACTCACTAATATCGGATAACTTTTTTCTGTTTATTTCTTTATAGTCTGTATTATTCTGAAAAAAAAAAATGATTTGTCTTTAAGACTTTATTGTTAACTCTTCACCGGAAATTCATAACATATTGCAAAATGAGCAGTTTTTAAACGTTTGCAATAAAAATCTAGATTATCAGCTTGACAAACTAGATTGTCTTTTGTCGATTCGGCTCAACTAGCCACTGCGTGTTTACTGTTTTAACAATTGAATATTTCCAACCAACAGACACTATAAACGACTCGCTGAAGTACAGAAGAGGTGATTCCTAATTCCAAACGCAGTTTTAGGTCGTTCAACCTTGGTTCTTTGGTTGGTTGACTCATAATTAATAACATTAAAATAAATAATTGTTTAATTATACAGTGTGCGGATTAGATAGAAAAATACCTCATAATCCGACAACCTACTGACTTATTGACGAACACTTATATATATATATATATATATATGTGTGTGTGTGTGTGTGTGTGTGTGTATATATTTGCGCCCCGGATTTTTTCAAATATTTCTATTCCTGAAAGCATTACTTTTTTTCCAAGCTACATAAATGATAGTACACTTAAATTATTACAAAAAGATCTAGAAGAGGTGCTTTCATTTCTCAATTTGATTAGAAAGACTGATTTAACTAAAAACAGTTTCGTCCGGAAATACTTATGAAAGAGAAGACTGGTATGTCAGACACTGTTAAACGCTGTCGGGATGTCCAAAGCAATAGACCGAGCTTCAACAGTTATATCTAAAGCTTGAGAAAGTCTTTCAGCAATAATCGTTAGTACATCCACAGTTGACCTAGAGAAGCGAAAGACTTGTGTCAAAGGCCATGAGATGTGAGATGCTTAACCAATACAGAGTGAATTAAAGCCCCTGGTAGTTTGCCCAAAACAGGTAGAACGTTGATAGGCAAATAGTTCAAAATGTCAGACGGTTCATTTCAATTCTTAAAGACTGGAGCGATAGAGGAAGATGTCCACCAATCAGGAACACAAGAGGCAGTGAAGCATTTATTGCACAGTTTAAAGAGTACAGGAGTTCGCGAGCATATTTTATGGACTATTACAATGATTCATTCAGGTCCTCATGTTTGTGAGCATCCAGATTAGAGATGATAGCAGGAACCATGGAAGAATTTATATGCATATCACTCAACAGTGACGAGGTAAGTCTGGCAAGGATTCTCCAGATGAGTGAAAAGTAGATATTGAGGAGATTGGAGCATTCTAACTGACTGGCGTTTGTTTACATTCGTAAAAACAATACGCTAGAGTTAGGCGTTTCTCTCTGCCTAGCGATGATGGCTTAGCGGGAGAAACTCCGACTGACACTAGCTTGAGGCATTCGGATATCTAGTCGGTAGAATGTTCTCGTTCCACTGCCCGTGTCTAGGGATATTTTCTAGTTCATATATTACTGCTCGATTATTTCTCGACCGTTTCCACTGATTCCAATATTCACACTGCCCGACCTTGGGATTGAACTCACAACGTCTTGGCCCCAAATTCACGCTTTAATTAACTCTGCCATTGTCTCGTAGAAAGCATTATAATCGTGAAGGTCTGCGTGTTGCTCTTCTGCTGAACACCCGTTTATTTCTCGCCATTCAGAAGCGTCTTTGAGCAAGCGCTCACATGATAAACTGACAGAAACTAGGAGTAAAATTTGATATGTTTGTCGTAACAAGAGTCCAAGTGTTCTTCTCAGCTTGTTTCTTTTTGGAATAGCTTAATGTTTGGTTGAGTGCCGTAGACGAAAAAAAAGAAAGAACTGACGCCACTGTCGATATAAAATTGCGAATTAAAAACGCTTTTTTTTTTTCAAAGTTTAATCCAATGGCGGACATGCAGTGTAATATATTTGATACACCAGTTAACACAACGAAGAAACAAGCCATAGTCTTTCTCTTTCTTTTATGATTTTTATCTCTCTTTTTCTCTTCTCTTTATTTTCGGTTGGCATTGAAAGCCTCTTTTGATTATTGTATTTCTTTACGTATGTGGATATTTTGTTTCTTGTTTAATCGTCCATATTCGATATTTTTAAAAGACAGAACGTACTAAGAAGGACGACCAGTGAAAGGAAATAGCATTGAAAAAAAGTCGTATTAATATGGATAAAAGGTTTCATAGTAATGTCTTTTTATGAGGTTATTACTTCATAAATAGGCATCGAGGGGAAAGTACATGGACTTAAATATATAACGTTGCCATATTTTTATAATCCCTCAAAAATGAAAACTATACACAAGGAAAAGATACACTTGTACACACACACACACACACACACACATATATATATATGTATATATATATATATATATATGATACGCGCCTGGCTAGAGTATCGTGGGATAAAGATTAGCAAGCTACTCTCTGGTTGTTAATATTGTGTAGAGATTTCAATTATTATTGAATGTCTCGTACCCTTGACTTTGTGATAAAATTAGTTTCGCTTGGGTAGTATTGGGTTGCGCATAAATACTGTCTTTCTCGTTGGATGGCAATAAGTAAGTTTAGTTTTAATTTCATTTAAATAAGGTGCTTTTTGAATTAATTATTGTGACACCTGTCACATCATTGTTCATTTATTTCTTAAACATTTAATGGACAGATTTTAATAGATATTTAATGGAAATTTAATGGACATACATTTTATATTAATTCTAACGTTGAAGATGGAAGAAAGACTTAAGAATTTTTTTTGTAATTTTGAGAAAGGTAAATATACGAATTAAACGAAAAAGTGTAACATTTCATCAAATTTTATGCCAATTATGCGGCTCAGTCTGTCATTTTGTAGAGTGCAGTTTGCCTTCCGTGGGGTTTTTTGTCGTCTCCAAACACTAAGTACTTTATTATTGATTACATTCATTGTCAGATTTCCGTGCATTCCAAGCCCTGCGATAAGATTTGGGGGTGGCAGTGAGATTTAGGGGAATCAATTACCATGCAAAATGGCACAATTCAATTCACATGTAATACACGTGCCATTCTTCCTCCCCATTCCACTTGTGTCATTTTCGTTTACCCCAAATTCACTGAACATTTCCTTTGAGAGTTATACTTTTTAGTCAGTTACTGTTAGTTCTTGTAACCGTGTCTAAACAGTTAATGTAATAACATTTTACCATTAAAATATTTACTAACAAATTATTCTAATTATTTTAAACTATGTTTTTCCAGCTTTATTTGTTTCGTTTATTATTGTTGTTGCTTTTTGTCTGCCATTTCAATCAAACCAACGACCGTAATTATAACCTTTCTTTCATAGACGTTGGCCAGTTTTGGAATGCTTTTGGGAAAAGTGCCAAATTCTATGACCCACTATGTTACGTACGCCTCCCTAACAACATGACACTGGCTAATGATTGATTGATTTGTTTTCTACGGCTTGTCAACCCTTTGTTGGTTATTTAAACCCAGGAGATATTTTTAGATTGCAAGAATTTAAAGAAAAACTAATAATGATTTAGTGATACAAGTCTTACTAATTAATCCATAGCTGGAGAGAAGAGGTGAATTCATACATCTCCCAAGGGTATTTGTGCTTAAGTGAATATAACGAACCCAACGGGAATTAGAACTCGGCTCTCTGATTAACAATTCCGAGGAATTATCCATTACATCACCAACAGTTGAAGGCGGCGATATCACTAATAGACCATGGAATACTGACGCCATCTTATATTACACATATATCATGTATAATAAATATATATTATATATATCATTTAGTGAATATATTTAACATTATACTAGGGAATTATTGATGTATCCATATCTATAAAAGGCAGGATGTGTGTGTGTGTGTGTGTGTGTGTGTGTGTGTGTGTGTGTGTGTGTGTGTGTGTGTGTGTGACGAATGCACGGTCGTAATATTCGACGGATTTGCACCAAAATTTACATGCACATGCTCCAAGTTAGTGGAAAGGCCAAAACCGACTTTGCATTTCCCAACTCCCATCGATAATGGAAATCATCGATTTTTCATGCTTCTACGGCAGTTTTCATGTAGTTTGCGGCCATTTTCTACTGGTCAGAGTGAGAGCCTATAGCTGGCTGCCACGAATAGGCAGGAAGATTCTATTGGCCAGCGTGAGAGCCAACAGCTGACTGACACGAATGTTAACTAGCATGCAAAAAAATCGATAGCTGCATTCGTCACAAATGGGATAAATTTAAATCTGCACGGCACTTTACTTCAATTGACTCATTCGCTTGCTTAAACTCAACGTTGATTCTGATTCCGCAGAACTGGGTTGGGTGTGAAAAAGTATTTGTTGTTAACATTCTTTTTTCATTCGGTTTTTCCAGTTACGAGTCCTTTTTAAAGCTGATCGTTTTGTGTTCATTTTGTTTAGTTCTTTTTTCGTAACAGATTTAATGTTTAGTATAGAGCTTAGAAAAAATTCGCAGTGTGAGATAGGCAAGAAGTAAGGCATGTAGCAACATCAGCACGGCAAAGGGCACTCCTTTAAAGGCAAGGAAGGGCAAAAATATTTTAAGTCAAGTGATAGCGATTGCTGCATGAGTCGTACGATTTTTGAATCAAGCACAGGCAACACCGAGCCATACTGCTAGTCTATATATATCCTAAGGAAAATCGATAAATCTTTTGATAAATGATATAAAAAGACATTTTACACAATAAAGGAGTATATTTTTGCATGAATATACTCTTTAATGTTATGTTAATTTTAATATTAAACGCTCCCTTATAAGGAAACATTCGCCAATACTACTCAAGTTATATTTTTCTTCACTCCCGGAACATGGGTCTGGGATCATAGTGTAGTATTTGTTTTCCTAATCTCTAATAGTAATCGTAATATTAGCTGTTTCGGTATTCATTGACCGTGTAGCGAAAGGTTATTTTATTGTGAGTCATAGCGTTCAAAATATATTGTCTAAGAACTTACAATAATTTTCTGCATTTGGCTTGACGTTATCATTAATGTGACCTACAATTCTAATGTCATTAATTCTGTTCTCAAACGTTATTCCAGATCCCCACTTTTATCTTCTCATTTGTGTTTGGCTTACTTCTCAGGTGGACTCAATCGCCACAGTTATCAGGTTCATCCGACATAGGTGTACTTTATTGACTGAGAATTATAGTGTGGAAATATAATTTTTATATAATTCTACATGAAACTTACATATGTTCTTTGATTTATTTACGTTAAGGTGGAAGTTTTGATTTTTTTGCCAATGTTCTAATATTCAATATCTTTTCTCTTTATTTACATTTGCAACACAATTCTGAAAATACATTTTTGTTGGTCACTTCCCTTTTTGTTTATTATCAGCAACTACCTTGAAAACGTAACATCAGAGAATGAGGACTGGAAAACTGTCACGATATGTCTCCCTTAGGACAAGGGATTATCGGAAAGAATTCAGAAGATCTGTGGTCTTTGCAAAATCAGGACAATATTCGTAAGAGGCTCAAACTTCCGGAGAAATCTCTACCGAATCAAGCATAACACAGAGGAAAACTTGACTAAGAATTGTGTGTATTATATCCTTTGAAGTTGTATCAAAGAATACAAAACAACCACATATAAAACCAGCCACCCCCTAAAAATAAGGCTGGAGAAAAACTGAAAGGTTTTAATTCGGGGTGAAACACTGCAATCAAGCATAGCTGATCATATATGAAGGGATATGTGTAGTCTCCAAATCCTGGGGGATGAAGTACAAATATTAGACATAAGAACCCTAGGGAGTCAGAAGTTTGAAGGAATCAGCACTTATGCTAGATATGAGGGATTTCTCAGTAGGTCCAGCGTAGAAATAAATACTATATGGGTGCTATTAATAAATAAATAAATAAGTAAAAATAACAACAAGATTCAACAGTAGCATTAAGGAAAAAGAAGGTTTGAGGAATTAAATCAACCGTGAAAGTCTGAAGAACTACCAACAGCTGAATTTCTAGACCCAGGAGAAGAAAGTAGCAGACTCGTGAATTTGTTAATTTAGTAATCGTGAATTCAATCTTAGGTCCAGGTATTGCAGATTAGATTCAGTGGAAACAAGACGAACAATAACTGAACAGAATACGAAGATGAGATATCGCTAAGCATTGACACAGGGACGAGAATAATCTCCTCTGTAGATTAAATAAATGATCCAGTTCGAAAATCCTTGAAGGTTATCTGGATCGAAAAATACCCGAAGAAGTCCAGAGAATACAACAGCCGAAACGTTGTGATAATCATAACAAATATATGGATTATAGTACGAATAAAAATAATGTAAATAAATAAATCTCTCATAGTTTTCTACTGTTGCTATGTGTGGGAGTCGCCACATGATTGTTCAACGTGTTATAATCATTTTAGGTTTCTTTTTTTAGTAATGTTGGGAATTGAAGTTAATTTATTGTGGGGTGATGGTCGCCTGATGAAGAAATGAAGACTTGAACCAATTCAGGTCAGCAGACTCATTTTCTACTTTTCTGCGTAGTGGATCGAAGGTCTTACAAATTTCACATTATCTGTACAGTTTCTGGCGAGGTTAGAGTATGAAGAGTCATTTACGGATATCACCACCCAATTTGTTGGCATTAGTGGTCATCTTCTTTTATGTGCCGTGTCCCTTCAGGATGTAGGTATTCATGGCTCTCCATTTTCTCCTGTTCCTTTTAGCTCTTAATAATCTTTGACTTTTTGTTATTTCTCCCAAACGCTGTTCTGCCATCCATTTGCTCTAGCCTGTTAAGTAGGTTTCGTGTTTCTTTCCCTTGTGCTTCTTTCCCTCTATCTGTGAGTATCATATTCTCCAAGCCCTCCTTTCTCATTACGTGTCCCAGACATTTCAGCTGCCTCTTCCTAATGTTAAGTATGAGATTCCTTTTTGTTTGCCTCCTCTGCAAAACCTCATCGTTGCTCACATGTTCGGTCCATGTATCCTCAGTATGTTTCTGTAGAACCACACGTCTGCTGCCTCGAGTCTCTTCTTCATCTTTGAGGAGAGCGTCCAACATTCGCTGCCGTAAAGGAGGAGAGATTTCCCGAAGCAGTTCAGCACTCTTTTCTTTGTTACCAACGAAACCCTCCTGTCTCGTAATACTCTGCATAGCTTCTGGAATACGTCTTTGGCCATCCCAATAACTTTTCGGATCTCAGCGTCGCACTTAACGTCCCCTTCAGAACAATACCCAGATCGTTCCTAAAGCCATTCAACGGGCATGTACACCATCACTGGTGACAATAGCGAAAACACTGCCAAGCCTCCTTCCTGCTGATATATGTCAGACACTGTTAAGAGTAATATTGTCTGTCTATTACCAGGTTATATATCGGGATGCTAGTCCAAGAGACGGGTTTGACTCCAATCGATTTCGCACTAGTTAGAGATATTTACTCATAAGAATCCTGATAAACAGGGTCACTACATCCGAGTTTTCTATCTGATTGTTATGGCTGTGAGCTCCACAGGTTGATTCCACGAAGTATTCTGACGTTTTAACATATGATGACTTTCCTGTCAATCCTCTAAGAATCTGCTCAGCTGGTAGCATACCTACTGTGTAACAGACTTTAGATCTCAACGAACTACCAACTTTGTGATTTCTGAAGAGACCGTATGTATGTGGGAGCTTAGTGTAAATGAGTCTATATTTATTCAGTGTGAAGTGTTCTTCTGTAACAGTTTCCTCTCAGAGTTAGTGTCGGGTTCGTTCGCGCCTTGCTACAGATTCCCTCCCAATCACGTTTGCCAATTTCACGGTATATTCTAACTTGTCTGTCACCAATGTAGTTTTTCTTTTGTCAGCTGACAGTATGATTATTCTGGTGTTACTCTGTATAATTTTGTTGGCCAATATTTTTCCTTTGTGATATCTGATTTGGGATCCACGGACGTTTCTAGCGTATTTCTCATTTTCCTTTTTATCTCATCTGTCTGGGCCTTAGCGATCTTTAATCTCTTCAAACAGACCTATCAAATCTAAGCATGGCATATGCCTGCTGTTTGGGGCAAAGAGGAGCCTCTTGTTTAGCACTGATTCCTCAGAGACACTAAACTGGCGATTGTTGATAATGGCTACTGCACGTTCCGAATTTCAGTGGGCCTTGTTGCTACACAGTTCAATATTCTAATTTTCGTATATGGTGACACTTGACCTTTAACAATAAAAATAAAGAATGATAATATTAACGTAAATAATGGTAGCTCGTCATCCCAGAAATCAAGTGACATTTTCAATAAGATATTTGTATGTCAATGGCAAAAATTCAGTTTAGATCGCAACGCAAGTGACTGAAGATCTATTGTTATAACACATTTACATTTCTTTTCAGCTTATGAAACGGAATATGGGAGCTAATGGGGACTTTCTGAGGAACGTAATCACGGGTGACGATGTCTAGTTGTATCACATTACTCCGGAGAAAAAACTTAATTCCATCTCCTGAAAGCATCCATCGTCACTGATACGCCAGGGAAGTAATTGATAGTAATAGTTAACTGGAATGCAAATGGGGGCAAGCTGTTCGAAGATATCATGTCACATGGCTAGACTCTTAATACATTTAGATACAATAAAATACGAAACATATTGAAGCAAGATATTCATAGAAAAGGATCAGCACATTTACATAAAATCTTACATCACCACAAGAACTGACATGACAAAAATACGGTTCCAAATATATTGGGTATATTTATCAGTTGCTTTGCCCTTCAAACGACATGTATCCGTAAAACAGCTCCATTCTTTGTTTTTCTATGAGGTGGATTCAGTCGCTTGACACATAGGACTTCGATAAACGAATTCATCTAATAGCGTCATGGTGGACGAAGTCCGGCAATCTTTATTTTGACTTTGAGTAAAAGTAACATAGCAGTTGCTGGCAACCAAGCATTCGTTCCCTTGTAGTTAAACATTAAAAAACAACATTTTTCTTATATAATTTATTCAATAATATCTACATACAGACATACCTAGAGGAATAGACGATGATAAATAGACAAAGATTTGTGCAGGAATAGATAAAGAAATAAGCGATCTTCAAACACGGCTCTACCAATTTACATAAATTTTATTATTGGGTAATAGTTTTGTTTCAAGTTCGAAGAAACAGATTACAAAAATCCTCCCCTTTTTTACGACGTCACAAAATATTTTCGTTAGTATGATAAAAAAGAATGCGTCTACATATGAGAATGTGTGTGTCACGTATTTACGTATTTTTATGAATGCGTGTAATCTTCTAGTAGTAGCACTGTGCCGAGAGACAAAGAAGCTGTGTTAATACTACTGTTTACCTTTGTAAACAAAAATCAGTCTGTATTATTTTTTGTGTTTCTTAACTCAACATCGCTGTGCTTTTTCTGTAATATAGAATACTCGAATAAATATGCGAAATTCTGAGTTAATTAAGGTTTAAGAATTTCAGTTTGTATAACGAACAAACAGTCCTTGTCAAAGTTTACGGAAAAACAGGAAAATAAATTTTTTGCGAAGAAATACGACTGATTTTATAACAAAGACCTCGACTCCAAAAAGAATAAAACTTAGATTTTATTAAACTGATAAATTTATTGTTTAATAAATATTTTTCCCAATTTTTAAATATCTAATTTTAGGAGGGAAAATATACTTGATCATTTTCTAGAGTGATTCTTCATAATTTCTGAAATTTGTCTGAAAGGGTCTCAGTGCTTTTACAAATAACGTCGCTGATTTGTTACTATGTGAAAATTCAAATCGGAGCCTACATTTTGCACAAAAATGAGGCAATTTCTATGTGAGCAGATGTTAGTACAATACGGGGATCTATCTCTCTTTATATATATATATATATATATATATATATATATATATATATATATATATATATATATATATATATATATATGAATGTATGTATAATAAGCAATATAAAATAGAATGAGATTGGAAGGCATATAGATACATCGACAAAAGTTTATTTTAAAAATATTTAGACGTAAGCAGTAAGACGTGAGTTTTTGGGTACATTATGCAATCTTCTTTCAAAATATTAGTAAAGTCATTATTCATATGGAAGAAATACTTTAGTATTCATAATTTTTTTTTTTTTAAATTTAATATCCACAAAAATTAGTTATGTCATTTTGTCCACTGTTAAGCATTTCTGGTTAATAAAGATTAATAACAATATTATAAATCTGGGTTGTGATCAGAACAAAAAAGTGGAAAAAGGTTGTTATTTTACCCATAGCTGGGACCCATTAAAAAAGGCACTATTACTACGGGTCAGAGTGATTCTGATAGTCATTCAGAGGATGATTGGGCTAAAAGTAGGACTATTTACGTTTATACACCGAAACTAAGGACTCACATTCATACCAAAAACTGACGTCTCTTAAGACAATAACTAATGGATGCAGTTTTACGTTCCACCTAGTAACAATCCTCACTTTTGCTCCATATGTGGCCTTCTTTGTAAAGCACTAGCGAGTCTTAAGTTCCACTTAAGTTTATCGCACAAAATTTCATAACTGAATCGATTAAGCTGTCAGATCATCATACGTTGAAACCGATGGGAGAGCACATTATATATATATATTTTATTTCAGGCATATATATACAAATAAATACAAATACATATATTCATACTCATACCCATACATACTTACAAACACATAACCTTGTATGTATACATACATGTACATGAATCAGATATATAGATAGACATTTAAAATTACACGTATATACATGAAAAATCAAACAGCGTAAATCAGACCCATGTAAACATATTTACATACATATACATAAGTGTGCATATACATACCCACGCATACACATATACATACATACATCCGCACAAACTCACACCCCTACGTGTATACACACATATACAGATTTACATACACATACATATACATACACATACACATACATACACATACACATACATACACACATATACACATATATATACTTCAAAGAAATCACGCACGGGCAATCCCACGTGTCAGTATCCACATACATCCTTTTTAAGGAAGAAATTTTCGTATACTTACATATATATAGGTATGCCCATAGAATTCTCTAAACAAGTTATTTACATATATACATCTCTCCATATAGACGCCTACACATCCAACCGTACACACACGTATACATACAGATAGATACACAGAAATAGGGGCATGCATAACACTTTGTAACTACATCGGACACCTTCATATCGGTCAGGTGATCCTCATGTTATAAATGTAGTAGTATCCTAAATTTAGCTTATCATTATCATTGAAATTGTATGATCTCTATACTAAATTGAATTTAAATCGGTGTTTACAGTTGACTGTTAGCTCATATCTTTGGTTTAAAAGATTAGTCTTATTTTTAAATCTAATTATTTCCAGTTTCTCGTTAAGGCATAAGTAACACGGGGCATATAGGGAGTTACATGTCCGAGCTTTTCTAATCAATTTCCATTTAACCTTAGGTGTTTTCTTTTTTTCTTTTAGACTCCAAAAGTATTTGGATAATGAAGTCATATACTTATAGTTACATAGTTTCATTGAAAAGACACGGGAGTGTCGAAACGAAATGGCTATTTTTGTAGTGATTTTATAACATATTTATGTTATAATATTTAAATAAATGATTATATATATATATATATATATATATATATATATATATATATATATATATATATACACACACACACACACACACACACACACACATATATATATATATATATATATATATGAAGAAATATAATCTTAAGGTTTGCTATATTTATGGGATAAAGTGCTCAATATCAGAGATAGAGCGCGTGTAAATATAACAGTGAACATTGAAGTCAACACTTAGATGCGACAGGCTGTTTCATGCTAGAGGCAATCATCAGGTGTCCTGACAATTGGTTCTACCATGAAACAGTCTGTCGCCTCTACGTGTTGACTTCAATGATCACTTTTATATATATATATATATATATATATATATATATATATATATATATATATATATATATATATATAAAAAGTATAATATACCGGAAAACCCATACTAAACAAGGGATAAGCCTCTTCTACTCCTGTTCAAATCATCGGGGAGGTATATATATATATATATATTATTTTAAACTATACTTCTGGCTATGTGAAAAAAGATAATACAATTATTAATTAAAAAAACATTAGAGAAACTGACATAAAAAATTCAATAAAAAAAGCCTAAAAGAATCCAAATTGACTGAAAAAAATCATCCACCACTGCAATGTCTAGCCCACATAAAAAACACCAACAGAGAACCTAAGTTGAAAGTAAAAGTGATCAATACACTAAGTTGAGCAAAATTAAAATACCTAAAGAGCAAGAACCTCTCTCTAGGATTCAACTAACGGATCATCAGGATAATTCCGATTCAGAATTACTTGAGTCAAAATTATCCTGATGAACCGGTAGATGAAACCTAGTCTGATAGATTCTGGCTATTTAGGTATATATATATATATATATATATATATATATATATATATATATATATATATATATATTTGTGTATTGAGGCAGAAATCGTTCTTGCATGCACATTTCACTAAAAACGAAGACAAAGTGCTTTTATTTGTTTTTTTATACAATTTATCATGTGATCTAATAATTTTTTTTAAAATGCCCATTAAATAATTCTATTCCTGATCAATCAAAATTCGTAAATAATTATATAGGTCACATTACAACATGTTTGACACGCAGACTATCTCTACACCTTTCTGACAATAGCTCAAATTTAAATATTCATGGCGACATACCGGACACTATTCGGAACATAATTGTCGACAACACTAATATAATAGCATCATCTACAGACAAAAAAGGGTAAAAATAATGGAAGCCTTATTAATAAAAACAAACAAACCAACACTTAATAATATTAACTTTGAACATGGACATAATATCTTGACCGTGTTTTGAAACAAAAAATGAAAACATTTTATAAAACATACATACAACAAACTATTTCTAATTTTAAGAGTTATAATATAATCCTTGAAAATGGCTAAATGTATAGCCGAAAGCGCTCGGATAAAAAGAACATTCGAACAGTCTTTATATAAATTATCATCCGAAAAGAAAAAAATTATTAGATCGCATGAGAAATTGTATAAAAAAACTAAATAAAAGCACCTTGCCTGTCGTTTTTAATATATATATATATATTTGTGTGTGTTTGTGTGTGTGTGTGTTTCGTGACGAAAGCCGCAAAGCCTGTGTGTAATTGGTATCGATGGAATTTAACGGATCATTGCTACTGTTTAGTTAATTCTATCTTCAATGAGTGCTTAAAAAATACGGCTCTCGGCCGGATATAAATTAGTATTCAGTTAAATTTATTGATAAATTATTATACCTAATGATTCACTGTATTTCTAATGGTTCGACTTTAATATGACATAAGTTGAAGATTTTAAAATCCCTAGAACCAAGTTTTATTGAAACTTTCTTTTCTTTTCTGAAATTCGGATAGCCAAAACACTTTTCTTTTAAACGATATACTAAAGGCTCCGGGTGGGGGACGACGAAGAATGCAAGGCCTCGCTTGTTGGACCTTTGCCATACCTCCCAGCTAGGGAGCAACTTCATAAATCAGATTATTCAGGTATCAGCGAACAGAGACACGCATGCAAGACCTACGTTCGTTTGGATGCATATTCATCAGCTTATTTGGTGTATATTACGAACGAGATTTCTAAAGGCTTTCGACAAACACAAAGGAATTTGAAGATGTCCATTAACGATTGGTCAAAGAGTCTTGTGAATCGTTCATTAGGACTATTCAGACTCATGAACCAAGCAGCAGATTCTTCGAGGAGAAAAGAACAACATGATGAAGTGCCAAAACGGAATATTGTAAAAAAAGAAAAAATAATGAAAGGAGAATATTTTGGAAAAGGAATTCATTGGCGTATAGAAAAGCTTTAGGGCTATTTATGAAAGGTAAAGATAAAATAAGAGTGGATTTATACATTTGATAGTGCATTAATATATATTACCACTTTCCCAAATTTTGCTCCATTTTATTGCAGTAATTTTTTTTTTCTGAGTAGTTTTATATATTCTTCTTTTGCCAAGATTCTACGCAAGTTTTATTCATGTTTTATCTTTGATTCTCTTTATATCTCAATCTATTAATATATCTTATTTCAGTCATATAAACTTGTTTCTATCTGGCGGCCTGTCGTTTACGTGATATCAATCTTATATAGATATGAAATACAAATGTTTACTCTTTTGGCGGATTCATATCTATCTATCTATCTATCAAATTCTGTTCACATTGATCTATTTTCTAATTCTGTTCACATGGATGCGTGTATATATGTATGCATGTATGTATGTATGCATGAATATATATATATATATATATATATATATATATGTATGCATGTATGTATGTGTGCATGAATATATATATATATATATATATATATATATATATATATATATATATATATATATATATATATATATCATTCTGTTCACATCTATCTTTCTTTATAATTCTGTTCACATATATCTATTTCTATCTAATCAGGTTCACATCTATCTAGCTGCGAGAAAGTGCTTATAAGTTCACCCACTTCATATAATCTGAGCAAATGACCCAAGAGATTTTCTTTTGGTCAGGCTGATAACTTCTCAAAACCAATTCGTATCTTTGCGCATTCTTAAATTATCATTGTGCACTTCTAAACTTATTTATCTCGACCCATTCATAATCTATGAAATAGTTCATATTGTCATCGTTTCTCAGATTTTTGACCACGTGGCGTAAAATTAACTATTTACTTCCAGTCTTATCTTTTAGTATCGACATATCGTACCCAGATCAACTTCAATATCATTCTTCAGGCAGTTGCAAGTTCATTTCCTGTTATTTATACATATAAGTATATATGTAGTTTCGGACAAACTCAAAGATTTGGCAATACACTAATTTCTGGTAAATTTTGAAAACAGATTGACAACCCCAAACGCGCCAGGTCATATTCATATACGTCTCGCATAAGTACTTAAAATTACACTAACAGCTCAGCTGTAAACCTCCACAGTCATAAATATTTACACACACACAAACACACTTACACACACGCACGCGTGTGATTGTGTGTGTGATTTTTTGCAGTGAGTTTCAACCTGTACTAGGCTCGAATGTTACGTTAGGAGGCAGTTTGTGCTGAAAGGAATGGAAGATGAGGGTAGACTTGAACAGATTAAGATTGTAGTGATTGGGAAAACATCCTCTTGGGAGCCTGTTCAAGAGACCAGTGGAATTTACTTCTCACCGATGGAATACGGAGGGAATGTGTGTGGTTTGCTACAATGTAAGTGACATGACGGGTCCTCGCCATGAAGGTTAGACCTGGCAGAACCAAGGAATGAAGTTCGTCCGAGCACTTGCCATGGCAGTACCGGTAGAGCAGCGACAAACCTTCCACATCCAGCCTGTAAGAGAGAGGCTGGAGAGTGAAAAATAATTCGTCACTTTTGGCCTCTATCAAATCAGGAGTACTCCATTTTTGGCCTGTTCTGGCTCTTGTAAATGCAATGGACAGCACATGGAATCAAGTACTTACTGGAGCTTTACAGGGAGCCGATTGTTTTACCTGCATCTTTAGCGATGTCTCGTATATACGAGTCCTATAAGGTCAGGTGTGAGTTTCCGGCCCAATAGTCTTTCAAGGCATGGTGACTCTCCGAGTGGACGTTACTATCTTTGTTCATATATTTTTGATTGTAACTTCGTGGATCTGTAAAGTTGAGTTAATGCGTTACACTTGCAATTTGTCACTCTTGCATACATTCACAGATTCACACACGTTCATGTACCACTCCCTCACTATACACGCATAAGCGCATATAGGCACATATAATTCTTGCATATATACATTTATACATATGCGTATCAGCATGCAATATACACGGCACATTTCCATATATATGGACAGTTTACACACGTGTATATACAGACGAGCCTTTAGTTAAGCACAAAACATTGAAAGACTTACACAAAACTTTAGAAAGCAGGATAATTATTAAAGCTAAATATTACAAACCGACAATCTCATGTTGCACACACATCTAGAGAAATATTACAATTAATCGGCGGTGACTCCTTCTGATTTCAAATCAAAGCCAAAGATTTATTTCTTGGATCAGTCAAGACATTGTAAAGGCTAAATTTTAAGAAGGCTGTTCTAATGCAATATATAAGCATGGAGTAATTTTCCATAACGGTTCGGATGATTAATAAATAATGACTGACATTGAAAAAAAAAACAGAGAATCCAGAGAACGAAATTTGGTTAAAATATAATGCATAACAAAAGTCAATAAGAAAAACAGTCAGGTAAATTATTACTCTTTTGATAGCAATATTGCCGAAGAGAATTGAATCCTGTAACAAATTAACCCCACAGGAGAAATAAAAAAGGGAATCTGAATTAAGAAGTATGTTTTTTGCCAATGCTCATAGTGGTAAGACGTACTTTGCGTGGAAAATCAAAATTAGAATTTTTTTATTCTCACTGATTGTAGGAAATACTTCATTACGTCAGTGACCAGACATTTGTTTATATACAGGCAGTAGTATAAATGGAGTTAATTATGACAATGATAAAAATATTCATAAAAAACATATATTCATTAAAGCAACAAAAGAGCACACGCTGTGGAGAGCCATGACCACACATACATTGAATATGTAAAGAATCGCTTGTTAATTTTAACGCCCCCAAAACTCAACTACTCACTGTTAGTCCTATGAGATACTCCTTTCTGCTTTCGATTAGCATGGCTGATGCTAACTTCAGAGAAAGTGATTCTTTTCGCCGTCTCGGATTAATATTCTTGGCCGACATGAAGTGGAAAGAATCTATTGCTAGGTCTGCTGCTAAGAAGTCTACCATTTGTCCATGCTTAGAATACTGCTACCACATTTGTTCGGGTGCTGAAATTTATTCAGAAATTCTTGATAAAATCCAAATGAGCAATATTATTGGGCTAGTCCTGTAGTCTTCGCTTCAGTCACTTTCCCGAGGCCGTAAAGATGCTTCCCAGTGCCCTTTCTTATTCCTCGATAGAGTGGTGAAGTATTACGAAACATAACCCGTCAGATTATTATTATTATTATTATAAATGGAGTTAATTATGACAATGATAAAAATATTCATAAAAAGCATATATTCATTAAAGCAACAAAAGAGCACACGCTGTGGAGAGCCATTGTTGTTGTTGTTGTTGTTGTTATTATTATTATTATTATTATTATTATTATGATGATGATGATGATGATGTGGTATCAGCTTGCCAGAGAGTAATTTTAAATGCATAATTAACATGTCTCTTCTGGGGTCTATGAGTAAAAAGTACACTCTAGGAGAATTATCTGTTAACATTTGGGACGTTTCGTGAGTTTTGCGGATGATACGTACAGTTCTGCGCAATGTAATATTTGTAAGTCTAAGATGTTGATAAGTCCAGGAATTTTACACAGGAATTTTGGAACCTTTTTCAACTGGGATATTCGAAGTTTTAAGTTTCAACATTTTTGTTATTTCGAATTGCAGATCCTTATAATTTGACTGTTTTTGAGATTCCTTTTCAGAAACATTGGAATCGTGTGGGCAAGTTACAGCAATTAGTTGGCAGGTTCCTTTCTTGAAATGTTATATGTTTTTCTGTTTGTGTGGATATGGAAATTCTATACTATAGTTATCCCATCACCATTTGTGACATCATTCGGATGGTGTTTGTACCATGCATCCAGACTTAAATACAGTCTTTCGAACAGACATGCCAAGGAAAATATATTCTATCTAATCTTTCAGGTCTAATAATATATTTTTTCTCAGCAAGTACTGGACACACTGATATGAAGTTGTTAACTGCTTTAGTAAATTTATGGTATAAGTGACAGGCTGAATTTTCACCATTTTTGTTAATTTTACTCTTGTCGACATTATTTGGAAGAGATTAAACTTTTGCTGCCATAATAAGGCCCTGATATTATTATTATTATTATTATTATTATTATTATTATTTACTTTGATTTCTGTTATACACACATTTCCTCCCGGGTCCAAACCAGGGACCTATGGTCAGAAATATCTTAATGTCATTTTCAACTGATCATTTTTGTATAGAAAACAAAGATCAGACACTTGTTACATAGATAAAGCTCTTCGCAATATTTGAGCTATACTTGTGAGTAAATGTTTTAGTATTGGCTACTAGGATTCCCTTCAATGGGTCTATCGGATCCTTTTCCAATCAAACCGAGGGCTCCAACTACAACTGGAATTATTGATGTCTTCATGTGTCACAATTTGTAGATTTTCACATAAAAATTCTTGTATTTTGATAGTTTTTCGAAGATGTTCAAAGATATATTACAGAGGTCGCCATGTCAATAAGAAATTTCATACTCTTCTTGTGGTCTTTGATCACAATATCTGGGCGATTAGTTTTAATTGTTCTCACTGTGTGTATTGTAAAATTCCATAAAAATGTTACCTGTCCTATCTCTGTAACCGGGTCTGGGTGGTGTTCATACCAGTTTCTTGCAATTTCATTCCCATAAAAATATTTTCCATGCAGATATTGGTCAAATCTATGAGTTTTATATTCAGTGGATACAACCTGATGCATGTCGGTCAATTGTTTCTGGATATTTATCACAAAATCTGCATTTTTCGTTAAAAGATTTTTCAGTACGTGTGTTTGGTAATTTCTAGTTAGCAAGCATTGGTACTGTGAAGCACGAATAAAACCATCGTTTTCAGTTTTTAACCCTGCACTGCATAACCACTGATGGGTTTGTCTACAACAGTCCGTTTGTTACGGGCAGAATATTGACCGTGAAGAAGCTTATCTTGACATCGTTTCTGCATTTCGTACATTGCATTTACCTTGGTTTTCTTTTTTACATTCTTTGCCGCTACAGTATGTGTATTTTATTATTATTATTATTATTATTATTATTATTATTATTATTACCACAATCATCATCATTATATTTTGATATCTTCTATGCTCACATTACGTACCAAAGGCAGCAAGTGGTGTGTTGTTATGGCGACATTTCATGATTTATTTTCCTAACTCCCATAATATCACTAGCATTACATAGACAAAGTTCTTCTCAATGTGTGGGCTGTACCTATCAACACCATTTTTTGTATTTCTCTTCAACTTGGGTTTCCAAGGATTTTTCAATGTGTTGTGTTCCTTTTTTATCATTCCAAGCGCACCTCCTATGACTGGTACTATTCTTGTTTTCAATTTCCACATTCTTTCTATTCCAATTTCCAGGACTTTATACTTCGATAGTTTTTCAAATTTCTTGGTTGCTATGTTACAGTCCATTGGTCAAAGTATATCAATTAGTTGGCAAGGTTTTTCTTTTTGGTTTTTGATAATTATGTCCGGCCTATTTGCTTCAATCTTCCTGTCTGTAAAGATGGTGTAATCCCATAGAATTGTGATGTATTCTATTTCTGTAGCCGGTGCTGGGTGGTGTTAATACCAGTGTTTGTTAACATCTTTACCAAAGTGTTTGCACAATTTTCAGTGTAAGTATTGCCTTACTCTATCCTGACGATTTTTAGATTCATTTGACGCTAGTACAGAACATCCTGAGATTAGATGGTCTATGGTTTCTTAATATTGGTCACAGAACTTGCATTTTGGATCCACACTATTATGTATGATATTTGCCTGAAAGTTTCTTGTAAAATGACTCTGGCCTTGCGCTGCAAGAATAAAGTATTTAGTTTCAGCTTTTAATATATTTGGTATATCGGATCCGTTATTTTCTTTCGTAGGTTTTTGAGTGCAGTTAAAAAAGAAGCCAAGACTTGTTTATGCTTCTCACGATTCCATTTCGTTCTCTTTCTTTGTATTACTTGGTTTAGCATTAAGTCACCAGATCCAGTATTAGATTTAATCCGGTTTTGGTGACTAGGTGTCTCATTGCTGGTGGAAGAGTTTGTTTCAGTGACAGATGTTTCGCCCCCAAACTTGTTCCTTTCAGAGGGACGCGACCCTTGTTTAACCCGGTGACGATCGATCCGATATGAGTTATTGTTTGTAAACATTGAGATTTGTAAATTCTTTTTCGTTTTATCCTCAAACTTCAAAGGATAATTTTGTTCAAGATACCACCTCTAGGACGACTGTCGTCCAAAAATAAAGATCTCGTTCTACTTAGGAGACACGGATATTTCCTGCCGGATACCACTCTGATATTTTTTGTCCACGGGGTGTTATTATTATTATTATTATTATTATTATTATTATTATTATTATTATTATTATTATTTTTATTATTATTATTATTATTTGTTTTGATTTCGGTTATGGACACATTTTTTCCGGATCCCAGCTAGAGACTTAGGGTTTAGAAATGGTTCCATGGTATTTTCCAGTGATCATTTTTGTACCCCACCCCAAAATCACATTTTACATCGAGGAAGCTCTTCGTAATGTGTGAGCTGTACTTGTGAGTAACATTTTTGTATTTCTTCAAGGCATTCTTTCAATGAGTCTACCGGACCCTTTTCCAATCAATCCGAGGACCCTAAATATAAATGGAATTATTGATGTCATCATGTGCCATTATCATTATTATTGTTGTTGTTGCTATAATAATAATAATTATTATTATTATTACTATTATTGACAATTTATCTCTTTACGATAATTATATTTTTCTTTTCTTTCCCCTTGCTTTTCGTTTATTTTTAATATGTCATTTTTCCTACAATAATAATATTTTGTCACACCCAGGACACTAGTGAACGGTGCCTGATAATTTTAATATATTCTGACAGTATCCAGTGATAAAAGAAAGCTTAAATTTTATAATGGTACCTATGATTCAAAATTTTGATCAGTTTAAGGTACACAACGATATTGATAATTTTCACTGTTACACCATAGCAATGATTACATGTCTAAACTCTTATCTGCTCCGATGCGTTGTTCTTACAGGCGAGTAGCAAACGCGAAACACGAACATTGACAAATGTGATTACAGACAACTCTGGACTGTAATGCTGAAGCAACTACCGTAAGTTAATCCACGTCAGTTGCTCCTGTTTCTCACCAATTTGTTTCTTTTAACTCGACTCGCGTGCAAAACCTCACTCCGAGGCGCATCGCTTCATTACATCTTTAACCCAGGCAGTTGAAGAGTGAAATAAGACCATCACCGGTCGTCTGCTGTGTCTGTCCGTTTTTGTAGGGTAGGGAGATGATCCGACGAAGTGGATAGAATCGTTTCCAAGGGAAAGAGACATGAGTGGTTACGAGGATTCGTAAAGGAAGACAGGGAATACGGTTTAGAAAAATAGAAGAGCACAAGCGAAGTAAAAAGAAAGTAAAAAAAAAAGAGAAACGCACAAAGTAGATTATCTTCACTGTTAGTCGTTTTCCCTCTCTTCCGCTTTCTACGTCCTAATGAAGATTTGAGTTAAAAATGAAATGAGCAATAAAGATGACATAGATAAACAATGGAAGAAGATAGAGTAGGAGAAAAAGCAGAGATATGAAGAAAATGATGAAAGAGTAGAAAACAAAGAAGAAGAAGAAAAAAAAGGTATAGGAAATTAATAGGAAGTAGACGAAGAAAGAGAAAGTCCCATTAAGAACCAAGAGACAAATAAGAAGAAATCTATGAAGAAAAAAAGGAAAAGGAAAAGTAGCGGAGGGAAAGGAAGAGAAAACGAAGAAGAAGAAGAAGAAGAAGAAGAAGAAGAAGAAGAAGAAGAAGAAGAAGAAGAAGAACAACAACAACAACAACAACAACAACAACAACAATGGGGGAGAAGAGGAGTAAGATACAGGAAAGAAGATGTAAAAATAGAATAGAACAAAAGAACAAAAAGACGACGAAGACGACGACGACGACGAAGAAGAAGAAGAAGAAGACGAAGAAGAAGAAGAAGAAGAAGAAGAAGAAGAAGAAGAAGAAAAAAACAGCAACAATAACAATAAGAAGAAGTAGAAGGAAGAAAAGGAGGAAGAGGAATTAAGAAAGAAAATAAAAAAATATAGAATAGAACAGAAGAAGAGGAAGAAGAAGATGAAGAAGAAGAAGAAGAAGAAGAAGAAGAAGAAGAAGAAGAAGAAGAAGAAGAAGAAGAAGAAGAAGAAGAAGAAGAAGAAGAAACTGGAAAACGAGGAATGAGGAGACGACGAGGAAGAAGAAGAAGAAAAGGAAGAAGAAACGAAAGAAGACGCTAGCATAGAAAAGAAACAAAAGAAGAATAAAAGAAGAATAGGAATGTGATCAAGATGGAGTTGTAACAACGAAATGAGAAGAGAATGAAAATAAGAAAAAACGAAATGAAGACGAAATGAAACGAAAACAAGTGAAATAAAAACAGGGGAAAATCAAAAGAAGCCAAAAGAAATAAAATGAAGAAGGAAGGAAAACAAAATGAAATGCGAACGGTAATTAAAAAGAAGGAAAACGATGTAAAAAAAGCACCGCATCAATGAACAAGGTCGGTAAAGAAAGAGTAATGAGAAAAATGTGGAAATTGAAGGTTGTATTAAATGAATAAGGAAAGTAAAGGATGGTGAAGAGTAAGACGTTAGATTGCAAATAAAGAGGGAATATACAACATGGTATACGAATTCTATATAGGCTGAAATAGTTTTATACGCTGTGATATTGAGTAGCGAGGCAAGATTTAAACTAAGATTCAAAATAAGGAAATCGTGGGGATGTTTGAAAAAATATTGGAAAATTCCGAAGGTCGTAGAAAAAAACAAGCAATTGAAACGATAGGCAAAACGTTAGTACGCGTAGAAAACGAAAGAAGAGAGTACTGATAAAAAAAACGATAAAGACGAGAAATAAATTTTCAGAAAGAATGTTGCTAAACAAGGTAATGAAAGGGAAATATAAGAAACGTTGAAAGAAAATGCGAAAAAGAATGAAAAGTGGAAGACATTTTTACAAGAATATAATGCTAAAAATAACATAGAAACAAATCGGTGAGGAACAGGAAGAAATAGGGAAAGCTCATGATGAAAAAAATGACATCTGAGAAGAAGAAGAAGAAGAAGAAGAAGAAGAAGAAGAAGAAGAAGAAGAAGAAGAAGAAGAAGGAGGAGAAGAAGAAGAAGGAGGAGGAGAAGAAGAAGAAGAAGAAGAAGAAGAAGAAGAAGAAGAAGAAGAAGAAGAAAACTGCAACAACAACAATAAGAAGAAGTAGAAGGAAGAAAAGGAGGAAGAGGAATTAAGAAAGAAAATAAAAAAAATATAGAATAGAACAGAAGAAGAAGATGATGATGATGATGATGATGAAGAAGAAGAAGAAGAAGAAGAAGAAGAAGAAGAAGAAGAAGAAGAAGAAGAAGAAGAAGAAGAAGAAGGGAGGGGAAGAATGTGAAGAAGAATGGGCAGAAAATGAAAATAGAAGAAGCAGGAATATGTGACGGAAGAAGAAACAGAAGAGAAAACGAACGAGGAAGATAAATAGATTAAAGGATGAGGAGAAGAAGAAGAAAAAGAAGAGGAAAAAGAAGAAGGATGAAGATGAGAAGAAGAAGAAGAATAAAACAAGAAGAACAAAGAGGTGGAGGTGAAGAAGAATGAAGATGAAATAAAGTTAAAAGGAAGAAAGTCAAAGAAGCGGATGAGCAGGAGAAGAGGAAGAATGAGGATGAGAAATAAAATAAAGGATGTTGATAAAATCTGTTGGTCATTTTATGCCGGAATCTAAATATTTTGGAAACAAATTTTTTTAGGGAGAGATAATGATTTTAGTGGTATGAGTCTTACTAATTAAAATATAGCGGGTGGGGAGAAGACGTGGATTCATAGTTTCCTTTCGTCAGTGAATATAACGAACCCAACAGGAATTGAAACTTGGCTATCCGCTTAAAAATTCCGAGCCATTATGCATTACATCACTCTTGTGTACAAGTTTGCAGCACCTGGTATTCCCAAACGGTCACCCATCTCGGAAGTGACACGGCTCGACGGTGCTTAGCTTCGGTGATGCTACGGAAACCGATGTTTCAGTATGATGTGCCCGCAAGCCCAGAATAAAGGATGAAGAAAAAAAGGAGAAGAACGAGGAGGAGGAGGAGGAGAAAGAAGAAAGAGAAGAAACATATTTGGAAGAAGGACAAATAAGTAAAATAAATAAAAAAATAAACAAATAAAATTAGAAAATAATTTTTCAAATGAGTGAATATAACTAATTTGGAATCATTGAGGAATGAATCCAATTTATTTGAATCCATGTTTGTGTGTATGAAAATCTATAATATATATATATATATATATATATATATATATATATATATATATATATATATATATATATATATATATATATATATATATATATATAATATATATTTGCAAAGATAAATATAACACGCACAACGGCGCGTTCGCTCACGCACCCACATATATATTTTTATGGATATTTCGAGCGTTCTGTTCTGCCAATATTCAGATGTGTTAACTGATTTGTATTTCCATGGTCACGGTTGCAATGCAGGAATAAACCCCTCGTCTCCATCCCCAAATCTCACGCGTGAAGTATAAATTAAATAAATATACAAATAAAGTAAAGTGAAATAAAATAAAAAGCTTTTTTATCACACTCCTCTATCTTTGTATAATTGGCCTACAAACAAAAATCGATTAATTAAATTGAATCTTTGTTTCAGAACACTTAAGAGTCTATTAGAAATTATGAAAGGTTAAAATCTTCAGGAAGTCACTGCCGTTTTCGCAATTAGTTTTTCAAATGAAAGTCAGGAAATGTCCGTGATTTTCTTTTGTCCCTCGTTATGACAATAACATTTTAATGATTTATTGGCTATAATTAATAACAGAAAATGCTGTCAGCCACTTCCGTTTATGTGAAATATTGCAATTCGACACAGGTTTATCGATTTGAAGAAATAATTAACACCGAATAAAATAAAAAAATAAACCGTCTTCCGAAACCAACAAGGCCACGTGTGAATCGTCTGCACAAGTAGATTTTTGGGACCAGTATTAACACTGATATCGTATATTGTTTGAAACTAGTTGTTAATTAAGCATTTATCTTAAATAACTTATGAACTCAAACAAAACACGAGCAAGTGGGAGTTGTTCATTTTAGCTGAATCCTTAAACAGTATTATCTTTTCCTATTTTTATTTGAATAAATAAAGCAGTTTCTATCAGTAATATTTCCTAAGTTTAAATTCGTGTTTCACAAGGTTATAAAGCGAAGTAGTCAGTCATAAAGGAATGTACACAGAGAATGGGTAGTTGAACGAAAAAATGAGAAAAAATATCCATCATTTATTACGCTTTTCTTCCTTCGAAATACCAAGCTAGATATATAAGTAGATTCTTGCGTCTTAGTACCTTATCGCCTTACTTGTGAATTGATTTAATATATATATATATATATATATATATATATATATATATATATATATATATATATATATATATATATTAACACCGTTGCACGTACATACATACGCAAACAAAATTTCAACCGTAATTTAAATTAAATGGTCAAAATGAAGCACGAACAAAATCAGTACGAAATATTAGCAATAAACAAAAGACCAACGGAGAAAGTGAGGAAAGAATAAAGAATAAAAACATAACAGAAAGTAAGGAAGAAAAATAAAAGTCAATACCCTTCAAGCGAAAAGTAAAAATAACACACTTATACCATAATATTAAAGTACAGAAAAATCGAGAAATATCAACAGTCCAACTCCGCTCCAACGTGTGGTCAAAACTATGTGACCAAGAAACTTCAAAATAAGCTAAGTGACAAAATTCTTCATATTAATTCTGTTAACACTCTATATACGATATAGAGCACTCTATATCAGCAAATCACTGAAAAACCAGCAACCTTGGCTTTAAAACCAGTCTTTCAAATTAGCACATTACCTCTATATTAATAAATGCGAATGTCAGTGTGTCACACTTTTTCAACTTTACTTCTGGAGGCCATAGCCCAACATTCCATTTCGGAATCAGGCCGAGTACATGAGCAAATTAAAAACATTCCGGACCGAATCCGGACCCGCTATCTTATAATTTTGGATTCCCAATTTTTTATTACTTCGATTGTTTTTGGCGTTTTTCAACGTGATTTTTTGCGACGAACTTTTTTGTACGATAACAGTGTTTATAACTTGGAAATAAATTTGAGAATAATCGAAATTAATTGCGAAATCTAGCGAATGTCAGCTATGAAATAAAAGTAATTGTTTGTACGGAAAGTAAGGAATTACGTGCATCAAATGTTCTTTAAATTAAGTGGCGGCAGATGAATTAGGATTGAATTTTAAAAGGTAAGCTCGAATATTAATACAATATTTAAATGCCGCGATCACTTTTGAGATCATGAGTAGTTTATTGTTGCCTATAGCACACGGCAGTAGTATACTTCGTAAAAAGAAATCTCCGCTAACAGAGGACCAGATTGCAGTCAAAAGAGCCAAAGATACAGCCAGGAAAAGAAAGTCCCGTTCAAATAAAAACCCAGATCAAACGGCAGCCAGGAGAGCTTCCAGTGCTGAGAGTGTGCAATTAGGGACACTCAAACTCATGAACAAGCCGAAGACCATTACAGAGCCCTTCGCAGGAGCTAGCTTAAATGCTGACCGATAGTGAGGCTTTTAAGTTTATACATATATATATATATATATATATATATATATATATATATATATATATATATATATATATATATATATATATAATCAATTCATCCAAAGAAAGGCGATAATTGCATTAAGATATATATATATATATATTCTGATATCATATCACCCTCAATATTAAATGTATGACGCATGCAATGAGGATTGAACTCACTTCAGTAACAATGGTCAACGAGGCTTGCTTACAAACTAATTCTAGTGCTATTTGTATTTACTATTGGTTTAATTTCATATAGCAGATAAGCAAAACTGTGGTGTTGCTTGTAATGGTCGATTTTAAATTAAAATAATTTTTTGTTAAATAAAGAAAAGAACAAATTTAAAAAAGCTAGTAGAGGTGAGCGGGAAAAATAACTAACCATCAGTTGTAAGGAAACAGAATGAGGAACGAGACAGGATGCTAGATACACTTTGGAGAGGTTGAAATCAAGCAAATATGAAATCTCAAATACCTTAAAAGGAATGAGAATATAACAACTAAATCCAATGATGCTATGGAATAGTGAAAGGTGCATTTTAAAAGCTCAGCAAAGTATTAAAAAATAGGAAACTTTCAATATCAACAAAGGAAAAATGCAATATATGTCCTCCCCTATGACAGTGAATGCTGGACAATTTCGTCGCAGATGAAGAGAAAACTTGATGCAGCAGAAGGATACTGCGAACATAATGAATAGAAACAGAAAGGACTCTTATACTTAGAATCAGAACGAGGTAGCTGAAATTTGTAGAACACATGAATCGGAAAGAAGGTTTGTAAAACTTAAAACTCACAGGACATATTGAAAGAGAGAGTGAAAGAGGGAAACATCGAGTAACCTACATAATGAATTTGTACAGATTGATGACAGAACAGATAGTGTGAATAAAAAGACAAACATTGTTAAGAGCCACAAATGATAGAAAGTTTTGGAGAGCTATTATCGACCATATCCTGAAGGGTCACGTGGTAAAGAGAAGAAGAAAATGAAGACGAAGAAGAACAACAACGACAACACCAACAACAACAACCACCTGCTAATCATTGTTCTACGGTGAGGCAGCCAAATTATAAACGTCATCTTTCGAAGTTGAAGCGGGTTGATGTGATTAACGTTAAGTTAATATTTCACTTATTATCATATTATTATTATGCTTCTTCTTGGTTCCTTATTTAATTCAATAGTGCGTACGTTATGCCCTGCTAGAGCCTAATAAATAATGGACTATTCGGTTTCGAGGAAAGAAGAAAAAGACACATCATAGATACACTTTGGCTTCAATGAAATAAATAAAGACAGAAGAGACGATAATGCTCTCATGTATTTAAGGATTGCTTCAGTGAAATTAAAAACCTTTTCAAATTTCAATCTTTTAATTTATACACTCTTACTTCACTAAATAAAGACCTGCTTTCATACATGATTGTTATTGCAATAGTTTAATTAAGTTGTTACGCTCAAATATTTAATGATGGGTAATTTTCACGGGTAGTATATAGTCATGGAACTCGACAAGAACTTATTCAATCATAAAATTAAGAATTAAGATTCATCAGGACATTCAAATAAGAAAACCATGAAATTTATCATAATTCTTAAATAGTACTTCCCGATTCTAGACGATTAGATTTAAAAATAACATATACGAAGGTTAATCAATAAGTACGCAGCCTGACACGTAGATATAGAGGACATCGCGGATTCACTAAAAAATTAGCATTTTTAATGAAAAAATGCCGCAAACTTAATAAAAATAAAGTTTTATCCTCAAATTATTGATGCTATTATTAAGAGAAAATGCTAAAGGACTTTTAATTAATAAATTACAGTTTTTGATTCTTTTAAAACCTTCGAAATTTTGGCTTCATATCTTTTTTTTTTGTCAGCACAATTTGTCAAAGATAAGTATAAGTGATTTTAACGTCATTCTGCGAAATTAATTCCCAAATCAAATAATTGTCGGATTTTGATGAAACTTTCAAGAATTATTCTGACTTATAAATAAATTATTTGGGTAATATTATTTTACAAATGTTACGCCCCACTTATGTAATTTTATGAAATTTCGAGAAATTAATTTCTGTAGACTTCAATTTAGCTAAAAACAGAACTCATTGGAGAATTTAAATAGTCAAATTCTTTTTGTAAACAGGAACCCGAGTTAAAAGAAATCTGCACTGAATCGTGAAATAAAAATGTCAAAAACTATGACATTATTTAATTAGAAAAGCTTTTAATTGCTTTTATGAATAAGATATATTATGGACATTATTGTCTTTATAAAAAATCAATAAATAATGAATTTTTACGAGAATTGTTTTAATTTTTAAAAACTTTAATTGTAATAATTTATAATCTTTTAAAATTATGTCTTACTTTCTTTAGATTTGGTGGTATTGTTATTAAGTAAAACTATATTTACTATTCATAAATGGAAAATCTTAGTACAATTCATCGGCGGTCAATGTTTTTAAAAGAGTTTTGAAAATTTGGGGGATGTATAAACGTGCCGATTTTTGTAAATACGGACATCCATACACAATATTATCAAAAAATAAGAGTGATAACTAAAAATTTAAAGCAAAGTACCTAAAATGAAACAAAATATTATTTTACGGAGAATATATTCCTAAATTTTAAAGATTACTAGGTAGCTAAAAATTAATAAAAAGGCGCTCATTTTATATTCCTCAAGTCTATGATACAGATATGATCCCCTAGACGAACATTAGAATATAAACTTCCGTCTGTCATTCAAGCTGTGAACCTTTCATCACCTAAATAAACAGCTATCGCCGTATTAAAATGCATCTCTGTGATATTTTACTATTTTACTCTTAAACTAAGCAATATTTGTTTTAAATCTGATTAACTAAACTTTCAGTCATCTAATATTCCTCAAATAAAGTTTTAGAAAGTACATTTTATTTTTGAAATTTTTTTTAATAAATAGAATAACACTGCGATGGCAGATAGCTAAAAATTGTGAAAACTCATTCCAGTCAATTTAATTAGCTTTGGAATATAGCACAGTATTTTGCTTATTGGAAATATTAAATTTAATCTATTAGCATGAAATTAAAACTAAGATAAAAGTTTAAAGAATATATTTTCATTTTTAAAAGTTCATTTTAAACCTTAGGTATCGCGAATCTTTGAAGGTAACTACGAAGATATTACCTGATCTTTTGGATTTGAAAACTGTATGTCGATGACAAGATTCAAAGGATACATTTCAAAGTTATTTCTATCACTTGGATTCGCAAAGTGATTAATTAAAAATATTGATTCAGTTTTCAAATCCTTTGTGCTTTTATATTGATTTGGCAAAATAATATGAGCTTGAGTCTTACTGGGTTCTACATTATTGCAAACCTGAGTCTGACCGTGCTAAATAAATAAATAAAAACATAGGCCTGATGATTTAGAACGATAATTGTTTTGCAAATATTGAAAGTCCATGCTTAAATTACTCGACAATTATGGCCAGTAACGAAACTTTTTTTCAGATCATCTAGCGTTATATTAATGCGAAATGAACATAAATATTTTTAATTGGAATTTGATTTCAGTATTCTGAAGGCGAATGCTACTGAACAGGTATAACCTTTTAGCATTTTTTGCTTTGTTTCTAATGGACTTTTCCTGTTTCTTAATACTTTGTTTAGTTTTTGGAAGCATATTTTTATATTCCAATACGCTTTCGGATTTCGGTGTCAGGTTGTCCTTTCAAATACTTCCTTGATATTTAAATATTCGTACTTAGCAAATATCAATAAATGCATTTTTCTCTATGGAGTAATTAAGAGGTAACGCGGTATAACAGCTCTGTGTTAGATTTCGTTAATCTCAATAAATATTAACAAACATTATTGTCTTCTTCAAATGACCTTTTATTATTACATATCCTAAGCTTGTATTGGATATTAATGTCCGATAGTGGGTTTTAATAAGAGTAGGGAAATAGATTTACACCAATTTTTCCCACTGAGACATTGTTTGCCGAGATAATCAGCATTTGATTTCGTAGTTTTTATTACCACTCGAACAGCGATATACTGCCTCAGCGTGCTCATTTCAATCGCAGAATATTTTAAATGATGTTGATATACAAAATAAACTCCGTAAGATTGATTTAGTTTAGCGGTATATCAACAGCTCTATGGGTTAGTTAATAACACTAAACATTTTGTACCCAGTATTATGCCTTCAACTAGAAGATTTTGTATATAATTTTATATTTCAGGGTAAAAGTAGGTCTGTTACATATATATTAAATAAAATGTACTGTTGATTTTCGTTTGGGTGTTCGCTATTTGTCCATTGTTGGGACCCTAACACGCTCCTCAATCTCTCAGTCAGAGGCCTTGCTGGTAGATGAAGTTTATCGTTATTCGGGCCGAAAGCGACACCTGCAATTTATTTCAACAGAAACAACGGATAACGTTAGATGGAGCAAATTATCAACTGGCTTATCACTCACATCGTTGGCACCACAAAGAAACGCATTCTTCTTCTATGTACTTTGTTCTTTCTGAATATGGGCGATCAAGGCTCGCCACATCTTCCTGTCATTTACAAAATTTCTGCCATACATTTATACAAGCTTGATAGGTTATTCTCTGCTTTCCTCTGTCTTGCCTTTATTAAATATGTCCTGTGAGATCAAATTCTCCAAGGAATCTTTCATCATTAGACGTCCTAGAAATTTTAACAACTTCTTTCTGATTCTAAGTATAAGCCACAATTTTTCCATTATTCTTAAAACTTCCTAGTTACTTATATGTTCTGTCCATGATATTGTCAACATACGTTTATAGAACCACATTTCTGCTACTTCAAGTTACCTCTTCATTTGTTTGTTTGTCTAGCAATCACTGCCATATAAGAGGAAAATATGGTATAACCTTTTAGCATTTTTTGCTTTGTTTCTAATGGACTTTTCCTGTTTCTTAATACTTTGTTTAGTTTTTGGAAGGCATATTTTTATATTCCAATACGCTTTCGGATTTCGGTGTCAGATTGTCCTTTAAAATACTTCCTTGATATTTAAATATTCGTTCTTAGCAAATATCAATAAATGCATTTTTCTCTATGGAGTAATTAAGTTTCAAACTTTTATAACGTATGGGCTTTCGTGTCAGACGCAATTTACCAGATTCTCACTCAGTTGCATAAATAATATGGGTTCAACTGGCACGCACTCATCATCCTCAGTCGTGTGCCAACAAAATGGGATTCGTTGCTTTCGGAGCGATATTCATTTGATAAGCTTTGATTATTTTGTTACTAGACGAAATTCTTTGGTGTCGATGAAGGTGGAAAGTTTATGTTAGGTCTGTAAATTATGGAAATATGTATCGCTCCAGCAACGAAAATTTAATCATTTTATTGTCTTCATTTGTCTAAAGGTGTAAGAATTTGTTCATTCGTTTTCACTTCATTACTTCACTTAATCCGAATGGAAGTGTTCTTTAATTAAATATGATTAATTAACGTATAGGAATGTCATTTTTCTGAAATTGATATTTTCCTATATTGATTTTCCTTGCCGATAATCAATACTCACAGGCGATGTTTATCAGGAAAAAATATTTTGCGATAGATCTAGGAATAATGAGGTAGAGATGAAGGTATAAATCCTTAGAAACTTTGCAGGAAGCCATTATTATCTTCATAAAACTTATTTGTAACCTATTATATATATTATGGATTTTATGATTATGTTTATTATGAAATATTACACCAGAGTATCTCGCTTGGGAAGTGAAATGCATGGCCAAGTGGTTAAATCACTAGAATTCTGATTATGAGACTGAACTTCGAATCTTGCAATAGCCAATTTGTCAGCAACCTTGAAAATATCGGCCTGGTGAAAGGATTCCAACGTACAGAAATCTTTGGGGGTGCCTGAAAACCATACCTCAAGTTGACCCAAGTAGTGTGAATGAAATCGGACACAGAAAACTATTTGGAAGCCATTGATTCCAAATCATTGTGCACTAGGGTTCCCGTGTTTAAATTTGTGATCACGTCAGTTTATGCGTTCTATCAAACTGTAATTATGGTCAGCTCAGTATAGTTCCAATAGAGAACACATTCTGGTTCTGTAGATTTTGAAGAAACACAAATGTATCTGAGCGGGTGCCTGCAGCATGGATTAGCTAGCCCATTCTCTAGACGAGAATAATCAGAAACGATCGTCTTGTATATTTGTTTAAAAAATATCATTATATCAGTTCGTCTGACATTCGATTTTTCTAATATTGTAGCAGACCACTGTGGAAGTTGTTAAACTCTTCCGATTATCAGCAGTACTACTTTCATATTCCACAATCTTTTTACAATATTCTCTGAAAAGAGTTTTTCTTTTCAGCCGTGGGCGTAACTGAATCAATGATATTGTTTTTTGAAATCCCTTTAGGATAACTGCGTCTGTTTTGGATTGGGTAACTGATTTGAATTTTAAATTCTCAAAGATATTTTTACTTTGCTTCAGGATGATTTCCTTGTTGGGAATCGTCCATTTTTTATTGTCTCCCTGATCAAATCCAAATCGTTTGTACAATTTCGTGGGAATTTCTATTCAGCTGTGTCTGTTTTTATAATTCTCCCGAATTAATTATTTCTCTTCACTCATTAATATTTTCTTGTAATTAATTAAAAGGTTAAGTATCCCATGATATCAAAGGTAAGATATATAAGGGCATCAGAACATAGATGAGGTGCTAAAAATGTGTTGGCTCGATTTACTTTTTAAAATATGATCAAATCGGCAAATATTAGAATACTTTTAAAAGGGCTGTTGCTTAGGCCGAGGGCATTCTGGCATCCCCATAATCTTTTAGTCTGACATTATGCTGGTAAGTATAAAAAGAAATAAATAATCACAATTGTGTTTTATCGCTGATTAAATACAAGATGGATAATATCACTTCCGGTTGTACTTTATTTTGACTCGTCCACATCACGTCGTACTCTCGTTTGCACTAATAAACTGGATATTTCTGATGTTAAAGAACAGTTGATGATCAAACAATGAATTTTGCATTTTTAAACTCCAAATTAAATATTTGATGGGTTTTGCCACTCAGTCTCTATGGTCGGCATTGATTCAAGGATCAGGAATATAAGAATCTTTTTGTAGGAAATTGTATTTATTATAAAGTTTCGAATATTTTACTGGAAATCAACCGAGAGAAAATTTAATCAATATTCACACACTCTCCGAGAATTGATGCTGATTTTAGAAATGTTGCTGGTATCATTTCTCACAGTCGTTTTTCTCACAGTACCAAATCTTGCAGATTTTCTTTCTTTTTTGAAATGAGGAAAGATTTATTCGTGCCGTCTTTGCAGTTAATTCGTCAGTCTCCAATCACTCGCGTAATGTTATCGATTTCCAAACACCATTTCCTCTTCTTCTTCTTCTCATTGTTAACATTATTATTATTATTATTATTATTATTATTATTATTATTATTATTATTATTATTTCCTTTGGTTTCTAGTGTATACTCATTGCTTTGCTTTATTGGAATAATTTACAATCAAACCGAAGTCTCCAACTACGATTGGATTTGTTAATGTCCTCATGCGCCACATTTGTGAGATAATGATTTCAAGGTCCTTGTATTTTGATAGATTTTGAAGATCCTCAAAGATACATTGCAATCTGCAGAGACTACCATGTCAATAAGGAAGCACATTCTTTTCTTGTGGTCTTTGATCACAAATGTCTGGACGATTAGCTTTGATTGTTCTGTCTGTGTGTATTGTAATGTACCATGAAATTGTTACAGGTCCTGTCTCTGTAACCGTGTCTGGGTGGTATTCATACCAATGTCTTATAATTTCCTTTCCGTAAGTCGTGCAGATTTTCCTGTGAAGATATCGGCCCATTCTGTAGTGCCGTGTTTAATATTCAGTAGGTGCCAATACAGCGCAACATGATATAAGATGGTCAGTTGTTTCTGGATATTTACAATTTTTCATTTCATTTTCAAACGTATTATTATTATTATTATTATTATTATTATTATTATTATTATTATTATTAATTCACTTACATATGGTATCTGATGTTGGTTGCTGGTAAGAAGTTCATTTTCACATTACCTTTCCAGACTTCAAATAATAAACTTAAACTGGCCATTTGTTTTTTTTTCATCGACAAGCTGTATCAAAATATTGAATTAGCCTTGCTGTTCTGAGCAGATATGCTTTTTGTAATGTATCTATTTCTAAACAGTAATGCGCTATCAGAATTTTTTTTCCATGTTTTTTATACACACATCTAATGCTCCAGTGACCACTAGAAATTCAATTGCTATGCTAGTCTTTCCTAAACATTCAGATCATCATACTTCAGATGATTATAGTTGTTGATATTTTCCATTCCTTTGCTTTCGTGTCAAAGAAACGGGGTGTTTCTATCTCGCAAATCTTTGTTTTTCTTTGTGCAAAAGGACAATATCTGGTTTATTGCACTGTAAAGTTGTCACTCTCCGTTTTGGAATATCCCACAGGTTTTTCCCTATACTATTCGCCAACACTTTTTCTTTTCTTGTGATCACATGTTCATAATACTTGTCACGAAATTCAAATTCCTATTTTATATACGACGTCCAATAAATAATGCCAGCACCTATATCATGGCTCCATTTCTCATACGTATTATCTGTATTGTTTTTTATTTTGTTGTTTTTAGAAATTGCGTTTAAAGGCCCGAAAGGAAATGTCTGGGACTGTATTGTAGTATCGATGATGATATTTTTTTCGCTAATATCCACATTTATTAATTATTCTTTTTAAATATTGCTCGCGGCTTAACTTGGGATCAAATGACTAACCAATGTAAACTAACAAACACTTTTCCCCCATTTGATTTTTTCAGTAATTTTCGTCTATAAACAACTTCTCTATTGTCGCCCTGTAAACTTCGTCCCTTTCCCCATCTTCAAACCCTACCCCGTGAGTTGATTTTCCACAAAAATGTCCCATCCAGTTCCCGCGTTTTTTTATATGCGTCAGCCATTTTCTTACCGTCAGGATGATTGTATGGTCACCGGCGAACCGTTTAACTCTTTCGCCCGTCCCCTACTCATGTAATCATCTCTTGCCCACCCCAGTGCCATCTGCGCTCGATTGGCTTTTGTGTCATCGGTCCTCGAATAGACGTGATAGAATCGAGAGAAAGAAGAGAAGAGTATATGGCATGCACAAAAGGAAGGCGACACCAGAATTTTTAATTTTAGATTTCAATGCATTGATGAGGCTGGCGCAGCGACTAATAGAAAAAGAAACGGAGAAAGACAAGAAAGAAAACAAATTCTCTTAGGGAAAAAAGTTTGAAAGAAAAATCATAGGTCAAGGGGAGAATGCCTCATACGTAATTTACGAAGGAGCTGCAGGGCCACGTTGATACAATTAGTTTGCCTTCTTGTTTGTCTCGTTTTTCTATACATCTCGTTTGAGAAAAAAATCGTGGAAGTAAAGAAGCAACGATAAATGATATAGCCGAAGACGTCATTGCTTTGCAAGGCTAAGTTGTTCGCTTATTGTGGGACACAAGAAGCTTGTGAAAAAACACTGGAAATCATCTTGTAAAATATACGGTGACTTATACTTCCATGTTCCGCGTCACTTCAGAGTATGGACGATCATAAAATTTCCTATCCTCTGTAGCCCTTAGCAGTGTTTCTTCCTTTGCTAATCTTCTCACGCCCGTTCCGTTATCCATTCACACAAGTTCATCAGATAGGTGGTTCCCCTATCTCTCTTTCCTTCAATATGCACCATGAGTGTTAAGTTTTCCGAGCCCTACTTCCCTATTAAATCTCTACAGATAAAGTGAAATCTAGAAATAGAAGGATACTATGAATTCCATGGACGGAACGAGGACATCTTAAGGAAACTGGTAACAACATGTACACTTATGCTTAGTAGCAGAAGGAGCTGAAATATCGTGGACACATAATGAGGAAGGAAGGCTTGGAGAACATAAGCCTCACAGGGCATATCGAGGGAAAGACAAAGACAGGAAGGTAATGGGCCACCTATCTTACAAGTGCACGTTAATGGAGATCTCGTTAATTATATTATTTACATTTAATATTTACTTATTTTTTATACTCAAGTTCATCAACTAGAAAACTCCGGAGTCACTCAAGTTAGAGGCTTACAGTATGAGGTGCGCGAAATAAACGTAAGCGGAAGTAGAAGGAGGGAAACATAGATAGCAATTTACCCTTGACTTAAAGTTAAGATTGCAGTGTTCAAGCAAGAATTCTCGCGGGAGTTTGCTCTGCAAAATAGCAGTCATCGCGAAGAAGGCTCTCATGGGATTTTTCTTTACAATAGGAATATGAATCAAATATTGGGGCTATGACTCTTTGGACGTAGCAGAGTAGGTCCTCGGTGTAACTATCTGTGCTGGTGGACTAAAGAATGGAACGCTCATCTAAACATTTACTATGGATATCGCGACAGAGAAGCCATAGGCTTGGAACATTGCGCATGTGATAAAGAGGCTGTAGAGTGGAAAATAAATCACCCCTACACCAAATGATTTTGAACTCTCTCAAGGCTGGAAAGAGAAGATTGTGCAGCATCAGTTGAGACATGACAGCATTTTTAGTCTCGTCTGATTCTTATAAATATAAAACATAATTATATGGCAGACAAGTTGGGAACGCCGGTTAATGGAAGCATTCTCCTACAATCCTAAATATGTTTCGGGTTTACATAATCCACAGAGGGTCGATAAACCGTAAAAAACTAACTATATCAATCAACCAATGCGATTTTCAGAGCAATATATATTGTGCGTACATTTGTGTGTACTGGTGACATAGCGTTAGAGCAAGATTAAAGTCATTATACGAATTGGCGGGATCAGCTTGTTAATCTTCACTCATGATCGCCATCAAAGGCTGTCGATTTTCTTTCATAAATAGGATGCAAATAAAATTCTGCGTCTTTTACAAACAAGGAAAGTTTTTAAATGAAAAATATTTTTAAAAGTACAGTTCAGAATAAACGAATTTATTCTTGTTGACGGGCAATTCATTTAGTTAACTTCAGTTCTGAAAGATCTAAATGCATTAGTCGAAAATCTGTTGTTATGTGCAGTTGACTACCTCTCATTGTTTTCGCAGTTTCGAGTCAATTTGTGTACATTACTTCAAACGGAAAAGGAGTTCCGATTCTATTCTAACATGGCGAATTACCGACAGGCAGAAATCGTTTAAGACTGTACACACAAGGAGAATATAAACAGCAGAATTGCTTGTTAGTTCCGTGAAAAAGAGAAAGAAAGTGTGTGTGTGTGTGAGAGAGAGAGAGAGAGACAGAAGCAGACAGAGAGAGAGAGAGAGAGAGAAAGAGAGAAAGAAAGTGTGAGTGATTGAGAGACCAGGAGCGCGAAGAAGTAAATTAAAAAACGAAAAAAAAAAGTGATAGACAGTGATGAGACATGGCGTAACTGACTATAGGCCCGTTTCGAACGAGATCAAAGACGAACAAGTGCTTTAGAGAAGACAGTTGCAAACAAAAGCATATTTTTCACCTGGGAAGTGCCATTAACAACGCAAAAATAGGAACAAAAAGACTTCTCAGTAATAATAATGATGATGATGATGATAATAATAATAATAATAATAATAATGATGATGACGCGTGTTTTTTAAGTGAACTGGTTTGTCCAATCAACCTGCTTAAAAGTTGTTGTTGCTGCTTACATCATTACAGCTATTATTGTTTCTGTTGTAGTGTCGGCAAAACTTTGATGTTCTTTTATTACCACTAGCAACGAGCACCGAGTTGGTAAGATGCTAATCTCTATAATGCTATCGACTTGCTTTTCAATGATTATTGTAGGAATCAAAGAAACAGTACTTAAGAGTATAATTCAATAATAATAATAATAATAATAATAATAATAATAATAATAATAATAATAATAAAAAAACAAAACAACGCGTATATTTTTAGTTAGCTGATTGTTTTTGGAATGTTCCCAGGCGCCGTTTCAATTTTACTCTCTCACTTAGTGTTTACTCTTATATTCACACCCTCTTTGTTATGATTTTGGTATGTACAGTGTCATGCAGGATTTTACAAAAGCATCACTAAAGCTTTGGAGAAAATAATCAGTAGTATTCTGTAAAGCAACATTTATTTAGACGTGAGATTCCGTAATGTAAAAACAGTTGTCTTGAGAAAGATGTGTCAAAGGGTTGCCAGTATAGAATGAAAACCTTTACATATCGATTCTTTTCTAATTTAAACCTTTGCTATAAGACTTACCGACTGAAAGAATTTTATTTTTATTATTGTCACTATGTTTTTCTGCTATTTTAATTGCAAATGGCGAGTTGGTGGGTTTGAGGATTTTACAAAAGATCAAACCTAGTGGAGTTATTTAACGTCAAAATATTTCTTATGCATAAAACTACGAGTAAAGTTGGACAGTTTTTACTTGAGTCCATAAGAAAATATTATACTTGAGTTTATAGGCATGCATTAGTAGTTTATAATTGAGTCTATATGTATATAAGGGGCATTTATACATGTGTATAGGAAAACATTATATTTGAGTCTATAGATAGGTATTGGTAGTTTATCATTTGAATCTATATGTATATAAGGGCATTTATAGTTGACTCTATAGGAAAATATTATACTTCAGTCTATAGGTACGTATTGGTAGTTTATCATTGAGTCTTTATGCATACAAAGAACGTTTATACTTGAGTCTTTGAGAAATATTTTACTTGAGTTTATCGCTACGTATTGGTTGTTTATAGTTGAGTCTATATTTATATAAGGGGCATTTATACTTGGGTCTACATGTAAAAATTTGTTTTGTCTATGGGTAAGTACTTGTTTATACTTAATATGTAAATATTGCTGATTTATATTTTATATGTGGCACGTTAGAGGTGAGAGACTTACTCATCTGAAGAAGATGCAGTCTACGTATGCTAGACATCGTAGAAGAGAAATAATTAAAAGTACATACATAATTATGCGTCTTAAGCACTAGATGTGTTTCGTTTGGGAAAAAAATTTCTTCTTTGCTGTATCTGTGTCTAAATGGATGTTTACGTACGCATGTTTGTGCATCTGTGCCTGGGGGTTGAATCTTGCACTATTTGTGAAATGATACGGTGCTAATGATGACTTATTGTAATTTTTGCAAACATATAGTGCATTACTCATTTTTAGGGTTTCTGAGATTTGGAAACAATTAGAACTAAAAGTATTAAAGGCGAGTTGACTTTACATGAGTACAAAGAAATCTATAGAATTTCAGACACTATAAAATAGAGGGGTTATTTTAAGGACGAAGATGTCTCAGAAACTTTCCCCCTTTGTCACATCTTTCGCCTATCGTATTCTTTCCACATTGAATCTTGCCATTAAGCTCGATTTTAAACCTTCACTGTACACATGATAAATTCTCTATTTTGCGAACAAGGGAAAAGAACATTTTGCGCCAATACATTAGAATACAGATACGCTACGTATATAGTGGCACATGTCTTTCAAGAACCGGGCCGGATTATCCGTTTTATAGAATCAAGAAAAATTATGTAATAAAAATTCAGTAAAATTGACAAAATTTAAAAGCGTTTACGTTGCCTTGTTAGCAATTAATGCTTTTCATACATACAAGACCATTTCCAGAGACGAAACGTCGCTATCCTAATTCTACTCTGTCACTGTTTCCATGGCACAGTTCAGGTGAACTACTTTCTTTAGTTTCAACAGTTCAGTACTTTATTGCTAAGACCAACCATACCACGCACGCAGGATTGAATAATTTTTATTTCCTTCGTATTCCCTTGGTAAATTGCACTCTTTCTGAGAACCGCTACTTTGCAGAACAGATTTCCGAGAGAACGCTTCCATGGTCACTACTACTTTTTATACTCTTCAAGTCAAAAGTCAACCATTATTTATCCTGCATATCCTCCTTGTCTACACATACCTCCTATTCTTATGTATATTCAACAGCCTCATTGAATAAGCCTCTGACTTGATTGGCACTTTGGGCTTATATTGGTTGAACAATGAATAATAAAAATACCTCTGACCCTCTAATTATCTTCCTCCTGTGTTTCCACGGCATAATTAAGAAATTGCGCACCAGACAAATCGTCACTTGTGAATTAGTGAAATTCAAATGCGTGTTCATGATACAGTCCGGATTAAGATACATGCTGTATCATCAGTTGCCGGAATATCGATAGTGTTAGTCAGCTGGGTGAAATAAGTGGTCAAAGGACGCAGAATTCGACATAAACTTTTCAGCGAAACTATTCTATGGGAAATGTAGTTGATTGTATGAGTCTTATGTTATGCAAATTAGGGTGTATGCTTTGAATTACACGTGTGATTGTCACACGGGATGCAATTGAATACGAGCAGAGGCTTTTCAAATTTAAGGAGAAATATTCCGCCAGGAGAGGAACCTCAAACTGGGAAAGCATGTATTCAGTTCATTCTCTCTATCTTTTTTCTTAAACTTACTCACTCTTTCTCTCTATCTATACATACATACATATATACATGTTTATATATATATATATATATATATATATATATATATATGTATATATATATATATATATATATATATATATATATATATATATATATATATATATATATATATCATAAGATATACTTTTAATGTTTGCTATATTTCTGGACTAATGTACTCAATATCAGGGATAGAGCGCATATAAATATAAAGTGGAAATTGAAGTCAGTACACTTAATTAATTTAAAAGAAATGTTCATAAAGAAAATTACAATTTAAAAAAGAGCTGTAGGCATGAGATCCTCATGCGGTTGAATTGTTCGGGGAAGTAAGCACCGAAGTAACGGATATTATATTTGAAAAAAAAAAAACGCTGCTCAAACTAGCCTTTCGGAGCTCCAATCTAGTTCAGGAACCCTGCGTAATATCCACCGTACTGGACGTGCAGATACATGAAGTATATTATTAGTTCTTGATTGTTAGTGTAAAAATGGGACGTCAGTTTAAAAATATTTTTTTAAAATGGCGGATGGCCATAAAACAGTGCTGAAAATATGTCAGAAGCAACAACGGGGCCTCACAAAACGCGCCCCCTCCAACTTGGGTGTTTCGAGGGTAAGAAGCAATATATATATATATATATATATATATATATATATATATATAAGCGTGTATGTTTCATTGAAAAAGACCTTAAACGGCTTCCTTAGAGTTTTATTTTATTTGTCTTGTGTGAAATCAAGGGATTTTTGTTTTGGATGTAGTGTATGGATAACTGTTTTCTTTTCATTTGAATTAATAATAGAATTGGTTGTGTAAAGTTTGAATTTCGCTGGAAAGGTGCTGTTGCTTATGAAGTTGGCTGCTCTGAAACAGTTTGGACATATCTGTACTTGTTTATCAAGACGTCTGTCCTTACTCTCCTCGGATAAAAGGTCTGAAAGTTACTGTTAAAACAATACGGAAAAATACCAACTTGGATACGTAAAATATTTGTTGAAAGCACAAATATAATACGAACCTTTGAATGTATTGAATATAACAGAAGCCCAAATCATTAAAAAAAACGAACTGATAGCAACATTAACTACGAACAGGGACAAAATGTACTGGATGTTTTCAGTAATTAAAAACAAATCTAAGTTTCAGTAATCTAAAAATAGTGATAGCCATGACAGGAGAACTACACTGAATTCAAAACTGTGTGGAAAACAATAAATCACTTCGATATTTTTGTTTCTGGTAATTCACATAATAATGAAATGTTGATCTATAGAGTGCCTTATCTCTTCAAAGGACATGGTATTAACAAATGGTTTGGACATTTTTACAACCGTACATATAGTTAGAAATATATGAGAGTGAATCCCACGTTTAGTCAATATATGTAGTTTATTTTTCTTATTGTCTCAAATTCCCTGAACGTTCCATATTCGGCTCGATTTTTTTTCTTTTGCTTTACTGTTTTAAAAATAAAATGACAAGGTTGACAGACATTACCTAAAAAGAATACGGATTGTACACTTGAAGTATTCAAAAGAATGAATGATATTTATCTAGATAAAAATAATTAAACCTATAATGCGAACAACTCTTGAAATAACAGTCAAGATATTGGTGCGGTGAGAATTTCTAATAACTACCCAAGGTATTCAAGGGCTAGCAACGTCATCTACAGAGAGACAATGCTGCTCACTGGAACCGGCTGTGTCTTTTAACTTGAAAACAAAAGAAGAATTAATTCTTTTGCATCATTTCCCTCTTATAGAAACCATGTTGAAATTTCGCCCTCATCTTTCGTGTCTCAGTACATACTTCTGCACAAAGACAATTCTTTAAACAACGGTAAAACTTTGGGAAAAAATATCAAGGAACACCCACAGTTACGCCCTCCCCAGATTCCTGTTAAAAACAGAATGACACGTGACCTAGTTTGTGCGTTTATCAATGCTGTTTACTGTTCATACATGCTTTAAGGTCAAATTCTTTAAATATTTTCCTTATTCTTTTTTAAAGTGATATTTTTATTGTATTTATTTGTAAACATTTCCGCATCATTTGTATCTGATGTACGCTGATGAAGAACAAGTAATAGCTAGTCTCCTCAGTATAGCAGTAATAATATTTAATTCTGGAGGTCTCACAGAAATAAAATTTGATATCCTCTTTTTCTTTTATATGCCATGTCCTTTCAGGGTGTTAGCGATCATAACTCTCCACAATTGCCAGTCCTTTATTCTTTTGTCCAAACCCAGTACTGCTCAAGCTCGCCCGGCAGTTTGTCTTTTGCTCGCCTCAGGCTCTCTTACCTGCAATCTGTTGTGTCAATATCAAATTTTCTAAACCGTTTTTCCTCATTATGTGACCCAGAAATTTCAACTATCTCTTCCTGATGTTAAGCACAAATACCCTTTTGTCTCCATTGTCCCTAGAACTTCATTGTTGCTCACATATTCGGCCCATGTTATTCACTTAGGTGATCCAAAACCGTATAGAGTCCGACCTCTTTAATCCGGCACTCGATCTCAAGATCAGGCTGCTCCCCAACCGCAGACAATACCGGATGGTAGAAACCACCCCATAGTAAACCCGATGTAAATATCCTACATATATATATTGCTGTGTTATCAAAGGTAGAACAAAGCTTAAAACAGAAAAGAAAACAATCATTAACACTTCCAAACAGGGTTTTTGTGCAATACAAATGTCTAAAAAGAGTTTAAAATAAACAATATATATATATACTTACTATCCAGAATGGGTAAATATGTACTTCTATGTAAGAAATAAGCAAGCTTGTATCACCAAAACACTCTGCTGTTGTCGGCTACTGTGGAAAGTTGTAAACAACGTGTGGCGCGGTTTTCATTGCCGCTCAACTAACTAAAGGCAGCTGATGCAAAATGTACCGGACTGCGAGAATTACCGGACCACAGATTACAGATGTTAAGTAGGGCTTACGATAAACATTTCCGAAACAGAAACTTTGATTTGAAATTGGATTGTAAGCAATGGTTGCACATATTTTGAATCCTCCGCTCTAAGTGGAATTAATAAAAAATAATCACTTCAAATACACCGTTGTATGGATCAGTTATAACAAATTTAGTATAGAAGGTAAGGAGTGAAACACAGAATAAGCAAACCTTGTGCTAGTTTTTTGCCAACACCGCAACATGCGATAAAATCAAAATATTAAACTAAGAACTCGAGTCAGATATAGGCTTTCTTATGCATCACATACATGACACCCAACTCGTTTAGACATGTTTAATCTCTTAGCTATAGACAACCGTTTTCTTAGAACAGTGATTGAAAATGTCATCAAGCAAATGAATACTAAAAGATTTTATAAAAGACTATTCTTCATCAGATCACATTGTCTGACGACATCACTTGGAATCTTTCAGTAGCAACAAAAACAACAAAAAGGAACAGCATCTGTAACGAAAAGAGAAAATAAGGACATAATTAAGATGTGACATTTCACAATACTTTAAATAACGTGGTACGAAGGAAATTCGTATCAATGAAGAGCGATAGCAGTGAGATTGAGAAACCTGTTTTCCTGAAAAACACTTTAAGAGAATTATTTTATGAATTTCAACCTTCACTAACGTTAATTCTCAATAAATGTCGAATGTTTCCTTGTATGGAAACGGCTAACTTAACCATCACTATTACCACTATCATTCAGACATTTTGAAATCTTGGTAAAATATAAAATTATTCCGAACTTTTTCAGACTATAAAACTTTTAAACGCATGGATGAACGCATTTTCTAAGAGTTGCGATAAGAACAAAAAGTAGACCAAGAAATGTTTGAATAACACTTGGAATGAAAATGAGACTTCTGAAGATGAAAGGCATCAACAGTAGAATGGGTCAAGCAAAATCATTTTGAAAAAGGAAAAAGCAAAACACACATTAGACACACACACAGACACACACACACATATATATATATATATATATATGTAAAATGTATATGTATATAAATACATATACATATATATATATATATATATATATATATATATATATATATATATATATATATATTCATTTTTATTTATTTTATTTATATATTACATATGCGCGATACTTATTGGAAAGCGCTCAATATCAGTGATAGAGCTAAAACACACGCATACACACACACACACACACATATTCATTGAATAATTTATTTATTGAATATTTATTTTTATAATAATCATTTCCAGCTCTTTAATCAGTTTATGGATGTTAAGATGGAATTCATCAAGGAAGATGCCGTAGTTCTTTCCTACACATGTACTTTCAATCTCCTCCAAGATCATTCTCAGTGTTGAATTACAAAGACAAACTCATTGTAACTGGCATCGTTGTTATGGTGATTTAAAAAAGCGTGTTGATGTGCATTTAACAAACATTTAATGCCATTTTGCGTTTCTACCATTTTCTTGTCAGCTTCCTTATATTGGGACGCTTTTTTTGCAAACAACTCCATAGCTACAACGGATAAATTTTAAATTCTAAAATAATTATAACAGAGCGCGTTCAGGAGTGTTCTTTTTAAATCCGCATCGCAAAGATCACAGTTATAATAAGATCAAACCTGAGGATGATCTTGAAGGTGATCGAAAGAACTTGGTTAGGAAAAAACTACGGCGCTATCATTGATGGATTTCATTTTAACATCAAGAAACTGAATAGAGAACTGAAAGTATTATTATAAAAATAAATAGACATCATATGCCTATATTATTCAATGAAAAATGTTTGAATGAAGATATGCTGCCCCCCCACACACACACATACCCACGTACACAAATAACAATAAACAAATAAAAATAAACAATTATTAAAAAATAAAAATGATTGTAACATCAAGAAAATTTTATAGAAATTCGTTACTTTAAAATTTAATCGATTTAAATACGCCAACAAATTTCCAAAATTTATTTACAAAACATTAAAAACCATATATGTTTATAACACCGGTTGCTCACACCGGTTAGTACAAGTTAAAGTTCAATTTTTGTGGTTGAATTGGTATTTGGATTTCTGGCTGACTACGGACATGAGGAAGCTGAGAACAAAATAGTTCCCGTTTGTAAGTATGGCAGCCCGTAAATAAATGGAATGTTTATTTATTTAAAAATATATTTCTTTTTTTGTATTTTTATGGTGAATCAAGTTTTTTTTTGTTTTTAATATAGCACACATCATTTCTGAAAAGTTAATTTTGGAATACATTGTCATATAACCTGTTAATTTTAAAGTAGGTGCGAAAAGTTAAATATATTTACTACGAACTTAAAAACCGCTCTATCGTGCGGCATTTAAGCTAGCTCCTATGGCGGGCTCTCGATTGGGCCTTCATCACAATAGTTAGCGAGGAGTAGAGAAGATAAGCAACAATAAACTACAGAAGAACTAAAGCAAGATCGCTGCAGTCAAGTATTGCATTAAGTTTGCCTTTTAAAGGTTCAAAAATAATTCTTCAGTCGCCACTTAATTTTCTGTACAAACAATTATTTTTATTTCATGGGTGACTTTCGCTGGATTTCGTAATTAATTTCGATTATTCCCAAATTTATTTCCAACTAATAAAAACTGTTATCGTACGAACAAATTCGTGGCAAAAAATCACGTAAAAAATCGCCGTAAATAATTGCAGTAATGAAAACTTGAGAACCTAGAAGTTCAGGATTGCTGGTTCAAATCCGGCCCGGAATGTTTTTAATTTGCAACGGCGTCGGCCTGATTCCAAAATGGTATCAATCAATTCACGATCTACCGTATTAGGATAATCTCGATCTCATCATCTTCAATATTTGCCAAATAAAAGAATTTATAATTATTAAGGAAATTTTAAATTTGTTCCTTAAACATTTTATTGCAATTACCGAAATTTCATATATGATATATATCCTTACCTACAATATTTCTTTGTAAGTAATATCAAAATTTTAAAAACGAATACCAAAATGTTACATCTTTTGAAAGAATAAGAAAATCCTTTTTTAAAAATATTAAACTATTAACTCGATATTATAGCCAAAAATTCTCTAAAATATTAGGAAATTATTTTGTTACAGACAATGGGTATTGAATATACATAAGTTAAAAAATAAAATAAAAAATTCTTCCAAAAGGGATATATTTTATTTTAATTTAATTTAATTTTTAAAAATTTCAAACTAAGTATATTCATATCGATTTTCTGCGGGGTTCAAATTTTTTATTATATCAGTCTGCTTTTTTCAATGACATATATCTGAAAATGTAAAACTAAATGTGGTACACCTTAATACAAAATTAAAAATCATCAAACTAAAAAGTAGAGGGTGCAATCTTACGAAAAATATATTTCTCTGATATTTTTATAAATATCTTTATCTGCTTTAAAAATTCTCTTTTGCATAAATGGCACATATTTTATTAGAATCTATTTGAATTTGAATAATTGTACGATTTTTGAAAAGTCGACATGTACTTACGGCCGATTCAAACGGCAGTTATATTTTATGATGATAGTGTTTACACAATATAAACAGTACTTTTAAGCGCAAATATCTACGAAGCTACTTAAAATATAAAATTATATTTATATCGGATTTCTATTCAGTTTTTCTGTTTCGATTAGCAGAAAAATTGACCATAAAATTAAGTTTTATACATTTTTTCCTTTATTTTAATCAAGTGTCAAATTCTCGCGTTGAAAATTGGATATACACCCATATATGTGTGTGTGTTTGTGTGTGTGTGCGTGCGTTTTTATGTGTGTGAGTGTGTATTTCTTAATGAAGAACAATAATTTAACATTAATTTAAATTATTTTTAGTTTGGATCTAAGGTATATCAGTGTATAAGAATTAAAAAAAAACATTTATTTAACATGCTTTTTTAGGAACAATCTGACGCATGACTGGATTTAATAAGTGTATATATTGAACAAATTATGTGGATTTAGCAATTTTTAATCGGCAGTATTATTAGTCAAGCGAGAATTTATTCCTGGAAATATTATGTTAAAACATAAATGGAGATATAATATGTTAACCCTTCCGCTGCTGTTGACGTACTTATACGTCTTATTGTCACTTACATTGCCTGCTGTTGACGTACTTATACGTCTTATTGTCACTTACATTGCCTGCTGTCGACGTATATATAGGTTTTTAAGATACCGTGGCATGATGATCCCTAGAGTTTGTTTTATAAAATAAGTATACATATAGTAGCGTGCAATAGAACTTGTTTTGTGACGTATTTTAGTCATATTGTGCATTTTGGATGTTATTTTGCTTAGTCTGCATTGCAGAGTATTCGATCAAAACCAAAATGGCGGCCCCTATTTGAAATCACTGTCAGTGTCTATATATTCATTTATTTCAGTTAAATTATAATTTATTGTTTTTAACAATATGGACCATTACCAGTCTATAATAATCGAGCATTGAATCTTTTATATAAGGAAAATACTTATTATCGGAACTTCAGAAAATATTAAATATATGCTAAGTACCAGAAATGAAACAAGTATGAAAATTCTCGCCTGGAAATATGTAGAATATTTGAAGAGCAAAAATAGTACTAAATAAATGGCTTCTTGCTTGTCAATAGACTGTTTTTTTTATAGTAATTCTCTAAAATTCGACTGGCTTCTTGCTTGTCAAGCCACTGTTAATAGCAACTCTCTGAAATTCGATATCTAAGAATTCTGCAAAGTCAACAATATCTTTTGATACTTACATTGGCTGTAATTTGATGAAATTCATATTTTTTACATGATTAGAGAATATGGCTGTGAAAGAACCTGCAGATCAGGTTTTTATTCTTTTTGCTTTGAGTGGCAACAAATGTTGACAGATCTCTTATTCAAAAGAAGATATTGATAACCAGCACAACCACTTGTCGTGTGACGACGCAATGGCGTTATGAAAAGTATAAAAATCGTTACTGTGCACACACCGTATCAGATACATCGATGTTTGACAAGCGCTATTATTTGTGCGATTTCAAAAAGAAATCCATAAAATATATCACAGTTTTGTTATGAATGCAACGTATTCCCATTAAATGTTGGGAAACGAGAATGAGAGAGAAAGCAGAAAAGGAGAGAAGAAAATCTGAATCGCAGGAGATTTGTTATAAAAAAGTGAATACAATTGACGAATGGAGAAAATAAATTAAAAAAAAGTGTCAAAAAAAAGAAAAGGAAGAAGAAAGAAAGAAGATGAAGAATCGAAAGAGAAGGAAAGAATATCAAAGATGAAGTAAGAAAAGAATACGACAAAAAAGGTAACAGATCAAAAAACATATCCAGTAGAAAGAGAGAAAGATAAAATGAATTCTAAGTTTAAGATAGATACATAGATAGAAGAAGAAGAAGAAGAAGAAATTAAAATACAATTATTGGAAATCGAAGGAATTAAAAAAAAATTAATCAGTGGATCGATAAATACAGAAGTCAGTCAGGTGGCTTACATGATACAAGTTTCGGCGATCATGTCTCTTTCGATCCATGATTGACTAGAAAGAAAACATTTTCGCGCAGTATGTTGTCATTTCTTTCTGTGGTAGACTGGTTGCCAACCAAGGTTAAAGAACCTAGTTTTTCCTACTATAAAACTTCTCACTGAGGTGGGGAGCAGATGGATTTATACCTTTGCCCATGGTATTTGATCGTCAGTGAATATAAGGAACTCGACTGGAATTCGAAATCGGCTTGCCGATTTCACATTCTGAACCGATATCATTTACACGACAAGGCACGTAAAAAGGAAGGGAAGACAAATTGATTTTTCTCTTTTAAGGGAGCGAGAAAATGACGAAAAAGTATATCCCCCCCACACACACATATATATATATATATATATATATATATATATATATATATATATATATATATATATATATATATATATATATATAAAACCGTTGGAGAAACCAATGGACAACTTGCCAAAACCTAAAACTCTTTCCAGATACAGTCTTGAATATAACCGACAATACTGAAAAAAGAAAGAGAAAAAGGCCTGAAGGCAAACATACCTAAGTAAAGTGTTCGAAGCCCAGATTGCCTCGACTGAGTAAGAAACGCTTACCAACGTTAAATCCTATGAAAGGATGGCTCTAGTAGTAGATCGAGTTTCATGCACACGCGATCTTCAGACGACTTCAATGTGTATGTGCGTGCGTGTGCGTGTGTGTGTTCGCACACGTGCGTATATGTGTATTTGTGTATGTATTAGAGAATTAAAAACCATAAAGAAACATTTAATTACATGTCTTTTAGTTTTGCTGTTACATATTATAGCATGATACGGATGACTGGATTTAAAACAATTAAAAGAAGGAAAAGTTCCAAGATTAAAGAAGAAGAAGAAAAAGAAGAAGAAGAAAAGAGGGAGAGAAAGAGTATAAGAAGAACAAGTGGAAGAAGAATAAACGAATATAAATTGTTCTTTTTTCTCTTATTAAAATAAGTAAATTGAAAATGATGAAAGACTGAAGGCTAAATAACAAGTACAAAAATTAAACAAGCGAGAGAAAGATTTAAATAAAAAAAAATTGTAATGGATACAATTTATATTCGTAAATGTAAATTTCCCGATTCATTTCAACAAAGATTGATAAAATAAAAAAATAGTATGTATTTAATCATAATATTTGCGTCTCAGTCACTGCACATTTATTTCACCTTGGCAATTCTTTCTCAAACGAATTCTTCATTTCGGTAACTAATAAATTTTTTAAAGTCTTCTTCAAGTTGATTTTGATAGCAGAAGTTCTTGCCTGTTACCTAATGGTCTAGTTGCTTGAAAAATTACAATCCCTCGTTCTGGTGAAGAGACAAACTGATATACAGTTTTCATGTTCCACTGATTTGACATGAGTGACGCTATTTTAGCGACACGAATACTAGCATCCATCACAAGGAATTGCTTATTTGAATGTTAAATACATAATTGTAAGCTAGTCTGCATATCTGTGTGCATTAATTGTTTGGCCAATATGAAAGAACAAACTGTTACTTCATGAAAAGCGCACCGTCTGCCTTTTTGATGTTTCGCCTTGTACTCGTCAAGCAGTCTTTCATCATACAAAATCTATTTTAAGGCATAAAGCCAAAGATGATTTACGCTTACGGCCATATCACGTTGAAACACCGGCTCCCGTGTGAACAACAAATTTAAGCAACGCTGAACCTGGTCAGTATTTAGATGGGTAACCGCTTGGGACTACCAGGTGCTGTAAGATTGAATGTGCGTGTAGTGTAATGTATAATGGCTTGGAATTGTTAATCGGAGAACCTAGTTTCAATTCCTGTTGGGTTCGTTATATAAACTTACGTGCAAATACCTTCGGATTAATTATAAATCAACCTTTTCTCCGCCAGCTCTGGGTTAATTAGTAAGCCTTCTGTCACTAAATCATTATCATCTCCAAAAACAATTGTTATTTTACAATCTGTTACACGTGCTGTGTGACGCCCGTTATTTGTTTTTTGTATCTACTTATATAAGTTAAAAATTAAATTAAGCACAACTGACTATTGAAGGATAATCGATTTTAGTAGATTTTCATGAAATTCTGGGGATTTTTCCTCCAAATCCGTGAATTTATTTTAATCATGTTAAGTCTAGAAAAAGTTCTATATAAAATCTTTTTTTAATCCATAATGTTGAAAATGTTAAAATTTTTCAATTTTAAACAAAAATAATCTCAAGTTGACGTTAAATGATATCTAACATTCTTGATTAATTTATGATGGAATGGTCTGTTTAGACATTTATCTAATTTGTATCTAGGTACATTGCATTTATTTTCACTTTTTCTTGTTGACTTATATTGTATATGATCCATTATTCTACACCATTAGGTTACAATAACATTTGTAATTTATATGAATATTACTTATGAAAATTGAGATGTAGTAAGGTGGGTGTGCAAGAACCCGTGCACCGGCCATGACAATGTCGAATTTATATATGGGCAAGTATGGGTTGCAGCCCAGAGACCCCAAGATCAGAGGGGTCACTAATTTTTTCAGCTGTGGTGATCTATTATTTCAAGGCTGTAGCAAGTCAGAATTTTCATTCTCCATCATCTTTACGTCTTTAGGATTCTTTGCTAGTGAATTTGAATCCTAGAATTTCAGGGTAATACAGGTCCTTCATTCTAGATACATTTCTGTAGACTTCAGATAAAAATATCATAAAGTTGCAAATGAAAAGAAATTGAATTGGTTCCAAAATCATGAAAAAGTGTTTCCTGTTTTACACCCAAAATATCTCATCTATAAATATAATTTCATTTTTAAAGGCATGGGGGCGGGGACATACGTAATGAGGTGACCCTTAAATTCTATTAGCCCAGGGGTCATTTATATATCTACCATTCCTCCGTATATTGAATATCGCTACCATATCTGATCTGTCGCTTTTGTAATGTACCAAGAAATTTCTCGACAAAATTCAAAGCATGGTCAGTAAAATTATCGGTCCTGACCTGGCATCTCGACTTCAGTAACCTCCCATCATCGTGACATGGCTTCCCTATATCTTTTCTATAAATATTTTCATGGTAATTGTTTTAATGAGTTTTCATCCTTGGTACCTCAAAGACACGAGTTTAAGAGTACTACTAGTTTGGTAACTAGGTCTCATCATTTTACTTCTGATATAGCTAGATCTAACCTTAAATTCTGTTCGAGTAGTTTGTCTTCTCGCACTTCTTACCTGTAGAAATCCCTTCCGGTTTCTTACTTCCCTTCTACCTACAGTCTTCAAAAATGTAAATGTAACATAAATCGCCTGCTTTTGTTTCCTTGAATCTTACCCTTTCTTTTATCTTCTCATCCTCTTTCATCCCCTTTAACACATTGCGTCTTAGTGCCATTATCGCCTTACTTGTAAAATAATTTAAAAAATGCTTACCTGAACATCTGACATGAAATTAGCGATAGAGTAGCGAGAGACGGGTTTAAATAATTCGTCATCCAGAAGGCAAAGTAAACGCTATTGAACTCTTTCAAGTCTGGAGAGTGAGGATTTGGTAGTTCCAGTCCCGATGTGACATCAATAGATCATTTTGTATTCATCTGGCTCTTGTGATGATAGAGCACAACAGAAAGAGTCACGTACTTTCCGGAGTGGTAAAAGGGACCGAACATGTTTCCATTAAATGAAGGAAAGATTTTGGCTGGACAGATAAACAGAATTGTTTGTCTACTGCAGTAGTTCAAACATTCCTATGAGCAGAATACTGATTGTTAGAGACGGGTAGGTGAAGGTAGGACATTATATTAATAAAAAAATAAAATACAGAAAATACTTAATAAATATTTATTTAAGTTAAATTTGAAAGAATGGAAAATATTAAAAAATAAATACGAACCTACGACATGACTTTTGTACACTATTTATATTATTCGAACTATTGTCCTCATCTTTGTCGCCATATTTATTACAACGTTTCGGAGTTTCAGTATCTGTC
>OZ038486.1:112377252-112444752 GCA_964036315.1 Acanthosepion esculentum | reverse complement strand
ATTGGGCCTCAAACTCATACCCGATCTCAAGTAGGACTCCTATATACGATCCATCGCTAAAGACGCAGGTAAAATTATCGACTCCCTGTACCGCTTCAGTAAGTGCCTGACTCTTCATGCTATCCCCTACCTTTATAAAAGCCAGATGAGGCCGATTTGTTGCCATTTTTGCATCACGCCCAGTCGTCACTTTCCAGTCTTCAAAAGCGTCTCCTTGTTAGAGAAGAATTATTTTCCATCCTCCAACCTCTCTCTCATAAGCGGGATGTGACTGTCTCTCACTGCTCTATCACTGCTTCCATGGAAAGTACACAGACGAACTACATTCCTTGGTCCCGCCAGGTCTACCCTTCATGGCTAGGATCCACCATGCCACTTAAATTGCAACAAACCACTCACATTCCCTTCGTATTCCATCGGTGAGAAGTAAGTTCCACTCAAATAGCTTCTCGCGAACCACTGCACTGTGGAATAGACTCCCAATGGGATGTTTTCCCGATCTCTACTATCTTAACCTGTTCACAGCTAGTGTTAACCGTTATCTTCCCCTCCTATCCGTACAAACTATCCCTTAACGTAACTCTCTAGTTCGAGTGTCCCCCGGGCCTTATACATGGTGAACCTTACTGTAAAAAAAATTCAGACTAAAGGTAATATTACCTTGATGTAATTACTAATGCGCACAAAGGGAAAATTACATTTTCAATTTTATTTTTTTATTTAAAATGTGTTTGGGTATATTGTTTAGCCGATTTCATTTAGATTCTTTTTGTTTATGTTTTAGCACTTTTGCTATGAAATATGCAACATTCTGATAACAGAAGATCTTCCAAGTAAGGTGAAATGTTGTAAGAACCTGGACAATAATTTACTGTGGATAATATAGCGATTAAAGCACTTTCTATACACTTTCGCCTTAGTGAATTAATTCTCTTTTAAATAAAGTCGCATCTTTTACATCAGATTTATAGTCAGACTCATTACGGTGAGCAAGTAATGCATTTGGTGTGTTGTTTTGTAAAAAATAACTTTTATATTTAACCTAGGATCGAAAGCGCGTACTCCATTCCAGGGAAAAACAATTACTGTGGGAGGACACATTTTCGTTACTCAGAATTCTCGAAATTGCAACCCGATAGACGTAATACACACTTTTAAATAAATAAAAACGGGGCGTCTATTTCAAATTGAAGTGTTCACTGTAATAATGCTTGAATTAATATATACATCGGATCAAAAATAAAGCCATTAACAGTTTCGAAAAAAAGGTGTGTGCCTAAAAATTTACCAAAAATGATAAATATAACTGTAAAAGGAGAATATGAATAAAGACAAACGGAAAACTTAGCCGAAGCGTTTCTGAAGGAGGTTTAACAAAGCAGATGTTGCAAAATAAAATATGTACAGGTAAAATGAAAACAAATGGAGTATTATGCCAGTGTACATAACATTTAATTTAAAAGAGAGGCTCAGTACATAATAGAATTAAATATTACTTTTTTTCTTTTATTTATCAGCTACAAAATTTTATGTAAGATGCTTCACGAGCATATAACTGGTTAACATTATGTCAAATAACCTACCCATCACTTTCGCTTTTGCTACTTGGTAAGTTTTGGCGTCTGATTTCGATACATTTTACGAAACAATGTAACAATCTGTATTTGCCCATGAATAAATTGTCTAACTTTGATATGCTGACTTCGTGTCATGACCTATATTAAAGAAATTGTTTCCGGTGAATTTGAATTTAGCATAGGTCACATTCGATTGGTTAATCACGGCAAAGCTCACAAATCTATATTTTTTTAAAGTATTCTGCTTTTTGAAATCAAATTAATCTTCACTCACCCGTAGTTTAACATCGCCTGAAGAAACACATTTTTCGTGTTGAAACATTACTGCGTAAAGATTTTTATAACATGTTTTAATATCCTAAAATAAACAATATATATATATATATATATATATATATATATATATATATATATGTGTGAGTATATATATATATATATATATATATATATATATATATATATATATATATATATATATATATATATATATGTGTGTGTGTGTGTGTGTAAAATTTTCAGATAGAGTATATCTGTAAAAGCACAATAAGAATAAAGACAAAAGGAAAACTTATCTTAGACGAGCTGAGGGAATCTATCAAGGGAAATGTAAAGATTTTATTTTGTAACAAGTATTTATATACAAGAGCAAAAATACTATTGGTTCTTCAGAATATTTGGTGTAGGAATGCTTATGAACATTCATCAGGTTAGCGGAAAAATCAGGCAAGTTTTGGGACGTGAGGTGATACAGTTAATGCCTAATAAATGAAAGTGACCATAAGGTATTTTTATACGTATATATTATTTTAGATGTAAGTATTTTCTTTTCATTATCTCATTTTCTGAAAGAATTACTACTATCCCAAGCCATGATACATAAACACAATAATACTAAGAAAAATTTAAAATTTCGTTAAATCCATAACTTCATGTTATTCAAAATATATAACACATAAGTAAATCCCAATCAAAAATAATTTGAAAACTAATTTGCATATATATCTATATATATATATATATATATATACATATAAAAAAATTCTTACTTTTAGGCATTGAATTGTATCATCCCACGTCCATGAACCTGTTTGATTTTTCGCTAACCTGATGAATATTCATAAGCACTCCTATACCAACTATTTAAAAAAAAAATTCGTCTTGTATGCAAAAATACTTGTTACAAAATAAAATCATTACATTTGCCTTGATAAAGCTTCTCGGAGGATGAAACGCTCCTGTTAAATTTGATTTATAATACTTAATTTTATTTATTCATATATATATAGACTGTTTCGCTGTTTCACAGTTCATCAGTGTGGATAGACGTCCGGTTGCCTCTAGCTAGGATCGAAACCCGACTGAGTCAGTCGGAACTTCTCCCACTAAACCATCGACGTACGGCAGGGATGAAGGTGAATTTTAGCGTGTTTATTTTTAGATTTAGATAAACACACAGTTACTAACAGTGACTCGATTCTGCCAAAGAGTCGTGCAATATTAGCTTAAATAGTCACTCGCCTTAATTTTGTCATTGTGAAGTGTGCGCTTACTTTGGGAAACAGTATACAGAAAACGAATATATTACAATGACTCTAAAATTTATGTCAGTAATTTCCATCAATACAAATCAGTTTCCTCCTGTCATCCGTTTTGCCTATCAATATGAAAATGTGTCTTCAAGATGTTTTTGTACCAGCAATTCTTAGGAAATACAACTTATTTTATTCGAAGAACCAGTCCGCCATTCGTATTAGTCTTATGCTTTTAAAATCTTAGTTTTTCTTGTAAATGTTTTATCATTATTTCACCCCACCCGAAAAAAGAACTCTGCCACATCAGTGAAACAATAAAACGAAAAAAAACAAGGGTTAATAATGTCAAAAATGTGTCAGCTATCCACAACACTGTAATGTTTGACTATCAAGCCATCCTTCCGAAAGTGGCAGAACAGAGCCACCGAACGCCGTGGGCTGCCTGTAAACACTTTCAAATGATGTGCTTAAATATTGTTCTCTAAGAGATGTTCATAAAAGGTCACTATTATTTCAATTATGGACTAACGCTGATTTGTTTTTCTTCAAATTTACTACTGTAAAAAGAAGTTACGTCCACTTTCTCCCCGCTTCTCATGCATTAAGTTAGAAATAAACAAAGAATTTGAGAGTTGTACGCAAGAACATTTCCAGAATTCTAGACTTAATTCCGTTCTAATTTACATTCTTTGGGAAACTAATGAAAGATGTTTTAAGTACGATTTGTTTCCAGACCAGAGCACTAATAATATTTTGCCATTGTTTTGCAAACGAAAGGGAGATAATTCGTTCTTATTATGAGTGCAATGTCATTTTATTCTCACTAGAAAAGTACAGAAACTGCGCTCTCATATCAAGTAGTCAAAATCCGTTCAGTAATTGTTACTGAGAAATTTATTCTATAAAATTTTCTTGTTCTAAGATGAAATTTAAGTACAGCAATAAAAATAATTTTAGAAAACAAATATTTTCCGTTTAATTGAACTATACAAAAGGAAGTGATTATTCTCAATAGCTCATTGCAAAGGGTTATTCGGAATCTTAATACCCAGACAAATTACTGTTACCGTCGTAGTTGCGTTGTGGTTAGCAACTTGACTGAGTGAGGCTATTGACGTACATGTTTATTCTGTTTGAGTGTTACACGTCTTGCCCAATAAAGGTTAGTCCTAGGTATGGCAATAAACTACATCCGGCAGCAAGGCCTCTGATCAGGAGATTGGAGGTTTTGAGGAGCGTAATATCACCACTTAATTGCTGTTGTTCCCCCAGGCCCATGTTAGTAGCACCTGTTAGGTTTCCGGCTATGGGAAAATAGTGAGCCCCAACAAAATCAAAACATTATGAAAGTATAAAAAATAAAAAAGCAGTACATGTTCTGTAATTGGAGGCATACAATTACGTTCAATACATATTTTGTCAAATTATTTAGATTTTGGCATTAAATAACCCATAGAAGTTGATAAGCCACTAAACAAAATCAACCACCCCAAAAAATAATGATGGCGTATCTAGGTAAATGGAAAAAATAAGTTTTATTTTCCTGGTTGGGTGTAATGTAACAATCTAATCTCTTATGGGATATCAGATATCCTAGAATGTCGTGAATAATACACGGGAAGAAACAGACATTTAGTTATTCCGGATAATGCTAGTAATACCATGGATAAAACATTTGAGCGACGACAAAATCTTAAGAAGAATATGAAAAAAGAAACGTACTTATAAACAGAAAATGTTGAACTTTCTCGGTAATATAAGTTTTTATTGTTTATTTTGAAATGGTATTATATATATATATATATATATATATATATATATATATATATATATATATACTAGCAGCATGGCCCGGCTTTGCCCGTGCTTGATTAAAAAATCATACGACTCATACAGCAATCGCTATCACTTGATATGAAATATTTTTGCACTTCCTTGCCTTTAAAGGAGCGCCCTTTGCCGTGCTGACGTTGCTACATGCCTTACTTATTGCCTATCTCACACTGCGAATTTTTTCTAAGCTCTATACTAAACATTAAATCTGTTACGAAAAAAGAACTAAACAAAATGAACACAAAACGATCAGCTTTAAAAAGGACTCGTAACTGGAAAAACTGAATGAAAAAAGATTGTTAACAACAAATAAATTTTCACACCCAACCCAGTTCTGCGGAATCAGAATCAGCGTTGAGTTTAAGCAAGCGAATGAGCCAATTGGAGTAAAGTGCCATGCAGATTTAAATTTTTCCCACTTGTGACGAATGCGAATTTTTTGCATGCTAGCATGTTAGTTAATATTCGTGTCTGTCAGCTGTTGGTTCTTACGCTGGCCAATAGAATCTTCCTGCCTATTTGTGGCAGCCAGCTATAGGCTCTCACTCTGGTCAGTAGAAAATGGCCGCAAACTACATGAAAACTGCCGTAGAAGCATGAAAAAATCGATTATTTCCACTATCGATGGGAGTTGGGAAATGCAAAGTCGGCCTTGGCTTTTTTTGCTAACTTGGAGCATGTGCATGCAAATTTTGGTCCAATCCGTCAAAAATTGCGGCCGTGCATTCGTTACAAACACACACACACACACACACACACACACACACACACACACACATGCTGCCTTTTAAAGATAGAGATATATATAATAAATAGTAATTTATTACATTTGATATTGCAACAAGCCTACAATTACAAGTCACTCAATCAGTACAAGAACTCATCTCTCACCATTCAGTCCAACATATACCACAATACTGCATATTCACAGGAAATGTATTTTTATTGATTTGTTTATCATCCATTGCAAGATGTTTAAAGCCGAAACATATTTTTGTCAATATTTCTGAGATGTAATTGTAGTTATTTACGCTATTTACATTGTTCAGACTGTTGGTCTCATCTTTGTTGCCATATTGCCGATGTGGTGATTTTCTAAGTATAACTCAAATGTGGCATAAGGCCAAAAGTATGGAGCACCCAGTGAGGATCGAACTCACTACTCAGTCGTAATAGTTCTAGCGAGACAAGCTTGCTAACCATTACACCACCTCGAGGTGCCCGCCATATTGCCGATATGATTGGAATTTCGAACCACACACATATTTCATCCACCGGGGTTTATTGATCTTGTTCTACGTGCCATGTCGGATAATACCTGGCTAAAAGTTCAACTCAGCTAGACAGGTGTTGAAATCACAACAATGTGGGTCACCTTTAACCAACGCTTTTATCTACTGGGCCATGTATCCTTGATTCACACGCAGGAGAAACATCAATGTATGAATTTTGGAGACTTATAAACCTAATATCTTCATAAATTTTTAACCAGATCTCATATTACAATTTGTTGTTTTTATTTTTTTCTCTAGCACTCCATATTACTGGTTCCCATATTGTATTAATGTCTATGCTTGGCAGTCTTAGGAGATTTTTGTTGCCTAGCATACACGCTGATTCCAATCCATCTATATGGTGAGCCTGGACGTATAGAGTTTGTTCACCAAGGTACACACGGAGGAGGCACTATCGGTAGGGACAGACTGATCACTGATTCAGCTCTAGGAGAACATACCAGTAAACCAATAGATAACCTGATGAAAACACTTCGTAATGGAATCAGACATATGTCGACAGAATGAAGGTTTAGCAATGGGCTCGTCAGTATCACCAACGATGGCTAACATATACATGGAATTCTTCGAGGAAATTGCATTAGAATCAACATCACTAAAGCCAACTCTATGGCTGAGATAATTAGATGACACCTTCATAATCTGGCCAAACCAGGAAGAGGTGCAGCTACTACTGAACTATGTAAACCCAATAAGACACATAAACAAAAAAATGGTCAATATAAGCAGTACTCTACAACTACCCTGCGTACATGACAGAGGCTCCGATAAATTGGGATAAGTGGGTACGAGAGGATAACAATATTTAGAAAATAGCTTCGGTCTGCTTACCCTATATGAAGGGATTATCGGAAAAAATACAAAAGGTCTTTGGTCCATATAAAATCAGGATGACCTTCAAAAAGGGTTCAACACTTTGGAGACACCTCTTCTGAGTAAGACCTCCCATAGAGGAGAACATGATTAAGGACAGTGGTAAGAAATATAAAGAAACAGGCGTGACTGACCATATATGGAGGGAAAAGAGAGATCACTCCGCCACTGTAGGGATGAGGCTGAATAATAGACAGATAACATTACTGAAGAATACGAAAATTTAAGGAATCTACGCATATGCTAGGTCACAAAAAACTCCTAAGCCGTCCAAATACAGACATGAGTACAATATGGGAAACAGTAATATGGAGTGCGAGAGAAAAACAATAATAGCAACAAATTGTAATATGAACTCTGGTAAAAAAATGTTTATTGAAACATTCCAAAAACGTCCCAAAACCTCATACACTGATATCTTCAAGGACGCATGGCCCAGTGGATAAAAGCGTTGGTTGAAGTAATCCAGTGACTTGACCCAAAGAGTTGTGAGTTCAGTGAGTTGTGAAGAAAACTTGACTTGGTGAGTTGAGTTAAAGGAAAATAAGTTATACTGAGATATCCGAAACAGGAACGGCACGTGGAACTAGAACAACCTACTCCGGTGGTCGAAATAAAGATTTCGGTTCGAAATTACAATCACCTGAAGAAGGACGAAACGTCATTAATATGGCAACAAATGATGAGGACAACATTCCTAACAATGTAAAATAGTGCAAATACTTTAGGATTGTAAGAGTCAATAGTCATTTTCTGATACAAGTTTTACTGTTTAACTTAGAGGAGAAGAGGTGGATTCACACCTTTTCCAAAGGTATTTTCATATAAGTGAATAAAACGAAACCGATTGGATTCGAATTCGGCTCTCGGATTTCCTATTCTAAGCTGTTATCCATTACACCACTCGCACATCCAAGTTTACTGCACCTGGTGCGGTCACTCATCTAGGTACTGACCAGATCAAACGTTGCTTAACTTCGGTGATCGGATGAGATCTGGTGTTTCAACGTGATATGGCTGTAAGTCTATATCACGAGGAAAGCGGGCCTCGAGAGTGTAACACTCAAATCAATAGAAGCGGAAGAAGGTTCTGACGAGCTTTCTTCCCTGCTGTCCATACTACATGAATTTAATCGTGCTACTCGATTGGAACTTAGGTCCCACCCGTTTACTCTTCAAATAACTTGCCTCAATCCTCTCTATTTTGGTCTCTTCATTCACTTTCACTCCCTGTAGTCCCATGCGTACTTGTGGCATTCCCGCTTTGCTTGGTGTGAATGATTAAAAAAAATCCTCTCTTCATATCTGTCCCTTTTTATATCTATCAGTTCATACCGATCGATCGATTTGTATTCATATCCATCTGTCTTAGTCTGTTCATAACTATATATCTGTTTATTGTTTAATAATTAAGATTTCTTTTTTAATTCTACATTAACGTTATTTTGTTTTACTTTTTGCACATGTTGGAGAAGGCATCCTCCTTTATTTAAAACAATTGATGTCTAACGGCCTAGAAGCCAGGGGAGGTACATTTTTTCTTTAATAAGACTTTCGATTATTCTCGATCCGTTGAAAGTAATATCAGCAATGTTTAACCTTCATGCCAGCAAAAAATGTTGTATCAAAACGACGGTTATTAATTTGACACTGCTATTACTGTCGAAACTTTTGGTTCCCCCTGGTAATATTTATTATTTTAAAAAGCAAACTAGATACCACATCTTTATTCAAATTTACTTGTTCAATAGTTCATTGATATTTTTCTAAAATTATGATAAAAAAAACACTTTTTCATAGTTACTTATTAAAGTGTAAATAATAAATTTTGCATTGGAGATGGTTTACATGTTTTGATAATTTTGTAATTTTTTTATATTTTTTTAAATAAATAGAAAAACAGGAATTTAAGCGCTTACTTTACTGTTCAAATAGCTAAATGCCACCGCCACTTCAACACCAACCGTTTCATTTCTCGCACTTCCCGCCTGTGGAATTCCATTCCGTTTACTTGCTTCCCTGATAACTACAATCTTCAAAAATTTAAATTCAACTTCAATCGCCATCTCTGTCTTCTTGAATACGGTTCACCTTTTGTCCTTTCCTCAATCCTCGCGATACTCAGTCTTTTATCTCAAATTCACTCACTGTAAGGCCCCTGCATATTAGGGGCATTCCCGCTTTTCTTGAGGCGAAATGAGTAAAAAAATGAAAAATGCTAATCTACTTACCGTGCTTATGTAAATAATTAGCAGAACAACGATAAAGGTGTAACAAATGACATGCAGCAACAGAAGGTATGCAGATATGGAGAACTATGATTACCTTCGTTCTGACAGAACTTAGCCCATACAAGAAGAATGTAGCAACTATAGAACAATTATAATATAAAGAATATACATTAAAGAGACTAAACAGAATAAATAAGTGTACTATTAGATAGATTTTCACCTGTTTCTTTTTTAAACGTGTTTTTCATATAAATTCATCTGATAATTTACTCAATGACGCTATCCTTAGGGAGCTGGAGATCAAACGAGTATTTATTATCGGTAGGCAAAAAATCTTTATATAAGATACGTAGATGACGCTGTGTCGATGGCAAACACAGAAAGATAGCTGCAGCACCCACGAGACAAGGTAGTCAGGAAAATCAGGGAAAGAAAGACTAACAATCAATTTTAAGATGACAAAATGTATGGTTGTCAGCAAGAGAAAAAGCCCAACGCGGGAGCTTCAAATTGGAGATATCAAACTCCAGCCGGTACAGAAGGTTAGATATCTGGGAAGAGTTTTAAGACGTGATACCTAGATTCTGAAGCAAATTGCAATAACGAAAGATCCCTTCCAAAAACATAAACAAAGTATTAAGAAACAGGAACATTTTGTTAGAAACAAGGAAAAGAGAGCTAAAGATTAATGTTGTATTGATATCAATCTTCCTATATGGCAGTGAATGCTGAACAATTTCTTTACAGATGAAGAAGAGACTTGAGACAACAGTTGTGGCATTACAGAAGGATGCTGAGAATATATTTTATCTACCATTTTGTTATATACCTAGTACTATTTTATTAGAAGTAGAGAAAAGAGTGCTGAACTGCCATATAATATCAATCCTCCTATATGGCATTACATACTGGAGAATTTCCTCACAGAAGATTTGGGGCAACAGACAAAAGGATGCTGGGAATACCATGGATGAAACATAAAGTTTCAATTAAAACAGAAACAAATAGACGCTAATTATATGTGAAATAAAAAAGAGACTGTTAATAAAGGAATTATTCTTGATATTTATTCTAACTTATGCTTTCTGGACGTTTTTTATAATACCCTCAAAGTTGGCTTTAGTCACTATTGATGATGGAATAACGTAACTTCCAGATAAATATTTGACCGTTTCTTTCATATGCTTTCTTCCTCTTTTCAGCTAACGATGGAAAAAGACCTCTGAAAAGCAAACTTTAAACATCCTCTCTGAACTGATTAAAATTCTTTAACGGCTGTTTTGGAGAATATTCTTCCAGTAGGAGGACGGTATTCCAATGAAATGTACCGACTCAGGATTTTTGTGGGAGTAAGTTCTGTGAAACATCTCTTTTCCAAACCAGAACGTTTTTAAAATGTAAGAGCATTTAGGCAATAATGGCAAATGTAAAATGGACCAGTGAAAAAATAGGAAAAATCTCCATCTGACAGTAACTGATCTTATAATCTATTTTATATCCATGTATCCTTGGAAGCAAATCTTCACTTTTCTTTCATTAATTAATATGACTTACATGATGGCTGTGTGGTAGATCAATTGTGTATACTTGACGGTTCCTGCACAACTGACCCAGAAGTAAATAAAGAGACAACTGTACTTTGAATAGAAAGTTAACTATAAATAGCATAAAATTAAACAGCTACTGGTGTTAATATTAAGCTGTTTAGAGAGTCTCTTTTTCACTTGTGCCATTTTTCCTATTTTTCACCTGCGCCATTGTTACCTGTGGCATTACTACTTGTGCGATTATTACTGTTCATCAGTAAAGGTGTTGGACACGATCCTTTTTTTCTTCCACCTCGTCAAGTGCAACTCCATTTAAAGAATAGACATATATGTTTCTTTTTATCAAAAAACTAATTTTCCAGCACTTAAATCCAATACACAAATGTTACACCAATCTGAAAGTTCGTTCAGATCATTTTGTAGCATTCGCAGACACCTCTGTTTTTCTGAACAATTTATTATTATCAGCAAATATTTTCACCACACAATACGCCACACGTATAAAGTCTTAGTTCTGCATTAGTATGACAATTTTATTTTTTATTACTGTTAGTCTTTGGTGTAAGAATAAATGTTTAATCATCTAGTGATTTTTTTAAACGCGTACGTTTGAGAAAAGTGTATTTTTAAGCCTGATGGGTTGTAAAAAACTTGTTGGAATTGTGTGAAAATCTATTTTAGAATTGGTGGTTAAAGAACCACCAAAATTATACATTTGTGAATTGTTGCGGATGCATTTTTTTAATTTATGGAGAAATGTCTTCATATTTACTGGCCAAAGAGAGAGGTGCCCTAAAGCCCTTGTAAAAACCTGGATGCAGCCGGTGTGATCCCTCTTTGTTGAAGTACCAACATTCAAGGCCGGACGATTAGTCCAGCTTAAAGGGTCATAAATCATCACAGGGAAAGAAAGCAGAGCTGAAAGCTATAGGCAGTTTCAAGCCCCAGGATAAAAAATTCCTTCCAATGAAAGATTTGAATGAAACAAATCCTCAAGTTGAACTTTCCAGTAACGGTCTAAATTCCTTGAGGCAAAACACAAAACCACTTTGTACTGAAGCATTTATAATCAGCATCCAAGTTGAAGAAATTAGGTGGGTGCGCTTTTGTTATTTTCCGTCTTTTGTATTTTCTGCTTCCTGAAAGTAAATCCTATTTTTAATGTTTAAAAAGTGTAATGTTTTTGTCATTGAATCTATGTATTTTCCGAAACTGTAACCCTTTCTTTTCAATTTTTCTATAGTAATCCTCTTTTTGTAACGTCAGAAATTTGTTATCCTGCCTTAATAGGTGCACAAAAGGAAATGTTTGTGCAAATTTTGTATTTGTAACATTTGTCTTTAATTGTGTATTAAATGTATTTCATTTAAAATTTTACGAAGTGGTTGATTTTTTTTGTTTTGTTATTTGCGCCTGTTGTGACATCAAAAAGAAAAGAAGCACGTGTTTCCTTTTCCCCTTCTATTCCTGCTAACTAGGTTTTTGCGTTTGACACAAGAATTTAGATTTGAAGTTAACATTTTTATGCTATCGCACATGTAACTTAAAACTGACATTATCTTAGAGCAAAACCACGGGCTGTCTTTATTGAATAGAAAACGTTTTTCTATTCTAATGAGGTTTTCTATTATGTACACTTGTCCAGGTTATAACAATATATAATAAAGGATCCTATTTGAATTCCAGCAAATACAGACAATAGCTAGGATTCTATTTAGGTTGTGATGTTGAAGACTGCTTTGGATATAAATACAGTGTTCTTGTTTTTAGGTTCCAATAATGAATTAACCTATCATCAGTTACTGTTTGAACCAAACTCATTTTTTTCTGTGCCCATGAAAAGGTAAAGAACAAGTTTTAACAGCTAACCATTTTTCCTTTCATGAGTTCCTACAGAACTCATTTTTCTAGCCTGGGAAATATATACAGTCGACTGATTACACAAGTTGCTGAATGAGCGGTAAGGAAAATTCTAAGATTTCGCTATCATTAAACAAATGTTGGCGCTGAGAAAACTTTTATTATATTTCACTACGGTGGCTGTTAAGATAAAAACACACACACTGAATATTACGACAGATAAAAAAAAACTATGACAGTGCTTTGGGGTTTTAATATTAAAACACCTTATGAGGAAATCAATTGAAATCTAATATGCTTTCAGTACCTAAGTGCCTCTGTGTCGGTTTCATTAGTTTTGGATTTCTAAGTTATTTGAATGTCTCCATGTGTGAATTCACAAGTAAAATGAAAATGTGTTTTCCATTGCCCGACAAACCGCAACGTCACGCCACTCAAGTGACGAATAGCATGAAAGAGAGGCCCGCATAGCGGTGAATGTACTAATATTTTAATTTTCAAATGTTCTCCGTGTTTCAGTTTAACAGAATTCTATTTTCTTATGCACTCTAACAATGCCTTCTAAAATTCATGTTAGTTTTTGGATCATTTTGAGTTGAATTCATTTGATTGTTCATTCTGGATTTGTCTTTCATGGACGACGCCTGAATCAATTTGATCACGAAAGTTTATGGCTAGACGGGGTACAAATTTTCTGTTCTAAAACTTTGCGTCATGTTCTGAGTTTACGAAGTCTTAATTGTTTTAAATTATTTGAATTCTTCGGTGATGTATTGACAGTATTGATTTTTGAATAATTTCTTACTCTCGGTGCTGTCTTTTATCAGAATATTTTAAGGACCTAATTTTCTCAACAATCATAGCATGTTGTCCCTCATATACAAAGGTATACAATAATTATATCGCCAACCTTTCGTTGTGTCCGTTTTTTTCCTCTTTCTTTTCTACCCTGGTATTAAGCACGAGTCAACTGCCGATTTACATCATGTAGCACGAAGAAATGCGAAATACTCTTTTATCATTAAAGATATAGAATAGCTTTATTTCCTCAATAAATCTAGCATTCATTTTGTGTCACTAGCAATGACTTATGTTTTGACTTTACATGCATAAGATATAGAAACAAATTTAAAATTCAAAATTATAAAATTTGGTGTATAATCAATCGGAGAGTATGAGTAATATCAGTTGGCAGCTATCAGAAAATCGAAAAAAAAACTCCACTTCATATACCAAGTGAAAAACCAATTGGTATTAAATTAGGATTAAAATTAATATAGTATTAACAAATTAAATAAGGTAGTTCATGTTTGTTAGACGTTTTGTCGTATTTTGACAGTATAGGCTTTGGAAGCTATCTTTCTGTTGTGGCGAGCGTAGATATGTTACTTCATAAATTAATCCTCAAAGTTGTAATTTTAATTAGTAAAAGGTTTGGCAGCTCGTCTACTTTCAATAATGAGGTGGTTTTTAATTTATTTTATTATGAATCATCTACCACTGAACTCTTTCTACTATGAATTGGAATTGTCATGGATTGGAATTCATTATTCCTCTGTTGTCTGTTAAGAGAGAGAATATTTCTTTTGGAATTCCAAGTGTTTTTCGCTCAAATCTCGAAGCTTTATTCAGATAAGTTTAGTACATTACAGGTTAAGCCTAAAGATTTGGCCCATGGAGATTCCAGTACCCCGATTGATCATACTGAAATGGCGACGTGAATATTTTCCTGTGATCAAGTCCTTGTATCGTAATAAATCTTTGATTCTAACTAAAACCGATAAGGGGATCGGGTGGTAGCTATGGATTACAATGATTATATCAACAAGACGATGGCAATTTGGGGCAATGGGTATAAATTTCTAAGGTTGGGACTGGGCGAAACACATGATAGGATTGAGTCAATAGAGTTGAACTTTCAAAAGCCTTTACTCAATTTGGTTAAAAATAAAGCCCTTCGTTGGAAATTTACGAGACCATCAGGCCGTTGGTGTCCATACGACCATGATTGTATGGTTTACCTGAAGTTCATAAAGATAATCTTCCTTTTCATCCGATTTTTATCTATGGTGGGATCGGTGCAGCAAGATGTTAAAAATCGTTGGCGGTCTTGTTGCAACCTCTGCTGGAAAATTATGACTCATTTGCTTTCGCAATTATATACAGAACATTCCTTTCAGCACCGAGAATATAGCTAATATCTTATTATTAGTTTGTTTATATGCGTACCATTGCAAAAAATAATTGATATTTGTGCGGATGCATTGTACCGTAGCTCTCTCCTGCTCCATGTATTCCTGAAACTGTTTTCATGCAGTTGATGGAGTTCGCCACTATATCTGTGGAATTTAACTTCAATAAAGTGATGTATAGACAATAGAAGGCTTAACGATGAGTAATGCTTTTGGGCCGACAATGGCCAACATATTTATCGTGTTATGTTAAATATGTAGATGACAGCTTTTGTGTCTCTGGAAATTATGTTTTTTTATCATGCATTTAATACATTGCATACAGCATTGCATTCCAAATGTGAAAAGGAGAAAAATGATATTCTTTCGATTTCAGTGTAACGGAAGACAACCTTTACATGTTTATATATTTAATGGGATTCCGTTTGTTCAGAACAGCAGAAGATCAATTTGATTAAAACCTTAATTCATCATATATATCATATGCACGGAAACTAAATTTAATTCTGAAAATAGATTTATTATGACGTTATCTAAGCGAGAATTGTTATTCTTTGGACATTTTGGAGTCCACCATTAGGGAAAAATGCGACACCTTCGTAAGCTTCGGTCAATTGGATGCCAGAAATGTCTTGTCTATTTGGGCTTACAGTCAGGTGAGTGAGATTAGTGGGAGATTTGCTAAACAAATTACAGTTAATGTAAGAATATGTCATTTTTCCGCCAATCCACCTATTGTTTTTGGCACCCGACATGTTGAAACCGATCGGGAAGCATTTTTTGCCTACCCATCATATTAGTTTTGTAATTTATAACTTCCGATGTCAGTGTGATGCTGACTATGCAAGCAGAAGGGTACAAAGAGTGGAAATCTGGATCAACCAAAACATACCACTTGATATTCGCAAGGGTAAGTTAGACAATTTACATAGGTGTGTTAATACGTATATCAGGTTGAACTGAATATTTGATTAAAAACCAGCAGTAAGCCTGATCTTATAGCTCTGTGATGTTCTCGCTGTTGAGTAAGGCTAATATAGATTATCATTTAAAAATTTTGATACATTAAGTCCTCCCAGTCATCCCTCTATAGCCAGAAGGAGATGTCACTGTGCTTAAAGACGATTAACCTTTAATGTTTGTTTTTTTTATATAACATTAGTCTCGGGCTATAGAATTTTTAAAAATCGCTATCCACATTTTTTGTCGCATATCTTTGCTCTCTTTTGCTCACAAAAAAACTTCCATTCCACCAGCTTCTGCGCTGTTCTGTAAAGAAAGCAGCGAATACGCTGTAACCGTTTCGCTTCGCGCAGGAAATATGGAGCTCTCTCGATTTGAAGTCGTAAGTAACGATCTTTCGTTTCACGCACCGTGATATACACACGCATATAAATAGCCAATTCTGCTTAATCATAATTCCTTTAATTTTGTTTTCATTCATGCTAATCATATCATTATTTTTTCCGTGTTCAGTGTTGCTAATTTTCAGTGTAATTAAGGGTAAGGGTTTTAACTCATTTTGTTCAGGAGCAAATTTTGTCAGATTAATAGGCAGATCACTATTAGTTATTTTCCGAATGAAACCAATGTTGATCAGTTATGTAATATCGGCCCTCCTATATGGCAGTCAATTCTAGACTCTCTCCTAATAGATGAAGAAGAGATTTGAGGCAATAGAAATGTAGTTCTAGAAATAGACACTGAGAAATCCATGGACTGAACATGTGGGTAACGAGGAAGTTTTAGGGAAAATGTAAACAAAAAAGACACGCATAATAGAATCTCATTGAAATAATTGGAATTTTGAGGGCACATGAGAAAAGAGGGCTTGACACTAAAATAACTTAAGTCAAGAATGAGAGAAGAAATCAGCGAATAACCTACCAAAATGGTTGACAGAATTGAGATTAGGATAGATAACAAAAAGACACACCTAAGTCAGAGCTACAAAAGATAATACGTTGTATAGAGGCATGACCGCTCAAGTCCTAAATAAGATTAGTCTTAAATTTAATGATCATTTTTTCGTGATTAGGATGACTAAGAATGGTACAAATTATGTTGTTATAGTAGATAATACATTTTATGTTCTAATACTGAATATTTGAACATTTAAAAATTATTTTCTTACAGAAGATATCATCTATACACTTTCGACAAAGTATAGTCAATGGTTCATCATAATTATATTATGCACTGCTTTTAATAATTATTATTTAATATTCTTAAACTTTCTAATCACTAAAAATGTTAATTAGTTTAAAAGTAGTACTTGCTGGAAAAATAATAAAAATTTCCTAAAATCACATTTTTTTTTCTTGAAATTTATAAAATAGGTCTATTTAAAACTTTAACTATAAATCTATTGAAAATTAACCACACGAACCATCGTAAAAATATCCATATAAATTTAAAAAAATATTTAAAAAAAATCAGAAATTAAGTATTAACTTGGTATAATAGAGGTCCAGCTTCTGATCCCTTGCCCACTAACATAATGTATACTCACCGACTCTCTCATTTTATTCTTATTCGGCATTATCAAACTGAATATTTTTAACTTTATAGAAAGAATGTTTGATTAATCACCGAATTTTATAATTGGAACCTTAATTTTTCTTAGCAAATTTCGGCTCTGAACACGGAACTTGCTGTGTCTCTATACAATCGTTAAAGTGACTGAAAGTTTTAACGTTGTTATTAAATAAAGCATTCCCATGATATAACACAGAATATATAAATATCTAGTTGTATATAACATGAAAATAGCGGTTTTATTTTCGTGGAAATCAAAGAATTAATAATGCACTTTCATGATGGCTGGGATTCATTGTTCTGTCCGGCCACCATTATTGACATATTTGGTGGTTGGTCTGGCGTTGGATAGAAGCCGGGGAAACTTTCGAATTTTGCTTTGAAGAGTCAGCATAATTTATTTGGTAATTACTAATTCTGTTTGAGAATATTGACAAACTGCCTTTTATGTTTCCCTACTGAACAACACATAATTTAAAATATCGACGGTGAACAAAATCCCTATACAACGAATACCAAACATTCACAAAGAAAACAAAAAGAGAAAAAGGTAATGTTTTTGCTGATAAATTTAATATATTCATCTAGCTTTACCGAAAAAAGAGTTATGTCTAGTGTGATGAAAGGAATGATTTTTATATTTAGTAATATGACGCAATTATGGAAAAGAGAATAACGCGCTAATCCTGTGACAAACTGCTTACACATCGACAACTGTTAGTGTGAGCTTGGTGAGGGAAAACCTAGTAAGTGACCAGTATGTATTCGCTAAAGGACCTTCTTTTATTTACCATGCCACAAATTATTTGGTTGTTTTCTGCTTGGTGGCATATCAACCCTTATGAGTTATTTAATCCTGAAAATTAAATAGTTTTATAGACAGTTTCATTTTACTTTTGGAGATAATAATGGTTTTAGTGAGACACATCTTATTAGTTAACCCATAGCTGGGGTGAGAAGAGATGGATTCATCCATCTCCCAAGGGTATTTGCGCGTAAGTGAATATAACGAACCCAACTGGAATTGGAACTCGGCTCTCCGATTAACCATTCCGAGCTATTATCTATTGCACTACACGTACATACAAGCTTAAGGAACATGGTATTCCCAAGCGGGCCACAATCTAAGTACTGACCAGGCTTGACGTTGCTTAACTTCGGTAATTGTACGGCAACTGTTGTTTCAATGTTACGTGGCCGTAAGCGTTCATGCGTCGAAATGGTTTAGAAGATTTTAAATAATGGACTATTTTCTCTTGTGCGGACATCCTTCATTTCTGTCCAATATTATAGATAAAACGAGGCTTCTCATCCAGTGACTAAAGCGAGTTGTTTTTCTACTTCTATTTCCATGTAAGAATACCACTGGTGTTTACATAAGCTATTTAGATCAAATTTGGTATGTAACCATCAAACCAATTTTTATTTTTTTACGGTTTTGTAGCTTATTTAAATCCGAAATTTTTGATTGCAATAACATTTCTTTTGCAAGTGAATATTGCATTAACAATTTTTATTTTGGGGATTACATAGATTTTTCCATATACAAATCCTACTATTTAACATATAGCTGGAGGAGATAGATTCATACCTTTCCAAAGAGTATTTGCGTGTAAGTGAATGTAACGAACTTGGCAGGAATTCGAACTCGGCTCTCCGATTTCTCATTCTATGCTGCATTCCATTATACCGCCCACATATTTTATATCAAATCGAGAGAATTACATAATCTGGTTTTTCATTTTGATTTCAGGTATGTTAGCTCGGATTTTGAACGATACACTATCCAGTATTTTTAATATTATCTGCATTTCTGGGATGATGTATTATTATTATTATTATTATTATTATTATTATTATTATTATTTCATGAATTATTTGCACTAGAATTTTCGAACTTTTAAGAGGAATCAGAAAGAGTATTTCGTATCTTTTTCAATTTTCTTTCGTCTGACATACCTTTTATGGTGTTTTCCGTGTGTACACTCGATATAGAAAAGGGTCTTTCTCGGATGGATCAAAACAGAAGATTTTAGCACTTTTTCCATGCGGTTTGCATTCTAGAAGGTCGTAGAATTTTAATGAAGTAATGCTGACGATTATATGATTACAGCTCGTATATTTTAATGAGAACACGATACTTAATCTTTCCTATTTAGCATTACATATTTCAGTGGCGAACTTCGTCAATTACCATCGGCCACTGCGCACGTATATGTGTTTGTTTGTGTATTACAGTCCAGGAAGCTTTATCCAGATGTGGACCTTACATTCCCGTCTACAAAACTGCCCAACTCGCATCTGGCGTTGTTGTATATTCAACTTTATATAACTGTAATACGATTCTTCCCACGCTTCTAGCTGTGAGGCGCCGGTAATGTGCGCTCGACGTCTCGGAGTCACCACAGCTCAACACTGTTGATTGTCCGGTGGGATATTGAGTACAAATTTTATTTCTCGCCTGATCTGGATGAGACACACACTACAGAATGTATTGATTGCAACGTTGTAGCAACAAGAAAAGCCACAAAAAGAATGAGTTGATTAATCTGAGCGATTCTTGAAACGGATTATCTATTATTATTGCATAATCATCAATACAAGAATCTGAGGATAATGTTACTAAAGATTAAATGTTTCTAATGTTATATTTCTTGCTGTGGGATACGATCTTTCACGTTGGTAAAGCACTAAATTCGTTAATTTTCAATACCATTACCACACTTTCTCGACGACTAAATTGCCACTTATGAAACAGAAGTGCAACACGTGAATATTGAAAAGTAATTAATAGCAAGTTTCTACCATGAACATTCGTAAGATAAGCTGATAATATCTTTACTATGTTGATTCTTAGAAAAAGCGCTAGATTCCGGAGAATTCGGTTAAACCTAATATTTTTTTAATTATGATCATGGAATATTTTACGTATTTGAAAATTTAAAGTTATTCAGAAGGTGTTTCTTTTTCTTGTAAACACGCCTATTGATGACAGAATAACTTAAATTTAACCAGGAATTGTCTGAGAGAATAGTAATTATATTTAGAAAACATATCATCTGAAAGTATAGGAGATATTTCTAGAAACACGGAATATCTGACATCCTAACTTAAATTTTTAGATACAAATAATTACGAAAAATATAGATTTGATTTAAAACATAAGTAAAAATTGATAATATTTTTATCTTGAAAATAATGGATTCGCCGAAAGTATTGCATCTCCTAATGGTGCTCAAATCTTTATTTATTAATAATGAATAGAAAATAGTCTATGAAAACAGTATTACAACTGTTAAAATAGTAATAAACGAAACATTAATCGCTATTTTTACCTTTAATCACACACCCTGTGAGAGAGAGAGAGAGAGGTGCAAACATGGCCGGCCAATTGCGTTCGAGCATGAAACAGATTGGCGTCGCTCTCGGTTGACCTCAATGTCCACTTTTATATTTACATTTACATACGCTCTGTCCATTATATTGCGAACTTTTACCCATAAATAAAGCATATCATGAAATTATATTTTTATCATATATATATATATATATATATATATATATATATATATATATATATATATATATATGCTCCTGAAAAATTTATTTCGGTTGAGCTCTCTGGGGAGGATGTGTGGGTTTGTAAACAGTGACTATTACGGCTAATAATGCAAGACTCTTCGGTAAATCGAATCGAGTTCTCTCAGTCACTGTGTGTTTATCTGAAAATAAATACGCTTAAATTCACCTTCTTCTCTGCCGTGAGCCAACGGCTTCAGCATAAAATTTCCGACTGACGCGAATTCAGCCGGTTTTCGATTCCAGCCAGAGGCAACCGGACGTCTAGCCATACTGATGAGCTGTGATACAGCGAAACAGTCTGTCTGTGGATGACAATATATATATATATATGTGAAATAAAATAAAAGAGAAATAAGAAACGTTCATCAATCTAACATGTTTGACTATTATACCTACGTCAGTGACTGGGAAACTGATAAAAAAAGACCGAAATTCTGGTATTTTCACTTTTGTGTTGTTTGATTTTCATTGATCAGTCATGTATCACGTGCATTATAAGCGCTAATAATGCTATATGTATACAAGTTTGTAAACATTCTGATGAGCATCAGATAATAATGTGTATTCGTAATTGTGTTAGCATGTCAAATAGAAGTACTTGTATGTTCATTTTTGTATTGTTTGATTTTCATTGGTCAATCGTGTATCACTTGCATTAAAACTGTACACATTGCTATTATTTACGTTTATAATGCACATGATACATGACTGACCAATGAAAATTAAACAAGATAAAAGAGAACGTACCAGAATTTCAGTCATCCAACCACCTGTTTCTCAGTCTCCAACGAGACTGATACAAGGGGCAATGATGCATGTTAGATTGATAAACGTTCCCTATTTATTATTTATCTTATCATCCTGTTGAATTCCGCTCCATATTTGATCTATATTTGATCCTAACGTCTTAATATATGATCCATATATATATATATATATATATATATATATATATATATATATATATATATATATATATATATATATATATATTGTCATCCACAGGCAGTAAACGTTTCGCTGTATCACAGAATTTAGGACTTCCGAGATTCTATCTGCTATCGTCGCACGGCAGAGATAAAGGGAAATTCATTTCGAGAGAGCTCAATTCAATTCGGTTGAATTTAAAATCTCAAGAGTATATATATTTTGATCCTCAGACAGACTGTTTCGCTGTATCACAGCTCTTCAGTTTGGCTAGACGTCCGATTATTTCAAGGCGGGATCGAAACCAGACCCATTTGCTATGTATCGTCGCACGGCAGAGATAAAGTGTAATTTTAACGTTTTCTATGCGAAATACGCCAGTGGCCCGGAGAACTTAATTCAAGTCGGTTGAATAATGCCAGTCTGCTTGTTTATGTTTATAATCGCCTGTTACTGGGGCTAGCTAATCCCTGTTAATCATGTTCAGGCAGATTTCTAATATCTGTTTACAAATATGTGATTTATATTAGTACCATATTCAGCGTCCTTTTCTTACAGTGTTTGAGTGTGAAGTAACAATTTAGCGAAGTAAAATAGAATCCAGTCTATTTTTTCCACATAGTGATTCCCCCACTCTCTGGTGTGAGCGTGACCTATTCACAGTATATACCTCGGGCTGCGTTTAACCGTTCCATCAGGTGGCGCACGGCGGTCGTCGTTAGCATACTAGAAAGCCCGCAAATAGCCAATAAACTTGAAAATCATTTTCTAACAAATTATAACAAAGTTGAACGAGCTGTGCAATTTACAACGTTATTGGAAAATGATTATGTCACATCACGAATATTCAAAGAGATCTATGCAGCGTATTTTGCAGGAGCTGGACTACAAACTTGACATGTGTCGTTCCACAGGGGGCGCGCATATTGAACATTTGTGAAGCTTTGTGAAATCGGTTCTAAAACCTACATCCCTTTGAAGATCTGTTTCGGATTTTGAAAAATAAATCTTTTATTATTCAACATGAAGCTCATCTAATTTCGTTGCCTGCTACGTGTAGTTTCTCAGATAAGTACATTTTAAATTATGTCAATTTTGAGGGACACACTGTATATATGAGATACCATGGTTACAGGTTTTACAATAAATCGCAAAAAAGATTTAAGATTAAGATTTAAAATTTTAATATATTTTTTAATTCATAATGTTGCTAATATCTTTGGTGAAATGAAAACACTGTGTTTATCAGTAATTTAATCATTGTCAGTATATTCTACTAATTCTTGGACTAGTTATTATTATATCATATTACATTTGATGGGCTGGCTCATAGCCTTAAATAGTCTACGACTAAGGACTTCAACAGTTGGTTAATAATTTGATACTAAGCTGATTAATATACGTACTGATCTTACTAACAAATATTATATTATATTATCAATAATACTTCGATAATATCGTTAAATATGTTAATTTGGTCACGAAAATCGTTTTATGAATCTGTCCTAGCGTACCATCACTAAGACACACTAAATTGAATGAATTCGTTAAATAATCAGTGAATATTCGGAATAAGCAGTCTTTACTGAAAGGATACTCCATATGAAGGATTTGATAGCGCCAGGGTAAAAGCAAATAAAAAGAAGTAATAACTATCATTGACAAAAAGAAATAACCCGCAAGAAGCGATCTTCATCCTGTTGAGATGAGAAGACAAGTCCGTTCTATATTTATCAGTAGCCTAATGGATTTTTCAAATTGTCAATCATGGACGACATGGGACAACAGGTATTTATTTCCGCATTCATTATACGAAGAGAAAAACGTGTTGTCGTGGTATATATTGGAATAGAGAGATAAAAGTGAAGACATGAGTGAGTTGGAAGTCTATGAAAAAGTAAAGCCTTTTCTTGAACAGAATTGTAAAATGACGCTATTTAAGTTTGTAGAAGAAATAATCAGTTTCCCTGACCAGAGTACATGATTAAATAAAAGATAGGATGTCGTTCCTGAATGTGAACGTGAAAATAAATTTCTTTTGTGGAATTGACGAATGGAATATACATGGAATATGCATCGAACAAGGCTTCTTACCTCAATGGCACATTGATAGCATCTTAACGTGAAACATGTCGCTACTAATTATTGTTATTATTGGTCTTTTTACCTGATTTTACAATTGTGATAAATAGTTATTGATTACTTAGTACAAATTGGGGCCATTATTGTTAAGTTACTGTTGGTCGAATTGACGCAGTGCAACGACGGTTGATCGTAGTTTCCTGCGGGGATGCGCACTCTCGCGTGATCTAAGATGGCGGGGTTTATTGAGCGCGAGGGTTTGATGCTGGAAGACCTGAAAATGTCAATGGATCCAGTATTAAAATAATTTATAATACACGCCATCACACACAAACACACACACATACACACACACACACACACACACACACACACATATATATATATATATATATATATATATATATATATATATATATATACACTGATAGATAGATAGATATGAACATACTCATAGATAGATAAATATGAAAACACCCATAGATAGATAGATAGATAGATAGATAGATAGATAGATAGATAGATAGATAGATAAATAGATAGATAGATAGATATAGACATTTTCAGTTAGATATGAACATACACATAGACAGATATGGACAATATCAGATAGATCGATCAATAGACAGATCGATATGAACAATTTTACATAGCTAGATAAATAGATATGAACATATTCATAGATAGATATGAACATACTCATAGATTTATATATGTGTAGATACTCATAGATAAATATTAACACAGGGATAGATAGATAGATGTTAACATTTTCAGATAGATATGAGCATGCATATACATAAATAGATAGATTGAAAGATATATATGAACAGTTTCAGATAGATCTTTAGACAGAGATGAACAGTTTTAGATAGATAGATAGATAGATAGATAGATAGATAGATAGATAGATAGATAGATAGATAGATAGAGAGATCATTGCACGGACTTTTCCAACCGAATCTCTTTAAGGTGTCATGCTTCATTGCGCAAATATATGTAGCGTGACGTCATTTGTGTTGCTCTTTTTCTTTCACACGTTTACGATTTGAATAATAAAGAAAATTTATTTTTGTGCTTCTGTTTTGACATTGACGCTTACTTCATTATATTTTGAACATGTTAGGAAATTAATTAGTTGTGATAATTCAATTTTTTTCATAATTCTGTTCTGCAATCAGCCATGATTCATTATTCAGATGTCATAATAAAATACGAATATTTATAACGCGTTTTGTTTTGATGTTTTTGCTCCAGTTCTTCTTGTTCTACTTCATTTTAGTGTCTTCACTTTTATCGTCTCCTTTTTCTTGTTTCCCTGCAATTCCTCTACATTTTCAGTTTTTTTTCTTTTTTCTTCTTTCTCTCCCCTATGACATTCATCTTTTCCATTGTTTTCTGATTATCTATCACTTATTTTTCACTTGTTTCACTTTCATCGTTTTTTTATACTTTTACTTATTTAGTTTTTAATTTTATTCTGTTTGTTTTGTATTTCTTTCAAGAAATTCTATCATTTTTCTTTACTCCATTTACATTTCTCTTTCGTCATTTCCATCTTTGAGTCTTTCATTTTCACGTTTAAATTCTTCATTGCTTTTTCTTCGTGCAGCAGTCGTCATTCTTTTCATTTTCTTTTTTCCATTCTTCATTCATTTAATCTTCATTATTTCTTCTTCTTTGTCATTCTTTCTTCGCCTCTTTATCTTTCATGCGTCATTCTTTATTCTTTCCTTCTTCTTGATGCATAGTTATTCCTTTTTTCTTTCTTTCTTGTTTTATAATATTTTATTCTATTATATATAAATTCATGATGATGAATTTACTTTTCTTCATACTTATTCTTCTATTCTTTCTCATTTCACTTTTTCTATTTATATTATTTCTTCTTCTTTTCCTCCTCCTTCTTCAACATTACTTCGCCTTCCTCAATTAATATTACTCTCTCGACTTCTTTCAAATTCTTTTTTCATTTAATTCTCTTTCTTCGTCTAATTCTCTTAATTTATTCTGTAATTTTAAATTTAATTTGTCTTTTCCCTCTACCAGTTCTTATCATCTGCTTACCTGTTAGCTACTTTATCTCTCGCTTTCTTAATTACTTTATTTCTCTCTTTCCCTCTCATTCCCTTTCTTTTCCTGTTTGTCTATCTTTCCTTTTCCCTCTAATATTCTATGCATGAGATCGTCTACGACTGCACACATCTGCACATCTTCATCTATACATTCACACGAATCTGCTCCTGCATCCGGACAGTGCTTTCAATTGGCGTAATAATACGTTTCCATTTCATTAGTTTCATATCTTTTTAGCGTCATAATGTGTCTTGTTTCACACATACGGCACTAATGACTTCTAATGAACATTATTAATTTATTAAAGATTCTTTTCCAATTTGTTGGCCAAAATGGAGGTTAGTTGGCCTCGACTTTATATCATCTCCTTCGATTCATATTACATTTTTAAACTTTCAAAACCGTTTATAATTTAATCTCCTAAATAATCCTTTATCTACTTTTAGTCTTAAGATAGCCACCAGGAAAATATTCCATTGCGTTATTCTTGAAAATGTGAAGAATCATCTGGTTAATAATTAGATTGGCAGTTAGGCTTCATTACTTCACTATTGAAATTGTTGTTGTAACGGTAAGTTCTATGCTAATAATTTCTCCTCCCGCACTTCTCTTCCGGGTTTCCTGTCAACTAGTAATAAACTAGTTTCCAGGTATCTTTGAAGGACAATTGTTATAGACATTGTTATTTCAGAGGTGGACATACTTTAATATTGAGGGTTATTGCAAAATAAATAAATAAATAAAATGAAAGAATTAAAGTTAAATAAAGTGAAAGAAACTTCAAATGAAATTAAAGAATAGAAAAAATGTAATTTCAAATGGTATAAACTTTACGATTGTTTACATGTTGAGAGGTAGGTCATTCGACAAATGTTCAACTTTCCGACGCCAATGATAGAGATAGTTATCAAGTTTTATAGGGTAGATCATCCCCCCACTACAGTTTGGCGGAAGGACCATTAGGGAATTCATTAAACAAATTGACAGAAACAAGAAAAAATGTGTGTGATTGGTGCTCATACCATCTCTCAGTAGTTTCAATTTTGTGCTTCTTGTATATCTTCCAGTGCACATATGTCGCTTCCTTGTTATGTCTGTGGCTATATTAGTTTTTGCCAGTTCCAGGCATCCTGAGATAATATGATCGATAGATTCATCATATTTTACGCAGATCCCGTATTTCGGGTTAGTTCCATCCTTGATTAGGTGACAGTGATAGGATCTGGTTGGGAGGCTTTGGTCCTGAGCTACAATAATTAGGCCTTCTGTCTCAATTTTCAGCCTGGTGCTCCTCAGCCACTGATGTATTTTCTTTTGGGCCACATAGCCTTTTTGGTTTAATTGTTGTTGTTGTTGTTGTTATTATTATTATTATTATTATTATTATTATTATTATTATTATTATTATTATTATTATTATTATTATTATTATCCGATTGTTCTGGTTTCTTAGTTTAGTCGAAAATTTATTTGAATTCGTTTCCGTATTTCATGAGGAATTCAGAATTATTTCTAATCCTAATGATTAATGGAATAAGGAAGATAATCGATATCAGAGTTTCATACTCTACTGGAAACGCTTACGTCTCACAATTAAAAAATGAATATTTTATACCTAATAAATAATAATCATCAGTATAAGAATATCATAATTGCATAATCATCAGTATAAGAATATCATAATTGCATAATCATCAGTATAAGAATATCATAATTACATAATCATCAGTATAAGAATATGAGGATAATGTTGCTAGAGATTAACTATTTCTAATGTTATATACGTGAATGTTGAAAAGTAATTAATAACGCGTTTCTAGCATTAACATTCGCAAAATAAACCCGATAATATCTTTATTACGTTGATGTTTAGAAAAAGCTCAAAATATTTAAGAATTCTCGTATTCTTGTTTCGATTTCTTTGCTTGGGCTGAAATGATTTCAACAAATAAACCTATGTTGGAACTAATTTTCCCAATTCTTTCCCTCTTAATATTATGATGTAGGCTTCCTGGTCTGAAAGCGTATTTCATACAAAAACAATAATTTGACTCGGTATAAAAAAATAAGTGTAACGGTTGTACATAGCACACTAATATTAGTTTTTTTTCTACCAACAGAATTTACTGAGCCGCTACATATCTAATTATAATGAATTAATATTTTCACGTAATCTTTTAATATATCTTACCTATGATACCTCACAAATTTACCTTTAAATCTATGAAGGCAAATGTATTGGGGAAGCCTCAGAAATCAGTGTACCTTCTATATATTTTTATCTTAATTAATGCAACATTTTTTTCAATCGAAATTATGGTAAGATTCATTCAGATCAACGGCAAATGCAGTGAGCGTGTTGTTTTCTAAAATATCTTTGTGTTCATATAATCTTTTATTTAAAGGTTACATCTATATAAAGTCGAAACACCGGTTCTCGTACGATCACCGGAGTTAAGCAACGTCGAGTTTGATCAGGACTTAGAGAGGTGACCGCCTGGGAATACCAGATACTGTACGCTTGGAAGTGTTGGTGGTGTAATGGATATCGGCTGGGAATTGGAAATCGGGGAGATGAGTTCCAATTCCAGTCTGGTCCATTATATTAACTTACGCGCAAATATTCTTGAGAAAGGCATGAATCCAACTCTTCTTCCTTTCAGCTTTGTGTTAATTAGTAGAACCTATATTAGTAAACTGGATTCGAACGTCGATCACTGACGCCGTTGGGAAATTTGATTGTAATTTACTTGCAAAATAGGCCAGACAAATCGCTCTTCCTGCTCTAGAACAAGACAAGTGGAAAAGAAAGAAAGAAAGAAAGAAAGAAAGAGAAAGGAAGACAGAAAGAATGTGAGAGAGAGAAAATGAGAGAAAGAGAGAAAGAAAGGCAGAAAGAATGTGAGAGAGAGAAATGGAAAGAAAGAAAGAAAGAGAAAGGAAGACAGAAAGAATGTGAGAGAGAGAAAATGAGGGAAAGAGAGAGAGAAAGAGAGAAAGAAAAGAGAAAGAAAGGCAGAAAGAATGTGAGAGAGAGAAAAGGAAAGAAAGAAAGAAAGAAAGAAAGAGAAAGGAAGACAGAAAGAATGTGAGAGAGAGAAAATGAGAGAAAGAGAGAGAGAAAGACAGAAAGAAAAGAGAAAGAAAGGCAGAAAGAATGTGAGAGAGAGAAAAGGAAAGAAAGAAAGAAAGAAAGAAAGAAAGAAAGAGAGTTATTTAATTAATAGAATATGGCACAGGGAACGTGGTGGAGGAAGGAAGGAAGAAAGTTAGTCTAATTTATTTGAAAGGTTAGCATAAAAAACTGTCATTTGAAAAGCTCTGAAAAAAAGGACTGAGGCAAGGAGTAAAAAGAAAAGTATAATGAAATACTAACCGATACGGAATTAAATTAAAGTAAAGAATTGAGAGTGGAATGAAAGAAAACCGTCAGGGGGAATGGGAAGGATAAATAAACAAAGACGTGAACGAAAGAATTACAGAAATAACTTCGGAAATTTAAGAACGAAACAAAAATCGATGGAAGAAAGAAAGCAGCAAAGCAAGAAAATAGATACAGAAAAAAAAGCAAAGAAATGAAAATAGACTTAAAGAAAGAGAAAGACAGAAAGAATAAAATCAGAATTACAAAATGAAATGAAAGACAAATGAATATAGAAAGGAATGAAAGAAAGAATTAACAGAAAAAAGACTGAAAGAATGAAGATAATTACCGAAAGGAAAGAAAATAAAATAATACTAAGTAGAAAATTTAAGAAAGATAAAGGAATGGAAGAATAAAGAAAGAATTGACTTAAAGAAATAATATCGAACGGAATACAAAGTAGAATGAAATAATATAGGAAGGAAAACATACAGAATGAAATGAATAAATATAAGAATAAATATGAATGGAAGAAGGAATAAATACAGCGAATGAAAGAATACGATATGTAAACGAATGAAAGAAACGACATGCAAGAAAAACAGAACGAATGAAATAAAAATAATAATTACGTGGAGAAATTAAAAATAAAAAATGAAAGAAGGAAGACAATAGTAAAATGAAGGAAGAAAATATCTAGAAAAAATATTGCATGTAGAAGAAAAAGTAAAGACAAAAACTAACAATAGTATATATAAAAATGGTAAGAAATTAAATACAGAAAAAATAGGGAATAAAAGCAGATAAGAATGCATAAAAAGGAATGGATATTGAAAAAGTATCAGACAGAAGGAATAAATTGAAAAAAGAATAGAATAAATTTCGTAATTAATAACTCCTGATGTTACGTTCTTTCGAAATATCCACGCAATCGGTTGAAAGTTCCGGAAAATTATTCATAAAAATATACGAGGACAACAATGAAACGAACAACACGAAAGCGTTAATTGTTACTCAATTAGACGTTAAGCATTCTCTTTGAACAATAGATGAATAATGAACAATTCGTGTACGCGAGCACCTAGATGTGTACGCAAACGCCCAGTAGTGCACGCACTGCAAAATTTATATATACGGAGGCTGATGATACCAAATACCGTAATTCCCTCAGCATCTGTCTATATTTCTCAGATGAGGTATTATGTACATTATTTACATTATTCGGACTATTGTCCTCATCTTCGTCGCCATAATTATTACAACGTTTCGGCCGTTGTACGCTCCGGCCTTTTTCAGGTGGTTGGAATGTCGAACTGAACCCTTTATTTCGCTCACTGGGGTAGACTGTTCTAGTTCCACGTGCCATGTTTATCATTTCTCTCCTCAAGGACACATGGCACGGTGGATAATGACGTTGGTTAGATCCAGTGACAGGACCCAAAGAGTGTGAGTTCAATACCCGGTTAAGGCAGTGGAGAACTTGGAGAGGGAAATTAACAAGAGATAACTGATAACTGGCATTCATTAAACATGACACGTGGAACTAAAACAGTCTACCCCAGTGAGCGAAATAAAGGGTTCAGTTCCAACCACCCGAAGAAGGCCGGAGCATACAACGGCTGAAACGTTGTAATAAATATAGTGACAAAGATGAGGACAATAGTCCGAATAATGTAAATAATGTACCGTAATTTCCCATGTATAAAACGCATTTTTTCTTAAAAATAATAAGCAAAATCAGGGGTGCGTATTAGGCACAACTACAAAAAATCTTTTAAAAATTGGCTTAAAATAAAATAAGAATTATCATAAAACTAAATTAGAATAATATTATTCTATATTTAGAACCATTTTTTAAATAAGAGTAGGAAATACTGACCGTAATGAAATTGGATAGGTACCATCTTTAGGGTTTGATTGCCAAACAAGGGATGCGTATCATGCGTGAGTAGAAGCATTTTCCTACACTTTCAGCACAATTCATCTGTGAAAAGATTGTCCATCATTTACTGCCATATAGGGGAATTGATATTACGTAACAGTTCAGTACGCTTTTCTTGGTTTTTAACGAATTTTTCCTATGTCTTAATACTCTGTTTAGCTTTTAAAAGACTCTTTCGACATCCCAGTAAGCCTTTGGATTTCACTGTCACACTTTCCCTCCTCCGTTAAAACACTTCCCAGATATTTGAATTGCTTTACTTTCTTATTATGTTATCTCAGATGATTGCATCAGGTAAGCTTCGAGCTTAGGTAAATAGAAGTCAGATCATCGATTGGGAAAGATTTTAAACATTGCTAAGAGCTCTAAAGGACAGGAAGTTGTAAAGCGCCATAATATCCCTCGTCCAGAAGGGACACGGCACAAAAAAAACGAGGGAAATTTATATCTACGGAAATATATTCTTATTTATTGACCTGTCACATTCGGTGTCCTTTCTCGCGAATTATAAAACACCTAACAGCCAAATCTTTACGACGCCAAACTGTCTCTCCAAATCGATTTACATTTATTCCCTATCTGGCCGTAGTATTCGAACGAAAATATACAGGGAATTACATCGGCATTATCAAAAACTGGGTAGCAAAATCAAACCTACATTTTGCGTAAATGAATGACAGAACAGAAAGCTGCAGGGGATAGGAAGTTGTGGAGAGCTATTTGCCCCACTTCATTAACCGACACGTCATATAAAAGAAGGGAAGAACAATGTTATGAAGTTGGAAATTCGAAATTTACGAAATTTGATATACATATATAGGTTAAGAGCAAAAAATGTTCAAAACTATTATGGATATAATCAGAAGCAAAAATACCGGTAACAATAATAATTCTGAAGCAGGTATATATAAAATAAAAAGCCAGAATTGCTCCTCACTGGGGAAACTTGCAGAATTTTTTAAAAAAATGTAGCTATCAACACAAAAGTGATCTTACACAGAATGCATTATGTAGTAGTTATTATCTTTAACCTTTTATTATTCAAAATATATAAATTAATCCCAAGTAAAATAATTTAAAAACTAATTTGCATAAAAATATCAAAAACATCACTCACTTTCATTTATTAGACTTTGAATTGTGTCATGTTGTGTCCTCCATAGTTTGTGTGACATTTCAGCTAACCTGATGAATATTTATGAGCGTTCCTAAACTTTAAAATTATGAAAAAACAAAGACATTTTTGCTCTAATAGATAAATACTTGTTACAAAATAAAATCCTGGCCTTGAGGATGAAACGCGTCGGCTAAAATAAGTTTCCTTTTGTTTTTATTCATATTGTCATTTTACAGATATATTCTATCTGAACATTTTACATATATAGTCTCAGTGGGGAGACTTGGGCTAATATGTGATCACACATGCTGAGATCAATACATGCACCAGTTCTAAAATAAAAGTGCCAAAGTAATGTGTGTATTTGTCATATTAACACGATGAACATTAACATAAGTCTGGACTCATGTATGATTGTCTGCGAAATATTATTCCACGGCCGTTGCACTTTTTGTCGCAGGAGGTGGGCTAAATGAAACAGTCATCGTCCCATCATGTCCATGCATGTTCAATTCGGAATAATCAGGTAATTGAGTTGACTATTTACCGTTTTCGAGCTAGTCTACATACCCATGTGTTTAATTCGTTTATGATGGATTGGTATTTAATATATATTTTAATATGTGTCAATGAAAGCGGGACAATTTCGGTACAAAAACAAAATTACTTGAGACAACAGAGGTGCGATAAGACCGAAAAATGTGGAAATAGCATAGACAAAAGAGTAATTTGTCATGAGAAGAACTACAAAGAGACTGTTGAGACCAGTCAGAGAGAGAGAAAGAAAGAGAGAGAGAGAGAGGAAAGGCAGAAAGAGGGAGAAAAGCAAAAAAGAAATTACTTAATCTTTTTTTGCATTTAATAAGGAACAGAGATTTAGCGGATTTTGCCGTTATCTTGAATACAATAGATGAAGAAGAAAGAATCAAGATACATACTCAACAAGATTGTGTAAAAATAAATATCACAAATAAACCGGAGTTCTGTGAAGAGCAGCAAAATGCTGGATGATGTGGAGAGCCATGATCGCCTGTATCCTGAAGAGACAGGTTACACAGAGAGAGATAAAGGGGGAAATTATTTATCCAACAGAACGTGTCCAATTTAGCATTTACCTTGTTGTAGATGAGAGCGATGTTTTGACTCCTCCTTTGCATCCAGTCAATGCGAAAATCCTTTTCGATTTCAGGATTTAATTCGGATAATAATACGAATCGAAATAGGATTAATTGCATATTATTAGATATCATTAATACAAACCTTTCTCCGGATGGTCTTTATATTTCACAGTCAGTTAATATTCACGTTCATATATTACTGTCACAGCTATTTTCCACTAGACACACCAGCACCTACTATGGATTTAATATATCAGGTACTCCTACAGTCCTGATGAGTTATGAGACTCGTGATCGGGGTAATTATAGTTATGACTAAATGAAAGATTTATGGATATTTAGCAAATATATATTATTCAAAATATCACTTCAATATAAGTTTTCAGTTTCGTAAAGTAAAGGTAAAAACGTTAGGCTTAAAAGAAAATTATCAATTTCCTGTTGATTAACCATTTCTTTTTTGTTCTTTTAAAGACGCATGTATATTGCGTACTTCAAAAAAAAAAAATGCTATATTCGCCTACAGAATTCGTAGTTAACGTTCTTTTAATAATACTCTAGTCTCTCATTGCCTTCAGCATGAAACATCATCAGAATTGAGAAAAAAAGTTAAATTCTTTGTGTTTTTTTAAATTTGCTTTGTGAAATATCTCCAGGCATTTCTGAGCCTACGAAAGTTTACACAGATAAATATATATATATTTTTATATTGATTCCAAAATAAACATTATTCTTCGAGGAAAATTTGTTAATAGTTTTATGCCTGTTAATTCACGATATTTATTTTCAGTTTGCCAGTGACGTAAATCACACAAAAAATCCATTCACTTATTTCCATTAAAGTCCATAACAAAGAAAATAAATAAAAATTAAAACTTTACAAAATGCAGCAAAATCGAAAAAGTTTGCCTTTTTAAAATAGGGTTCATGGAAAATTTTCATCATTTTCAATCATACTAATGTTATTAATAATCGAGAGTTATCTCCGCTTGTTTTGTTACTATCCTCTTTGGGAGAGATATTTCTGTTTACTGTGATTGTAAAAGGACACTATATGCGAACCTTGCATTCTCAGTCGAATAAAGCTTTCTAAAAGCCTACACCTGCGTACTTTTGTCATTACAACTAGTATTACATTCATTCTAATTTCAGTTGCTTTTGTTGTAATTAATCAGACCGTTAATCGTCTGGTAGATCTAACAGTGATAGCTGCCGTAAAGATTATCCTACAAGGAAGGAGGAATGTTAAGATTATATCTTCACAATAACTTATTTTTTATTATTAATCTGTACTTTTTGATAACGGTCGTATAATGCGATCTGAGTAGTAGATTATATAATGCAACAGAAATAAGGATAAAAGAGATACACATTAAAGTTAATAATATCTATTAATGATCCATCTTCGAAATAAGTAAACTGCAAATTCTGTCTGTCTCTTCGTGTGTCTAAAATCCCTGTAAATCTGGCAACACTTGCTCTACATAGACACATTATAACGTTTTGGAATCAAGATAATATAATTACAAACATATTACTATAGTATGTTCACTTTTTTATATGAGAGACGATTGCAGGATGTGAACGGTCATGGCTCTCCACAATTTCATATCTTGTGTTACTCTGAAATGTAGTCATTGTCGTGTAGTATAACGATGAGATTTTATTTCTCATATTTAATATAACGTTTCATTGCACTCCGGTACCTCGTCCGTTACTATCAGTGTCTGTGTGCGTGTTTTTGTGTGTAAGTGCGTGTTGCTACTCATCTGAAACGTAGATGTTACATTCCCGTCTGTGATATGTGAGAGACTGCCCAACTTCTTTCTGGGGTTAATCCTTGACCTAACTTCACTGACGTCAAACTGAGTGCAAAACATGCTCGGTTGTTATATGGAGTGAGGCACACAGCTTTGTTAACATATAGTAACATTCAAATCACTGACAACTGAATTTGGACGACCAATCTACAGGTTTTCTAAACTGAAACCTCCACCGTTTTCGTTCATTAATAACATTATTAGTCAGAATTAAAAAGTAAATAATACCTTCAGTTCTTTACCTCCTCTTCTTTTGATGTCATCCATTTACTAAAACAAGCTCGCCGCATAGGTTACCGATTGTTTTTACCCGGCTTTGCTTTCAGTAAGTCTTCAGTATGTCCTTTTTCCTAATTATGGGTCACAGATATTTCAGTCACTGATTAAACGTATCAGTTATCTTGAAGTTCCTATTTTCTGAAAGACTTCATTATCACTCAAGTATTATCCATAGGGCACTTCGACGAGGTTAGCAAGTTTGTTCCGCTAGATCAATTACTTGCTGAATGCCCCATTCTTTCAGCCTTGTGCCACATCTAAGGTACGTCTAAATAATTCTACCACGTCAAATGTTTTCTTCATCGGTAAGGAGATTCTTCAGTAATCACTATTATTACTGAAATTAGATATTGAAAAGATGTTCAACACGCTCTTTTTTTTGTTTCTAACGACATTTGCCCATCTCTTAGAATTTTCTCTAAATTCCATCGTCATTGCTACGTTTCTTCATTATTTCTTTGTCATATTTATTCGTTGTTTTTTACTACATTATCCGTACTGTTAAATTTCTGTACCAGCTCATTTATCTGATTTAACATCACTAATACATCTTGGTTCGTCGCTTATGCACATGGCCATGCAATAATTACCAGGAAAAGGAAAAATGAAAGAAATTAGTATTAGCCAGTCAGTTTATAGTCCTATAAACATAACAGTTATGGCATTGAAAATTCGTTTTGTTTATTATGTTCATGTAAATGTTCACAAAAACCTCATTTGTACTAAAGGAATAATAAAAGTGTGTTTCATGTTTATTCAGTATTTAAAATAGATCTTCGGGGGAGCCTCGTAAGGATTATTCCGGACATATCGTTAGGTTATTCAATATTTATCATGTAGAGAGAATGCAAACTTATCACTTTTTTTTTTTTAAGCGTATCCCCCCAAGTAAGGCTGGAGGCCACTACCACGCTAGGGGTTATAGAAGGGTTGAAGGAAGAGCAGATAGGAGTGGTAAAGGAGAGGATGTGGAGAAAGAGAAAGACCAAGGCAAGGGGGTTACAGAAGATTTGGAGCGAGAGCAGATAGGAATGAAAGGTGAACGGATGTGGAGCTTATATTTCCTAGTGAGATTTTATAGTTATATATCAGATCATTGCAAAAGATCTCGTCCGATTTTCATTATTAATATAAAATGACCACTTGATATTGATGTTTGTTAGTTGCCGACTCCTGGTGCGTTCTAGATTGAAACTTTGCATCGTTAAGTTGCGAGTCAGGCTTTATTGAATGTTAACGTTTTGTTCACAAATGAATACCTTAAAGATGGAGGATGACAAGATGCATTTTCGTCATATTATGCTCTATGAATGTCGGAAAGGAGTAAGCGCCTGAACGTCGCCAACATTCAGAAGGTTTATTTGCATCGTCTTTCAATAACTTCAGACGGACAAAAACTGGTTTGGCAGATTTCGTCGGGGTGTTTTTAAACTAAACGATCAACCACGCCCCGGGCGAACTTCTGACGTCGATGACAACGCCCTGCTTGACATCGTCGAGAGTAAACCGAATATTTCGACGGAAGAGGTTGCCTAGAGCTTGAAAATCGATATCTCAATTGCCATTTGAAGAGACTTGGGTCAGTTTAAAAACACAAAACGTGGGCGCCACCTTCTTTGACGGAACAGAACAAGCCCGATCATGTTTCTGCGGCGATTTCTCTTCTGTTACGCTACACAAGGGAGTTGTTCTTCGACAAAATTGTCACAGGCGATGAAAAATAGATCATTTTTTATAAGAATCGATTCAAACGGAGCTGCAAACAAGTTTGTGAAGGTGCAGAACCCCTGATTAAAACGGGCTTGCATCTAATGAAGGCGTTGATGTCCGTTTGGTGGGACTGAAGGATTATATTTCATAATATCTTGACCGTGTTTTGAAACAAAAAAATGAATCCCTATATAAAACATACATATAACAAACTATTTATAATTCTAACAGTTTAAATATAATCCTTGAAAATGGCTAAATGTATAGCCGAAAGCGCTCGGATAAAAAGAACATTCCGACAGTTTTTATATAATTTATCCTCTGAAAAGAAAAACTTTATTAGATCGCACGAGAAATTATATAAAAAACTAAATACAAGCACCTTGTCAGTCGTTTTTAATTATATATATATATATATATATATATATATATATATATATATATATATATATATATATATATATATATATATATATATACACATAGATATATGCGCTCTCTAAGGAAAGAGGGTTTAAAAAAAACAAAAAACAGCGGCTCTTACTGCTATTAAGCATTGCTCTTAAAGTAAACTCAATTGAGTTCTCCGAGCCGCTGGCGTATTTTGTATGAAGAAAAACGTTAAAATTCCCTACCATGCGACGATGGACTAGATGTAAGATATATGACTGATGTCAAGTCACTCGAGTTTCGATCCCGGCTTGAAGCAATCGGACGTCTAGCCAAACTGAGGAGCTGTGATACAGCAAAGCCGTCTGTCAGTGGATGACTCTCTCTCTCTCTCTCTCTCTATATATATATAATGCAAAATCTAGTTCTAAGTGTAGAAGTAGAGCCTATATAAATATAGAAGAGAAAATTGTAGCAGCGATAGTCCTTTCTTATTTTTTTTTATTTTTCGTATATTGGTTATTTTATTTGTTTCGTTTAAAGTAATGGCTTTATAAAAATGATTTTGCATAAATGGGTAATGAAAAACATTAACTAGCTTCTTTGCTTAGTTTAAATATAACGTAGGTCATATTTGATTGGTTTATCAGAGTAAACCCCACAAACCTCATAACACCCTTCTTTATTTAAAAAAAAAAAGGTTGTATTTCGCTTTTAAACCTCAATAAATCGTTTACTCACCAGTAATTTAAAATCATCTGATGAATAAGAGTCATTAATATGCATTAAAACACGACTGCAATTTTGTAGCGATTTTTACATGTTTTCGGTGTAATGCCCTAAAATAAATAATAATGTATTGAGCCCTCTTTTAAATTAAATGTTACGAACGTTGCAATTGTACTCTACTTACACACACACACATACATATATATATATATATATATATATATATATATATATATATATATATGTGTGTGTGTGTGTGTGTGTGTGTGTGTGTGTGTGTGCGTGCGCGCTCGTGCGTGCGTGTGTGTGCGCGCGCGTGTGTGTGTGCGCGCGTGTGTGTGTGCGTGTGGAGAGAGAGTGCAAACTGAAGTCCACACTGAGCCCCTACAGTCGATTTCATGACTGAACGCAAATTGTAATGTATTTTGGCTGAACTATTTATATATGGTGGTTAGTGTTGCATTGTGGATAGCAATGCCATTTGTATGATCCTGGCTGAAAACGCCCGGATAATACGAAACAAGGACCGAAACATCGGGAATATGCCAACGAATCTGAGGACAACAGTCCGATCAATATAAATAGTGTAAATAATTAATATACCTTATCTGAGAAATATAAACAGATATTCTAGAGTCTATTGAGAAGAAATAACTGTGGAACCGAATGCGGTTATCTGTAGCCATTTTATAATGTTGCTCTTAACTTTTACTCATTCTTTATTATTGATTACTTGGTTTTTGATTATTATTATTATTACATTTATACGGGTTTGTGTTCATTCGTAGTTTGTTAATTTGTTTATTATTTATTTAATTTCTTTATTTACTTATTTTTCCTGTGTTACTTGTTTTGTTTAAGCATCCGTTTTGTGTAAATTATTGTTACATTTCTGTGTTGTATATTTGCAATTCTCATGTTATTCGTTTTTTGCAGTCGATTTTTAAGTAACGTAGTAAATATTTGTTTTCGTATCTGAATTTTGGCATAAATTCTTATCAATATATATATATATATATACATATAGTGCACTTTCTCGTCGACTTCATCGTATGAGAAAAAAGACATTTTTTTAAAATTAAACTCTCAGACAATCCACAAATTTGATTTGATTATAAAAGTGAAGCCACGCTTTTTGGAAGATTTGATAAAAGAGAATGGTGCAGAGCGTTCCACAGTTCTGCACACACACGCGCACACACACACTATGTCTCTCTCTCTCTCTCTCTCACACACACACACACACACACACACACACATATATATATATATATATATATATATATATATATATATATATATATATATATATATATATATATATATATATATATATGAATGCTCACAGACAACTTTATGTAAGCAAATACAGACGTATGCACCGCATTAGTCGCATACGCAAATAGCCCCACCCACGGGTAAATGATTATAATCGAAGCCCATTCTATTAATTCTATTTACTTTTTATCTGTCTCGCGATGTCACTTTTGTGCTATCTCCGTTACTGTTATTGTAATTACTATTCTGGCTATAAAATGCTTGAATTCTTTATTGATAACTTTGTTGTCATTATTATATTTGAAATCGTTTTCACTATTAGAGTCCAAGTCATGCGAAGTTCTCTTTTTATTGCAGTATTAATCATTGTTATTGTTACTACGGCCAGGATTATTACATTATAATGCTTTTCTATCAATATTATTAATAATAAAGTTTGAGTTGCAGTTCAAACCAGAAGAATGCATCCGCCACTGCCACCACAAAAATGTATCAAGCTGCATCAGAAGTATTTTTGTCTTTGCCTTACGTCACTTTTCATGTACATATCTCGGGAGTATCTAGCTCTTGATCACATTATCTATCTATCTATCTATCTATCTATCTATCTATCTATCTATCTATCTATCTATCTATCTATCTATCAGTAGCATACAGAAGTCGGAGCCGAGTGTGCGGCCCTAGGCATCTATATCGGGAGGGCATCCAATCAAAGACTGAAGAAAAATTTAGTTCATATTTAATTTGAATAAAGTGTTTATTTCATGTTTCATCTGTTTTTACATATTTAAGATGTCTTCCTTTCTCACATTTCCCAGTACTAGGCAATATAGCACCCCTTACTTGAGTCTTAGGGCCATATCATTATGGAAATCGCCCCGGGGATCAGCAAACATCACCAAACCTCTGCATGTCTCAGCTATCTATTTCCGTCTACTCATATCTATCTATCTATCTATCTATCTATCTATCTATCTATCTATCTATCTATCTATCTATCTATCTATCTATCAGTGTACATGCATGTGCGCGCATCTATCTCTTCTGCCAACCGAGCTAGTGCTTCAGAACAAGGAAGTCTGGACACTCGCTGTTTAATTGGCAAATGGCCTTGAAAAAAGGACGGTAGATAGGCTCACCTATAGACCTGCCCACACTCCTTCCATTGAACAGGAATAGAATTTCATCCCTTGTGTCCTGTTCAGGATATGGTTTACCGGTTCTTTATTTATTTATTTCTTCTTCCAGTGCCACAATGATTTAACTGTCTTAACTTTTTGCTGATCAGACTAACCTGTAGTTGAGACTCTCCATTGTGAGATTACCGGGTTGGCAGTTTGCTGGCTGTTGCTTCCGACTGGTCGTTAGGAATCCGAACCCTTAGAAAAGAATGAATCTATCTCTTCTGCCAACAGAGCTAGTACTTCAGAGCAGGGAAGTCTGGACTCTCGTGGTTTAATTGGTAACCAGTCTAGAAAAAAGACAACTACGAATTTAAAAACGATTTGGTCTGAGACAAGCCACTCCACGCGCCAAATCCTATTTACTACGGAAACTTTAGCATCAGCATTTAAGCTGATAAGACTGATTTTATTTGTCACAAGGAGGAGTCTACAGTGTAAATAGACATGCTTAATTATATATATATATATATATATATATATATATATATATATATATGTATGTATGTATGTATGTATGTATGTGTGTGTGATGTGTACATATTTGGGCAGTAATCTTTCGTTAACTATGACGGAAACTTTAGCATCAGCATTTAAGCTGATAAGACTGATTTTATTTGTCACAAGGAGGAGTCTACAGTGTAAATAGACATGCTTAATTATATATATATATATATATATATATATATATATATATATATATATATATGTATGTATGTATGTATGTATGTATGTGTGTGTGATGTGTACATATTTGGGCAGTAATCTTTCGTTAACTATGACGGAGAAGGAAAATGTTATTAATTTTTATTTAGTTTTTCCAACGTTCTTATTTATTTTCTGATTGGTTGGAGTGAGCGAGTACAAAACTGTCCATACCATCGATTGTTCCGAGTGCTTTCGGAATACTGCTTTAGCCATTCTCAAAGGCCTTGGTTTTGGTGTAGTTAGTTTATTTTCATGTTTTGAGTGTTTAAGATGTATTTTGTTTTTGTGGTGTTTTGAATATGAGTAGGATAGGATTATATATATATATATAATAATTGGCCACTCGAATCGAGGACACCCGTTGCAATGCACAGCTAGCTAGCGCATATTGCAACATTTGCACAGACATTTTGCAATTTCCCACCTGGGAAATGCCCACAGAGCCCACCTGCAGTTTATACTGTTATTGGCGTGTGCAGAGCCAATTAACAGTTTTAGAGCGTTGGTGCGAACCCAGCGTGATCAAAAATGAACAAGGCTGGCCACCTCAACTCGCAATCACGGTGTTTTGTGATATCGTGCTAGCTTTGGCCAACGAGGTCTTCCACACAGTTTCCTCTCCCAAATTCCCTCACATGGTTTTGGTGGACCCGTGGCTATGGAACAGACACTTGCCAAAGGTGCCCTGCGCTTGGAGTCCGATAGCTGCTGAAATTAATTCCAGCCAGGGTTCGAACTCGGTGCCTCGTGATTCTAAAGCAACTCAGCCACACAGCCACAATTGCGTACAGTACCAGGTGTTCCCAAGCGCCCCCCCCCATCTAAGTACTGACCTGGCTCTACGATACTTAACTTCGGTGATCGAACGAGAACCGGTGTTTTCAGCGTGATTTGACCGTACATTGACCATATGTATGTATGTATGTATGTATGTATGTATGTATGTAACGATGATTTGAATTCGTTTTCTATTATTTGATTCAGATTTATTTTCCAACCATTTTTCATTTTAACACACTTTTTTGATCGCTATATTTGCGGAACTTTTTCGAGTATTGTTTCATTTGGGAAGTAGTCCGAATGCGTCAATATTCTATTGTTTTATCATCCTTTTTTAATAATTCAGGATAATATTTTTGTCTCCCTCGAATTAAAAATCTGGGCACTTATTTTCACACAAACTATTAGATTTACACTATTTGTATTGTTTTGACAGCTGTCCTCATCTTTATTGTCATATTCCCAAAGTTTCGTCCGTTGTACGCTCCAACCTTCTTCAGGTGATATACAGTGGAATTTCGAACCGATACCTTTATTTAGTCCATGGGAGTAGATTGTTCTAGAACTGAGCAACAAATAGAATTGACAAAGTTTGCAATAAGCAATGAGACGAAAAAGAAAAAGAAAAAATAGGTAAAAAATATCATAAAGCAAGCAAACAATATATACAAGGCAAATTAACAGTAATGAGACAAAACAACAGTAATGTGGCAAAAGGTTCACAAACTAAGAATTGGAGTTGACACACAAAAGCAAGTGTAAAAAGAATGTAACGTTCTGATTTCAAGGCAAACCGGGACTGAGTCAAATTAAACCGAGAACCGGCCTACTCTTTTGTCTAGGAAAACATTTCAGCCTGAATTTGTGTGCTTCTGCCTATGAAATGCGGATGGGAATGTATTTTGTAGTCATTCCATATCGGATTAAAACCAACAAGATGTATTTACGTTTTGAGTATGAGTTGAATCTTAGAGATAATGCTTCTGAGAAGCTTAAGAGAAGATTAACTGAAGAACACACTTGTGATCAGGCAATGCTGCGCTGGTTTCTGAAGTTTCGCAGTGGGGATAGTGACGAACAAGGTGATAGAGAACGTCGATCTGCAATTGACCATCAGCATCTGAAAACATTAGTCGAAGAAAACCAATGGCAAAGTGTTAGAGAAATGTCTTAGATAATGGATGTCAGCATTTCAACATTATCGGAACATCTCAAGAAAGTCTATAAGATAAAGGAAATCGTTAAATGGGTCCCACATGAAGTTAGTGAAAGTGAATCTACGTATTGAAGTGTGTTCGATGCTGCATCTGCGAAAGTCTAAAGATCTATTTCTTGATCGAATAGGGACTTGGGATAAGAACTGGATCCCTATATGACAATCGTAAACAATTGTGTCATTGGCTTGATCATGTAAAATGTACAAGCACTTTGCAAGACTGAAACTGGACCAACAGAAGCTCATGATGACTGTCTCTTCACTCGCTATTGGCGTTATCCATTACAACCTTCTGCAATCTAACCAGAGAATCACTGCTACATTATACTGCCAGCAACCGGGTGCAATGCACATTCAGTTAAGTAAAATGCGACCGGCACTGGTTATTTCACGAGGATTTTTACTTTTATGCCAAAAGATATTCCATTGCAAAAAAGATACAGAAACCGCATTCAAAGCTGTTTTGCCATTCAAACTTTGAGTTTTACCATAAAGGCATCAATAAGCTTGTAACTCAATGTCATAAATCTATCTTGGGATAAGAACTGGATCCCTATATGACAATGTAATGTGGCAAAAGGTTCACAAACTAAGAATTGGAGTTGACACACAAAAGCAAGTATAAAAAGAATGTAACGTTCTGATTTCAAGGCAAGACAAACCGGGACTGAGTCAAATTAAACCGAGAACCGGGGATGGTCTAAAGTGTTCAGGTTTCCTATTTTGACTGATTTAAACATTGTTTAAACACTGATTCTAAAAAAGCTCATTATTTTCTGAACAACCAAATACGACATGGAAAAACTGAGAAATGTACAATGTTCTTATTCCCCCAAACTGAATTAGCAGATTCGACAATTATGGTACCTAGCTTGATAAAAACGCCAAATACGGAAAATGGCGGTAGGAGTATTGTGTAGCAAGAATCTCCCAGGTGAAGAACCTTGTTTGTTTTGAAGATCAGCATTCGGAATCATAGACATAGACTAGTAGCTCTGGTATTAAATTTGCAGTGTGCAACTGTCTCTACCTAGATGCAAACTTCAGTTGTCATAATTGTTATAAAATTTCTACTGTTATTTTTAAACATCATTATTTTATGATATCAACATTGTTCTTTTTATTTATTTACAAGTGCGTGTTTTCTCCGCATAATTGGTTTATTCATAAGAAACAAATTACAATCCTCAAAATATTAACAAAAGTAAACAAGAAATAAAGAAAGAAAATGTAGGAATAATAAATGAGAAAATTTAATGACGAAAGGAAGATAACTTAATTCTAAAGTTCAATTGCGACGTCACTCATCAACGGATATTCGAAATTAAAGAAAACACACATCACAAAGAAGAATGTAAAACAGGTTTGTTAATCCGTCTCAATCGGGAATAGAATTACGATGAATTAATTGCGTTAGACACTGCAAGATTTCCATTCAAAGTTCGTCGTTCACAAAGTAATTGCAAACCAAACTATCTGCATTTCGCCGTAGCGCGAAAAAACAACCCTGTCTGTCAGATTAATACATCAACATTCTTGAGCGACTATTATTATTATTTCCTTTGATTTCTGTTGTATACAGGTTTCCTTCTACTTCAAGATCTATGTATTTTGATAGTTTTTGAAGATCTTCAAAGATACATTAAAATCTGCAGGGACTGCCATATCAATAAGAAAGCACATTCTGTTTTTGTGGTCATTCATCAAGATGTCTGGCCAATTAGCTTTGATCATTCTATCTGTGTACATTGTAATGTCCAACAAAATTGTTACAGGTCCAATCTGTATAACAGGAAATGGTTGATGTTCATATCAGTTTCTCTAAGTTTCCTTCCCCTAAAAGTGGCATATTTTCCAGTGCATATATTGGCCCATTCTATCATGCCGAGTTTTATAATCACCGGGTGCTAACATCGTGCAACTTGATGCAATACGATCATTCGTTTCTGTATATAATTCACAGAATCTGCATTTGTGGTCAACACATTTTTTTCAGTCTGCTTGCTTCGTAATTTCTAATTAGAAAGCATTGGTCCTGTGCAGCAAGAATAAAACCTTCAGTTTCAGCTTTTAAACTTGCACTACGTAACCACTGATGGGTACGTGGTTTGTCTACGTCAGCTTGTTTGGTAAGGGCAGAGTATTGACCATCAAGAGGCTTATCTTGCCATTTTGATTTCTGTTGTATACTCATTTATTTTCGTGTGACAACCAGAGACCTAATTTCAGAAATGGCATCATCACATTTTTCCCTGAACATTTCTTTTAAACAAATTTAAAAACAAAATAACCTAAGATTACACACATTTTACATAGATACAACTTTCATAAAGTGTGAGATGTACTTGTGAGTACGATATTTGTATTTCTTTAAGTCATGGTATCAATGAGTCTACCAGAACCTTTTCTTATCAAACTCAACGCATCAACCGCAATCAGAACCCTTGATGTTTTCACGTGACACGTCTTTTAGATTGCCACTTGATGATCTTTGTGTTTTGATAGTTTTTTAAAGATTTTCAAAGATATACAACAGTCCGTAGAACCGCCATGCGAATAAGAATGCACATTCTGTTTTTATTTCTGTCGTTGATCACTATGTCTGGCTAATCAGCTTTGATTGTTCTGTCTGTATGTATTCTAAAATCACGTATTATTATTACAGGTCCTATGTCTGTAACCAGATCTGGGTGATGTTCATACCAGATTCTTGCTGTTTCCTTTCGGTAAAAATTGCATATTTTCCAGAGCAGATATTGGCGGACTCTATCATGCCTAGTTTTATATTCAGTGGATGCTAACACTGTGCAACCTGATTCAAGATGGTCAATTGTTTCTTGATATTTATCGGAATCTGCATTTGATGCCAAAACAATTTTTCAGAATGTATGCTTGGTAATTTCTTGCGTTCCTGTTGTATACACATTTCCTTCCGGGTCCCACAAAGAGACCTAAGCTCTGAAATGGCTTCATGACGTCTTCCATTGAATATTTATTTTTTGTAAAACAACAAAAACAAAAGCAAAATAAAGATCACACATATTTTACATAGACAAAGCTCTTCGTAATATGTGAGTTGTGTATACGTGTGTTTACAATATTTTGTATTTCTTTAAGGCATAGGCTTCAAGGTATCCCTTCAATGAGTCTATCAGAACATTTTCCAATAAGTTGTTAATGTTTTCCTGAAGAAACACATTTATCTTTTCTAATATATTTTCACCATTTTGAAATCGATTGCTTCAATGCCCTCACTCTTCTAAAACAAGTGAGCGCATATCTATAACTTTACACATGCATTGAACGCTACAAGGTGATATAATCATTATCTACACGGAGTATAGAATCAGAAAACGAATTTCGAATTTTAGTTGAGTTTGCTTACATTGATTGTTTACTATTTGGAAAATATATGAATAGGAATCGAAAGGTTCGCATATCATCCGATTTGAACTCCTCACTGGTCTTTTGAACAGGAGTAGAGATTTATCCTTTGTATCCTGTTTAGAATTGTGTTTTCCGTTCCTACTAATGTTTTCTTATTCTCTAGAAACAAAGAAAAGAGTACTGAACTGTTACGTGATGTCTGTCGTCGTATATGGCAGCGAATGACTTGAAGCAGCAAAAATGTGGTTCTACAAAAGAATGCTGAGGATGATACCATGGACCGAACATGTAAGCAACGACGAAGTTTTAGAGAAAATGGAAACAAGTAGGAAAATTATCGTTAACATGAGGAAGAGTCAGTTGAAATTTATTGAGCAAATAATGAGGTTGGTGGGATTGGAAAATGTGATACTCACAGGACAGGGCAAGAGGGGCAGAGGCAAACAGCGAATAACAAAATTAATGAGAGTAAATGGGTGGCAGAACAGAGTTTAGGGGAAATAACAAAAAGACTAAATTTATTAATAGCTACAAAGGACAGGAAATTGGGGAGAGACATGATCACCTACATCCTGAGGTAATAGGGCACATAATGATGTAGCCCCTTGCATCTTGGTTGGATTATGACCTTGCTTGGGGTGAAGCGATTAAAAAAATGAAATAAAAGCAGGCCATTAGTATACTTTTTTTGTTGACAGATTGTGTAAATGTTCGCTTTTAAACCAATTAATTTTTACCATCGATGCTATATATTTCGAGGGCAGATCTGATTGTCAGCTAATGAAAAGCTTCCAGCATTTTTTATATAGAAAAACATTTATTCCTATACCAAGTATTTCATTAATATTGACTGATTTTTTGGGGGGGACAAAGGTCATAAAACAGGTTAAGTTTTTTTTGTAGATATTTTCATTAATATTGAAAATCTGTTTCATGCATATTAACGGATAAGTTAAATATTATATTTACATTGTTTCTCAACTTTTATTCCTATAATTTCTTGGATATTTCAAAATATGATCAATAATGTTTTGTATGCAATGGCGGTCGAAAGAATGATTTAATTTGAGTGACCAGGTATTGATATAGAAACACAATTTTTCCAAAAGATTTTAGATTGTTGTTATCCATTGCTTCTATAATAAAATAAACTATTTTACGACTGACTAAATCAGTAAATGTTTATTTAATATTCTTTAATTATTCTTACATTTGTAAGTGGGTGAGTTTAGTGCAAAGGGTATCGTCGTGAGATTGGCGAGCCGAGTTCAAATTCGAGATTAGTCTGTTGCGTTCACTTTCGGAAGACATTAATCTTTCCATCCCCACCCCCACCAAAATAGGGTGTAAATAACAGCATACACAGGTCCGTCATACTTTACCTGAAAACCATAGTCCTGGGTATGACAATAAACTGCATCTGGCAGCAAGGCCTTTGACCGTGAGGTTTCGTAGAACCACCTCTCCATTGCAATTGTTCCCAGGTCCACCCTGACCCGGGATCGTAATAACTGATAGGGTTTTAGCTCTGGGTAAATAGTGAACTTACAAAACAAAAACAAGACAAAAGGTATACAAAAATACATTTTTTATAGTAAAATATCAGTAACACATTTTTCAATATAAAAATATTACCAACAATACCTACTCATAGCAGAATTACCAACAATACATTTTAGTTGAAGACATAAAATTATGTTCGAAATATTTAGATTTTGGCATTAAATAACCCACAGAGGTTGATAAACCGTTAAAGAAAATCAATCAACCTGAAAACCAGTGTGAGCGAAGAAAAACATCTGAAGTACAAACCGTCAAGAAGGCAATACGAGATCATACCGTTCTCTTTCCCAAGAATGAAATGTTGCATTCACTTTCGCACAAATACCCTTGGGAAAGTCATAGAGCCGACCATCTATGATGTAAATGTAGCCTTGAGTAGAAACTAGTCTAATGGAAGGAAAAGTAGGCAATACCTTAGAGCCATATCACGTTGAAAAACTGTTTCTCGCCCGATTACGGAATTTAAGCAAACTTGAGCCTTACCAATGCTCAGATGGATTATCTTTCGGTGATACAAGTTAAAGACATAATAAGACGGCGGTGAATACAACCTCGTTTCTTCTTCTTTATGTGCCGTGTCCACTGAGGACGTAGGCGATCATGTATTTTCCAAGTTCTTGTCTCTTATAGATCTTAGCAAATGTTGTCTTTCTGTTATTTCTCCTAAACCTTGTTCCACCATCCATTTTCTCAAGCTAACCAAGTAAGTTGTGCGCTGTTTTCCTCTTGTCCATGTGTATCAGATTTTCCAAGCCCTTCTTCTTCATTATATGCCCCAGAAACATCAACTGTCTCTTTCTGATATTAATTATTAGTTTACATTTTGTTTCCATTTTTTCCAAAACTTCGTCGTTATTCCCATGTTCGGTCCACGATATCCTGAGAAACCTTCTGTAGAACCACATTTCTGTTCCTTCAAGTCTCCTCTTCATCTTTGAGGAGATCGTCCAGCATTCATTGCCATACAGGAGGACAGATATCACATAGCATGTTCGTACGCACTTCCTTGTTTCTAGCGAAAATGTTCTATTTCTTAATACACTGTTTAGCTTTTAGAAGGCTCTTTGGCTATCCCAATACGCCTTCGTATCTCAGTGTCGCTCATTCCGTTCTCTTTTCCCAAATATTTAAATCCTGGCTTGATTGATTTTGGTACCTCTTATTTGCAATTCGTGCTTTGAGCTCATCATTTTGCATTGAGGTTTTGTAGCTTTCTCTCTGTGTCTGATGTTAACACTGTGTCATCTGCCTATCTTATGTTGTTAACATTGTGGCCGCCAATAATGAATCCTGGTAGGACTTCTAGTTCTCTCAGGATCGTCTCGATGTATAGGTCTACTTATATGTAAAGAAGACCTCGATATGTGGAAGCGGCGCTGGATTGACAGATCGCAAGATCTATCTGGAGTTGGATCAGTAGCGTTTCCCAAGATCGCATAGCAATTAACCGATAATAAAAGGAAAATCTGAAGAGCCATGATCACTTATGTTTTGAAGGGAGACATTATATCAAAAAATAACTTGTGACACAAGGCCACAATGATAGTGAACTCTTCGAAGATGGAAGTAAGAAAAGAACAAACTGTCAGATAGGTTCTATAAATTTAAGTTTTGAGCAGTCCCTATGTCAGTGATTCCCACAAGTATGTTGCGCGATCCTCTTAAGTGTGCTGCAAAATATTTCCACGGCATACACACACACACACACACACACACATATATATATATATATATATATATATATATATATATATATATATATATATATATATATATATATATATGCGTGTGTGTGTGTGTGCGTGTGTAATATTGGTACAATATTATTATTTGAATAAATAAATAATTATTAAACATTTATCCCACATTAGCTAAAAAGGATTTATCATTTTTTTTGTGCAATTTTCTAGATCTTATTTATGTGAATGTCAAAAATTAGAAGCGAGAAAGACTACGCCCAACTGAAGAAGAAATGGGTGCCCGGAAGTTTCGGTAGCGGAAAATTTGGTAATTTTGACAAAGTAGGAAATTTCGGCAACTATGAAATAAAAGTCTATTGAAAATTGATTTTAGGTCCGTTCTGGAGTGGGTATTTGGATGTAAGACCCCCGCACCTAAATTTTTGAAATAGAAATGAGGTTATATAGTTTTTGTTTCTTCAAAAAGAAATAACCATCCAAAACTTAATTTATTTACCACTTTTTTTTATCAACTTACTAATGTGAAAAGAAGATACAAGAACTATAACTTCGATAAATCGATTGTATTAGCTTTAAAACAACAGAGTATACTAATTAAATAAATACTTATTTAAAAAACATTTAATCAAAAATATTGGCAAGGTCTCAGAACCAAATCAAAAAAAAAATGAAGCCCCCCCCCCGTCCAGAATGTACGGCCATATTATCGTTGAAGTGGAGTTTTATCTAGATCCACATAGTTAATAGTAATTTTCAAAAAAATGTTCGGGAAGTAGGGCTAGCACCCTAAGCCCCGCTTCTGCAAGTACAGTCCTTGTAATGTAGTGGGGTTTTATCTGGATCCACAGTTTTTCAGTTACGTAAGAATAGAGTGGAAGGAGATTAGCCCCCAAATCCCCACTCCAGAACGACCGTAAAATCAATTTTCAATCGGCTTGTATTTCATTATCGAATCTTCCGTTACCTATTTTTCAAAAATTCGCTTATCGCACATTCGAACAAACATTAAAGAATTTTCGAAAAACACCAGGCATAGGTTTCACACTAAATAAGCGACACAGTTAGTTGAATAGAAACATTGAAATAAAGTAAGTTCGCATTTGTGTGTGCATTTTTATTTAAATCTATGATTTTATTTCATAACATTTAAATATATACCCTTTAATAATTTTGCTAAGTTTGCTCTGATATTTTCAGTTGTTGCTAGGTGTGTCGTTGCTTAAAACGGTTGAAAAATACTGCCCTATAATATTTAAAAAAAACTACAAAGCCAGTGTATTGATACAACTAGTGAGGATAGAAGTGAGTCAACGAATTCCATGGCTGTATATCATCGTAACTTTTGTAAATGTAATACTCGTCACTGTATAACAATTTTCATGTCACTTACAGAATAAAAGGTTTTCAGGTCTATGGAAGTTTTGTTGTTCTTAAGAGGTTTTTAAATCCATTATTTTATAGCTGCAGATTAACTTCCTAGTCATTATGCTTCCTTATTCAAGAAAAGTATTTTTTTATATCTGCGTTGGATGTTGTTTTCTTTCATCCAACCGCTAGGGAATTTCAGAAACTGTCGACATGAGAATAATGAGGTTTCGAGGTAACCTGATACACTGGAATTAACTTAGAGTGTTTAAAGATTTAGTCAGGAGATGTCTGAGACCAGTCTTTATTATCGCGTATTTCCTTTCAAGGAAAATTCATTGTAGTTCCAAATAAACGAGAACTCCATACATGACGTTGACTCGCAAATCTGTTTATAGACGCACAAACCAACTCCGAAAGACAACTACAAAGATTGCCGTCTCAGTATGTCCGGTAATGAACCGCTATCGTATTTCGCCCACTCCTGTGAGACAGTTTTGTAAACTTTCTTATCAAATAAGAAAATATATATATGCCGTATATTTCCGCGTATAAGGTGACCTTTAGATAAGACGAAAAAAATATGGCAAATTGTCATGAATTTATCCTATACCTATAGTATATGACGGCTGCTTATTGATTACATAAAGATGGTGTTATTGGAAATGTTGTTACTTACTGTATCCTTAAATTCAAAATAAATGAAATAATAAAACCGATTCTATATAAAGTTTTTCCTACACACGTCCCCTAAAAGAGAAGTCATTTTTTGTTTACATTTCATCACCGGATCCCTTGCAGATACTGAGTCTTCTTTTTTATGTTATCTCTACAGTTACAAACAGCCTGGTGTACTAATGACCATTTACTTATAATTCGTCGACAATCACAAAATACGGCTAATAACAGTAGGAAAATGTACGATAATAGTACATTCCAATGTCAACTTTTTTTATTCAATTTTTTATTCATTACTAGCAGCATGGCCCGGCGTTGCCCGTGCTTGATTAAAAAATCATACGACTCACGCAAAAATCGCTATCACTTGACTTAAATATTTTTCCCTTCCTTGCCTTTAAAGAAGTGCCCTTTGCCGTACTGATGTTACTACATGCCTTACTTCTTGCCTATCTCACACTGCGAATTTTTCTAAGCTCTATACTAAACATTAAATCTGTTACGAAAAAGAACTAAACAAAATGAACACAAAACGATCAGCTTTAAAAAGGACTCGTAACTGGAAAAACTGAATGAAAAAAGAATGTTAACAACAAATACTATTTCACACCCAACCCAGTTCTGCGGAATCAGAATCAACGCTGAGTTTAAGCAAGCGAATGAGCCAATTGGAGTAAAGTGCCATGCAGATTTAAATTTTTCCCACTTGTGACGAATGTAGCTATCGAATTTTTTGCATGCTAGCATGGTAGTTAACATTCGTGTCAGTCAGCTGTTGTCTCTCATGCTGGCCAATAGAATCTTCCTGCCTATTCGTGGCAGCCAGATATAGGCTCTCACTCTTTCCAGTAGAAAATGGCCGCAAACTACACGAAAATTGCCGTAGAAGCATGAAAAAATCGATTATTTCCACAATTGATGGGAGTTGGGAAATGCAAAGTCGGTCTTGGCCTTCTAGCTAATTTGGAGAATGTGCATGTAAATTCTGGTGCAAATCCGTCGAAAACTGCGGCTGTGCATTCGTTACACACACACACACACACACACACACACACACACACACACACACACACACATATCCTGACTTTTATAGATAGAGATTGAAACTTTTGCGAAAGATAAAGGTTGCTGTGAACGCAATCATGACTCCGTTTTTTTCATTTTCTCAGCTGAGCTTGCATGGATACAAGTAGATTTCATTGATATGTATTTATTCTTCGAATAGGCCATTTATTATGAAATTATGCCAGTAATATATAAGGTAGAAATGGTTTTATTACTTTTATTATCAGTTTATTTGATAATGTGAAACTTTTCTTGTATGTTATTGGTTCTCGTTTAGGTTAGCCTACCGAAAATATCACTTAGAATTTAGACTAGTTGTCATCCAAGGCTATAGAACCCAGTCTCTCCTTCTATTTACCAATAGCTGGAGGGAGAAGAAGATAATTCATACATTTACCAAGGGTATTAGCACGTAAGTGAAAGTAATGGATTCGACTGTAATTCGAACTCGGCTATCCGATTCCTCAATCCCAGCCGCTATCCATCGTGCCTCATATATATATATATATATATATATATATATATATATATATATATATATATATATATATATATATATATATATATATATATATATATATATATATATATATATATATATATATATATAAAATCAGACTAAGATGTGTTAGCAAATATTTCACTTGTAAAAATATAGATGTGGACAGACACACTCTATTTATTCAACAAAAATATCAGAATAATCCAGAACATTTATTGATTTGAACATGGATAGAAAATTGAGTAAGTGCGCAAAAATAGAATGGATCGGAAAACAACGACGCTTCGTCATTTATTTGATTTTTATACCCAGGTGTTCCCAAGAGAACTAGAATTACTGCCACGATTTATTATTGGTGGGAATTAACAACAGCATTCGATATGCAATTAAAAAATTGTAGAACGGCAGACACAGAAAGAAAGCTACAGAAATAACGAGACAAGATATTAAATGAAAGAAAGAAGAAAAGACTAAGCAACAATTGTAAGAAGACAGAATATATGGCCGTTATCAAATCTGATAGCTCAGTTATGTGATCTACGAATTTGACAACCTGTAAGAGTTATAACAAGCAATGGAAAATATGACACAGAAAGTCGCATTGAAATAGCAAAATATCCCTTTCAAAAAATAAACAAAGTAAAAAGAAGAAAATTTCTTTAGCAACAAAGAGTGCTGTAATCTTATCAATCATCCTATATATTAGTGAATGCTGGACAGTTTTCTCACATGAGACACTTTTCTTTGTTTCTAACGGAATTCTTCTGTTTCTCGGAACTACTTAATGATAGAAAAGATATGAATTTTTAGAGAGCCATGATCGCCTATTTCCTGCAAAGATAAGGCACCTAAAGATAATTCATAATTTATCTGAGTAAAAAATTGCTTATTTGTTGAGCGGCATATCAGCTCCTTGTGGGTTATTTAATTCCGAAATTTAATTTTCTTGGTAGCATTCATAATTTTCTTTACAAAAATGCATTGCTGGTATTTTTTAAAAAATGTATTTCTGGTAATTTTGATTTATTTTTTTCCAAAAATGTTATTTCTTTTTTTACTATGAAAAATTATTGCTGTTATTTCTACTACAAAAATGTATCTCTATATTTTCATAGTTTTTTCACCTAGGTTAACTATTTGCCCATAGCTAGAACCCTAACAGGTGGTACCATACAGGATCACAGTGAAACTGGGAATAACAGCATAGAAGTGGTGGTTCCTCAGACCTCAAAACCATCAATCTCCCGATAGGATGTCTTACTGTCGGATGTACTCTGTAAAAAAGCATCTATGGATTTGTCTTGTTTCGGGAAACACCTACCCGAGCCCGTTTTATACGGGGTCTACGGGGAATTTTTGGCCGAGACTACGGGATAGGATATCTCATTAAATTCGGCCTTGTGCCACATCTGACCGCGTGGAGTTGGAGAATCATTGTGGTATTCACTTGACTCACTTCTAGCAGTTGACTACTTCTACGCGCCGCTGGCGAATCTTATATGTGTTGTTCTTGTCTTAATTATTATCTTTCGTTACCAACCTGCGTGTGATTATTCTATTCAATAACCTTCCCTAGGTTAAAACATTAACCATTCGTGCAAATTCTACAATCTACCTAGAATTATATGCATTAAAAGAAGGAGCGACGTAGGAAGGAGGAATAATTTCAGAGAATTTTCCTAACCTCTGATCAATGGCGAGAATCTCTTCTTAGTTTTTATATATTTACTACAATTTTTAGTATACAGTACAAAGCATCTGATGCACTGAATTATGACTGAACTTATTACAACAATATAATATATTTAAATGACACTGCAGCATGGTTTAGCCCCGGACAAGAAAAGTTAGTTTGTCGAGAGTTGTAGCTTTCATTTTAGAAGTAAAGATGGTCTTAATTTTTTACATTTTTTTACTTTTCCCCCTATATGTTGATTTTGTTTTTTGTTATTGTTACTTTTAAGGTTTAAGTATGTTGGGTGTGTATTTAATGCATACTAGTATATTTGAGTAAGTGAAAGTAATATTATAACCCATTAGACAAACACGTGAATAAATATATTTGGGGAGGGGAGGAGGGCTGGCAAACTGAAAAGCTGCCGTGAGTGGCTACACCATTACATTTTTTTCTTCAGATTTAAAAAAAAATCTTTATGAAGCAATTTTATTTATTCGATGTATAATTTCACAAAAGTTCACTAAAATCTTCCGCAGTTTAATTTTTGTTTTTAATTTAACCTAAATTTACTAATAAACTGAACATTTACTTTGTGGCCATTTCTATACTTCAGGTTCTAGACGGTAGCGTAGTTAGAGGCGGAGGTTCGTCCCCAGCGACATTTTTATGGGATCAGCATTTTAAGGTCTGCTGTATAAGCTTGTATTAAAAAAGCACGAAAAGTTACTTTGTAGAAAGTTGAAGTTTTCATTTTAGAACTGAAGATGGTGCTAATTTCTTACACTTTTGTTACTTTTTCCTCAGTCTATTGATTTTGCATTTTATTTAACTGATGCTTTTAATGTTTAACTACGTTCTGTGTGTATTTAAAGTATACTAGTATAATTGAGTATGTGAAAGTAATATTACAATAGTACACAAACTAGTGTATATAAATGAGTTAACGATATATAACTCAGGAATTGCAGCAGAACATATTTACACGAAGAGGAGAGATACATTGAAAACACTTTCAAGCTTCTTCAGTACCCTAAATATTTTATGTTCAATGCGAAACAATAGGCTCATAAAATATTCCAAAATAAAAAAGGTCCCTCCGTACAAAACCAATTAATTAAACAACCAACTCTATGACTACTACAATTGAAAAAAGAACTTATCAAAACGCAACATAACCATTGTTACTACTACATCTAAAAGAATAAAAGGCTTAGTCAATACTAAACAAAGCAATATGCTAAAACTTGAAGGAGGAATTTACTTAGGTGAGATCACTAAAAACAGCGGCATAGCATGATGAAAAATACGCTAAACTTGACGAAAAGAAAATTTTAGTGTCTAAATGTTTATGTTATTATTAAGAGGAAAGAACAAAGTATATTTTAAATTATTTTTTAAAATTTCTCCCTCTTTTTAGAACATTCTAAATTTTGATTGAAAAACCTTGTTTCTCTTCGTGTCCAGTAGAACTAATAAGTAACATATAAAATTTTAGCGGTTTTTTTTTCTGTATGACAGACATTCATTTTGAAAATCTTGCAAAAATAAAAATAATTGTCGTATTTTAATGAAACTTTCAGGAACTATTCACAAATGATGGAACTTATAACAAATATGTTTTCTTTTTTAAAGACATGGCAAAAAATGTTTTTCATATGTATTAGCACCCCCCCCCCCAGCTAATTGTACGAAAACTCTATAATTTCAATTTTGGGCAGATTAGTGATTATATTAGTTAAAAGCACAAGGGTTTGAGGAAACCAAATCATGTTTTTATTTTTTTTTAGTTGGAACACCTCTACCTGAAAATCATCTCTGAATTGTAACATGCAAAACTCAATAAAACAAAAATATTATTTAATTTCAAAAGCTTTTAATTCATCTCATTTATTTTAATGAACATGGACAATATTGTCTGAAAGCAAAAAGATATTTCAATGAAAAATAAATTTTTAAAACAATTATTTGTTATATATGAAATACTTTATTAATTTACATTAAATGTTGTTAATTTTACTAAAATTAGGCAAACGTTTGTACGATTTAAAGAATGTGGTTATTAAGTAGATATATATTTGCAGATTATAATTTCCAAAGCTTATTACAAACTAACGAACACCAGTATATAAAAAAATAATTTGTGTCTATAAATCTACTACAAATCAAATCTACGGAAGACCGGAAGTATCATGCGTGAAATAAAAAACATCGCGTGGATTGAGATTCTGTCTAGTATTTAACTTAATTACTGAATTTTTAACACAATTATTTGTTATTTCTTTAATTATAATAGATTTTTACATTTAAGTTGTTAAAATATTATAAAATTAGTTAAAAGCAGCAAATAAGTTTCGTGAATGTCCTTATTTTTGCGAGACACACGTGGAGAAGTTAATTTGACTTTTCAATTTCAACTGAGAAGGGTACCTACAAGTATTAGTGCCATGAAATTTAAATTTGTATTTTATGTACAGTTCTGATACATTTTCATAAGAAAGTTACCTATAAATTAATTAGATAGCTTTCTTATGAAATTTAATCTCACTCTCAACAGTCTTATTTTAATTTCTTTATAATGTATTTTCCATAAAGCATCGTAAAGGTGAAAGCTAAGTATAAAAAAATAGAGCGCTGAAAGTTTTCCTTTAAAATAACGAGGTAAATAATTTGTTCACTTAAATCTAAATAATTTCACTTCTCTCCTTCCGTAGAATAAATTATCCCCACGTAAGCTGTCAATACGTCAAGAAAATGTCTTTCAACACCTCTCAAGTGACGCGAAATGTTATGACCTGCTTTGTTTTATTTTGAAATTACAACTTTTCGGCGCAGAAACTAAGTAATGCTTGTTTCAAAATATTTTAAATAAACATTATAATTTCTGATTTTCTTAAAATAAGTTTTGAAAATATTATAATTGATTTTTAAAAGAATTTCAAACTGAGATTACATTTTTTTATAAAATAGAAAAAATGGTTGACGTGATTATCTGTCAATATTGCTGACTAAAAAAAAACAAGATTTTACCAAACATTTTGGACGTGCTATGAAAGACTAAAAAATCTAAAAAGTACCCCGAAATACTTTGATTTTTCCTCTTAATAATAACATAAACATTTAGACGATAAAGGTTTGATTTCGTCAAGATTGGTGTCTTTTTCTTCATGCTATGGTCTTTTTTAGCGATCTCGCGGATGTACCTAAATTTACTCGATCACCTGTAATAATTGTTACAAAAATACATAGGAGAAAACTCAAGCAAACTGAATAAAAGAGTATATGAACAGAAAGGGGTAATTTTACAAAACAACACATCGAATACATTAGTTGCTCAGCGTAACGAGAGTGACCAAAATTTTTACATAAGAAATGCTACTCTGATCAAAGGAGAAAACACTTCATTAGGAGTTCTACAGAGTGCCTTGATCGCAAGGCCATCCAGAGTAAATTTACGCACGGGCTGTTACAACATTTCACTATTCCTGGGATCACAGTGTGGGGTATCTAATGACAAAAGTTATAGAAACAAAAAAGAAAAAGTTTCTAAATGAAATCGGCCAGATTATATATATATATATATATATATATATATATATATATATATATATATATATATATATATATATATATATATAATAAAATTCACAACATCTGTCGTTCGAGCGCATGTGTAGACGGACCAACAAAGCAAATTTAGTCGGATGAAGTCCAAAATGATGAAATGATGTACACACACACACAAAAAAAAACTTTTTCTACTTTGTCATACAATTCCCCCATATATACATGGAGTATCGAAAATACTTTCACAAACTTCGGGGGCGGGTTCCTCCCACCAAAACAAGGACAAAAATCTATATAAACATATGTCCTCAAATCCTTCGTCTTTGAGTTATTAATTTTAAAGTAAGTTTAGGGAAGATGGCAGATGGCACAGTGTTGCCATGTAGACTAGGTTATACTTGTAGCTAGTCTTTCTTCAACATTTAACGTGTATAGTAGTGAGTTAACAGAGAAGTGTTCCGTTTATGGCGAGATATTCATATCGTGAGCGGGCAGATATTATTTTTTTCATGCGGCCGCACGAATGGTAATGGACGCGTGGCTGCATGGCTGTATCAGATTGCGCTTCCAGACTGAAGGTTATCGAGTCAACCAATCTTTCCTGCTGTTTACCGCCGCGTTGTTGAGACAGGAAGCGTGGCAGTACAATTCCGCTCGTACGCCTGACCACAAAGAACACATTCTACAGGCTGTAGGAGACGATCTAAGTATTAGCAAACGTCAAGTGGCCCTAGCATGTCCCACATCTCATTGTACCGCACGGAGCGGACTTCAAGAGCTGCTCCTGTATCCATATCATTTGCTATGTGTGCATGGTCTTTTGCACTCTGATCACCACGGGATAACTTTTGCCGATGGTTTATTGCACAAACACCCAATACGTTTTTTTTTATCTCTTCACTCTTGTTTAATTATGTTGCGGCATTTGGGAAAGATGTAATAACAAATTTACACAACCAACATTTGTGGGCGGATCTAAATCGTCATGTTACAAAACAGGCTAGACACCAGCATCAGTTTACGTTTAATGTATGGGCTGGAATTGTAGGTGACTGTCTGGTAGGTCCAGATGCTCTCGCAGCATGTCTTACAGGAACTGTCTACAGGGACTTTATTTCGAACACACTTCCACACCTGCTAGAGCATGTACTCCTGCTAATACGAATACGCATGTAGTTTATGCATGATGGGGCTCCAGAATATTTTAGTCACATTGTTCGCGATTCACTGTCTGATATATCCAATGAATGGGAGGACCGGTTCTATGGCCTGCAAGTTTTTCCGACTTCAAAGATTTGGATTTTTATCTGTGGAATTAACAAAAACAATTGATGTATGCAGCACATATTTCTAATGAAGATACGCATCATCAACGTGTTATGCGGGCCTGCGAAACCATTCGAGACCGTGTGGGAGTATTTGAAGGATTCACCAGTCAATGATCCGAGGGTGCATGCGTGTAGAAGCAAGCGGGGAACATTTATGAGTCTCTGTGTACAACGATGGCCTTTTGGACATATGTTTATATGGACATTTTGCCTTGTTTTGTTGTCAAGAACCCGCCCCAAAGTTTGTAAATGTATTCTTGGATTGTACATTAAACAGCGTTTTCCCTAAACTTTAAACAACTTAATAAATCAAAAACGAAAGTTTTCGGGACATATGTTTATATGGACTTTTGTCCTTGTTTTGGTGTGCGGTACACGCCTCCAAAGTTTGTAAAAGTATAATTGATACACTATATATATATATATATATATATATATATATATATATATATATATATATATATATATATATATATAAGAGAAAGAGAGTCATTATGAAATATATTGTATTTTGTGTGGCGCCCAGGTGTAGGCGGAGGAGCTGGAAACTCAAGGAGTGCCGCAGGCAGAACACACTCTGCGCCAGGCTGTATACATTCTAACCACGTGATTGAGGTTACTGTCTTTTTATCTACTACATTTCGGCAATTCAAGTCTTGGTAACCATTGAAGATTATGAAAAAGGGGAATAGGTTTTCTGTTTAAATGCTTATGATGAATGAGGCGTGAATAAAAATGGTGGTAGTGACTGGGAATTATGCAGATAAAGAAGATATTAAATGTTTCACATTTGAATTGAATTGAACATGTTAACATTGAAGTGTTAAGCGTAGACTTCACGTGGGAGCTGGTCCCCAAAAAGCAGTAGTTCTTGGGAAAATAGCTGTCTGTCTTAGAATACGGGGGATATTAGGGCGATTCGAGTCCTTGGAAGAAGCGGGCTTGTCCTAGCTGTCAAGACCTGAAATGGTTGAAAAAAAGAATGTTGATTATCTGAGTCTTTGCCATGGATAGTATATCGATAGGCTTTCGACGTTATACCTGTGGAAAGAGGCTGCTGATTTGAAAACAAGTCAGTCCCCATTAGACACCATTAAAGATTTTTAACTCAAGGCTAGAAAGTAAGGTTTGAGTAGTTCCTGCTCAGATATGGCAACAATACCGCGTTTTTAGTCTAACCACGCACTTGTAATGAAAAAGTAAGTGCTTTGTGAACCGGTAAAGGAACCGATATAATGAGCTCGCCCTGTTTATGAATTTTACAATATCTGACCCCTTAAATCAGTGATTCACAAAAGTGGGCGGTACCCCAGTGGGGTTGATGGAAAGATCCAGGAAGTGGCGAGAAAAATGGGTATCCAGAGGGTGACTCTGCACACCTGGACCATAACATACACCGCACACACATTATACCTCAAGTATATCTTTACAGTTTATCCCATTTATATAAAAATTATTATGGCAAATACTAACATTTAGTCCTGGGTATGACGATAAACTACATGTGACAGCAAGCCTCAGATCGGAAGATGTTTCGAAGAGAGTGGAACCACCTCTTAATTGCTATTGTTCCAAGAGCCACTCTGATACGGGATGGTAGCACCTGTTAGGTCCAAGCTATGGGCAAATATTGAACACCCGAACAAAAACGAAACCCTATGAAAGTCTAGGAATATATTTTTGTGGTAAAAATACCAGCAATACATTTTATTTGTAGTTGAATCCTTAAAATTATGTTCAAAATATTTAGATTCCGGCATTAAATAACCCATAGAGGTTTCTATGCGATTAAACAAAATAAACCAGAATACCAAAAGGAAATAACTTGTTCATGACATTAGTCCATATTTTATCCTACAATTTATTAAAGAAATCAAGCTGTATTCCAATATATAAGTAAAAGAAAACCTACAACATAAAACACATGTATCACCGCCTCTTAATAATTACGTCCACACTAAATGTATATGCACAAAAGCTGAGTATTATCTACCATGCTTCCAACTGTGAAAGCAGAATAACATATATCATATTTATATTACTTCAACACTCCCAAAAAATTGAATTTCGCCATTAAATGACCCATAAGGAGTTGATATGCCGTTAAACAAATAAATTATAAAACAAACAATGTACTTATTTGACATGAAACACTAGCACGAATAAAATTCAATCAAAGTTTGAATATGCATTTGGTGGGGATGTCAGGGCAACTGGGCGGCAACCCCAAAATATTTGGGGACCACTGCTTTAAGTAACTCTTCTCATTTATTACTACATATCGTGTATTTTATATGGAGAAAAATGACAACCCCCACAATTATTACGACTATCCTTGTATTAGCAACGTAAATATAAATTCTTATCTGGGCTTTTTGATTTTAAGGTTGAATAACTTTTTAAAGATAATCTTTTATTTACCTATGGGAGAAAGGAAAATTATCTTTTTCGCTAAATGTACGTTTTCCCTTGATGAACTTCGATATGAAGAAAAAATGTCATAAGTCAAGTGATTGGAGCGGACAGCGGTATTTATTGGAAATACCTAAGAGTCGCAAGGATTAAGAGAAAGAATGGAAGATAGATAGATAAGTATATATATATATATATATATATATATATATATATATATATATATATATATATATATAGAGAGAGAGAGAGAGAGAGAGAGAGAGGGAGCGAGAGTGAGAGAGTGAGAGAGAAGTGGTGGAGGTAACAAATTTGTTTAAAATTCTGTCAAATCAAACCGACTCCCTTGTTAAAGAATAATTTCTCTCTTACAGCTACATCGATTTTACATGGACGTTGAACCTAACAATCTCCTTGTCATTGTAAAAGCTCGCCGTCATGACTCGGGAGTTTACTCATGATAAGATGTCTTCCGCCATACCAAAGTTGGAAAGACTTGCATTTTCTTAGATGTGTCTACTGATCAAACTTAAGAGATAAGAACCAGATTAGGGTAAAAAAAACAACAACAACAAAAATATTTCTGTTAATTCATTCCAAATAATGTAATGTTACTTATTGCAAATATTAGATCACCGTAAGAAACAAAATTTGTTTAGTCTGTCTCGCAACAGCTCTAACCTTAAATGAAAAATTACCAAGCATCAGGGAGTTGTTCGCATTTCGTTCACGCGAATGATATTCGAGGTACTTACAAAGAACTTTTTTAGAATTTAAAACAAATAAAAAAAAATCTTTTTTTTTACTTGTTTTATCGGAATTAGCGCTAATGAAAACCACACACTTAGAAATAACGCACCCGAGTTTCCCACATTTAGGGCGATAGCAAAGGTCAACTCAACCGGAGTGCCATTGAGTTCGCCTTTTATTGTTGAATATACAGAGCGTTCATAAATTAGCTGTAAACTTTTAAATATTCATGAAAATGAAGAAATGAAAATAAGTCTACACCGTTTGTTTGTTATCTCTTTCCTGACTTCGAACATAATAGATGTGACCAGTTTCATGAGACGTGACATCTCCTAGTCTGTGTTGACAGCAGCTGGTGCCACGAGCATAGCGTTTATTTTCAATCAAGGTGTCAGAATCGGCCATTACAATGATCACTTTACATCTAAATGATCCGGGAGTAAGTATGTTACAATTTTGCGCATGCTGCGTAACATTATGTTAAATTGTCTTGCATTTATGGCCTGCTAAATGTGTTCTCTAATGTATTACCATAAACACACACACATACACATACATACATACATACATACATACATACATACATATATATATATATATAATGGATAAATAATATTGTTTTATCAATCATACTAATACTATCGTAACAAAGACAAACTATTCATATAAAATATTCATCCACTGATTTCGATCAAACACATCCCTTTTCATCTCGCATACAAAGTCAATAAGATGAATCACCTATTTTGAACACTCGTCCATCACATAAAACGGAATTATTGATGCACTAAACAGATACTGGTCTCCATCAAATGAACGCGCAAAAGAGCGACTGAGGGTGGCGGTCTTCGAAGAGCCACAGAAACGTGACATAATCACCAACTGCCAACCTCATATCGCTGATACTCGAACCAGAAAGCCAACGACCAACCTCGAGCATTAAATAGTAATATCTCCGTTTTCTTTTGATCCGCTCGTTCCGATGACTCTTTTGAGATTGAACTGTAGTTTTCAGTTCAAAGAACTTTCATGTTGTTTTGCGTCCCTACTTTGAATTATCGACGCAAATATATACGTTATTTTTTTTAATTATTTTGAATAATGTCTTCGAAGTTGTTACTTGGAAATACAGTTTCGATCGGTTAATTGTGTGATTCTAATATAATATTTGGAATATCATATAAGAGTGTCTTTGGTCCTGGACATTAATTTTCCTTTAAGTTGGACTTTTTTATGAATAAATATAGAGAAATAGAATTAATATCCTGGGTAAGAAGGTGGACAAAGAGAAAATAAAATGGTAAAAACAGATACTATTACACAAGCAGAAACAGGAATGATGTTTACGCATGCGTCTATGGTGTTTATCCGTACACCTGCAGAACCAGGGAGATAGATTTAGATATACGAGGTTTGATTAAAAAATTATCGGGGTTTCTGCTGTGGTAAAGGAGCTAAAGTACACGGAGTGAAGCCGCTTGGTACAGATTGATATCGAACTCTGTTGCGCATGCACACTCAGTTATAACATTCTCGCTCACTTCCTTTTTTATAGCAGAAAAGTTCGTAGAGATGTTTCCTCATAGGGTTTGCATCGGTTTTTGGACAAGTACAATATTCCCCAGGTCAGACAACCACCATCTTCCACAAATCTTATCCCATGTGATTTTATCTCTTCAAAAATCAAATCCCAAGATTTCAAGACATCGAGGAAACCCAAGAGGATGCGTCGAGGTAGCTGCTTGCTATTCCGAAAAAGGAGATGCAGGATTGCTTCCATCATTGGAAACAATCGTTGGATAAAATGTGTAGCTTCAGAAGGTGACTTCTTTGAAGGAAATTAAATGCCGAATTAATATGTGCAGTAGTATTTTTATAGTACCAGTCCCGATACTTTTTGATTTCCATTTGTAATAAAATGACCAAATATTGTGAGGGGTGGCGGTGGTGGTCTTCTGGGGCTAGTTGAGAAATTGTCAGCACCTCCTCATATCTTTATCTGTGCTCATACATATATACAAATATGTATAAACATATGCATTGGTCATCGAATGAAATTAATCACTTATATAAAACACATGAATTTGTTTAATGCTGAGGTTTTTAGGTCGTATTCTTTAAAATAAGTTCAGGGTTAATATTACTGATTATTCCTGATTGTAATACAATTTATCTCATTCACATGGACCCAGATAGATACTAAACATATGGTAGAGACCTGAACGCATCGTGATATTGTAAATAAGACATTAAAATATTATGAGTCACAAGAGTAAACGTAGAATTAACTACTCTTATTGATGGAAGAGTAATTAAATTTGTCCAAAAGAAATTTATTTTTATATATATTTTAATCGAATTAATCCCAAGAAAGCACCAAGACACAAAAGAGCTCCTGGGTGTGGGAGAATTAGCAGAAACGTTACTAAGGAGTGAGAACAACAGAAGAGTAATCAGGAAGATAGTCGTAACAATTGACATTGCATTTTAGTTTTTGAAGATCAAAGTTGTCTGGATAGCATGTAGCATGAAGAGAGTTCCACAAGCGAAAAGTGTAGAAAAGAAATTTCAGTATATAACTTACGATTACATCTCGCCAATTCAACTGTAAATTGATAAGACCTTGTTGCCAGTCTTGTACTACGCTTATATTCATAAAGTCTAGGTACCATAGCGAAGAACCCATCCGAACAATTACCATGAAAGTATTTATAGTAAAGGCAATGTCATAATCCTTTGGCACGAACTAGAGGTTTCCGCTTGACGTAACAGTTAATCCAAAGATATACACCAAGGTTTTCAAATATTACCACACTAGTTCGACTATGTTAACAGGCCAATCTTTTAACGCTGCAGTGTCTTCATCAATGAGAAACCTTTTCGTTACACAGAAGGTGATTTTTTAAAATATTTCACTGAGTGTTATATTAGCTATGATATGGGTCTTTAGCGAAGTAATATATATTTTAGATAGTCAGTGTTCCATTGATTTTTATCAGATTTCCTATACCATTGCTTCTGATGCAACACCAAACAATTAAACAGAATTTTACTGTCTTGTATATTTCGGATTGTTTTCTTGTACAAATTAGTCTCTGGGCCTGATCTCTTTTAGTTTAGGTTTGATGAAGTACTTATTAATCTCAAGAATTAGATTCATAGCTTTTACCAATTCTTGGGCATTTTGTTTTAAATATCGTCTAAAAAAAGCATACACTACCTAATTTTCCAAGGTTTTTGTTTTCAAACTGACTTCAACATTTTACTATTTCAAGAATAAATCCAAATAAAATTGATATATTTTGTATTAGATACACTGAATGGAAAACATATTCAAACCAGAATTCTAATCATGAATCACTACAAAGAAAATATGCATTTTTTACTGTATTCGACAAGTGAATGGATGGATGGCTGGCACTCATATCCGAGGTGCCCGTCTACTAGGGCGGCTGACTAATTTCTGTTGTTGACGCCTGCTCGGGCACATTTGTGTTTCTTCAACACCCACAGAGTCCACCTGTGTTTTATACTGCAACTATACTGAGCGGGCATTAGTTACAGTTTATGGGAGAGAGCGTGTTATCTAGTGTAATCAGCAATCTGAACAAGCCTAGCACACTAAAACCCTCAGTCACGATGAATTGTGACTTCCTGTTAACACAATTCGATAAGAAAAAACTGTATAAAAATTGTGTAATATTACAAAGAAGGCTACTCAATGAATAAAA
>OZ038486.1:112342252-112369752 GCA_964036315.1 Acanthosepion esculentum | reverse complement strand
CCTAATTGCCCGCGTTTTCCGGTTACAGCTGTGTAAGCTTATGGATTTAATCCTTAAAGGGTAAGCCTTCGGACGCATTAAGTGTCATATTTATACAGTGGAATGGCAGAAACGTGGTTTGCCTCATGCCCACATTCTGCTGTGGTTCAACGATAAGGTTGACGTAAACAAAATAGACGATTTTATTTCTGCTGAAATTCCGGATCCTGCGCTGGTTCCTTTGCTCCACGAAATCATTAAAAACAATATGATACACGGCCACTGTTGCGCGAATTACGAAAAAAGGTCATGCTGGTCAAGCGGCCCCACTTGCGCAAAGGGTTACCCCGTAAGTTTATCTCAGAAACGCAGACTGCGACGGATGGTTACCCACTGTACAGACATAGAAGCCCCGATGAGGGTGGCAGAAATGTGGCAGTTAAAGCGCACGCTCTGGACAATCGTTGGGTGGTGCCTTATTGCCCGCTGCTGTCCAAGATTTTGGAGCCCACATAAAAGTTGAATACTGCCACTCGGTTAAGTCAATGAAGCACATATGCAAGTACGTTAATAAAGGCAGCGATCTGCCGTTTTCGGTATCCGGCCTGGCAATTGCGTTGACGAGGTGGCCGATTACGTGGCTGGACGCTACCTCAGCAGTAGCGAGGCCTTTTGGCGAATTTTCGGATTCCCCATACACCAAAGGGCTCCAGCCATTGTGCAGCTTGCTGTTCACTTAGAAAATGGACAGAGGATGTACTTCACCGAACAAAACGCCCAGCAGGTTGCGGAAAACCCTAAAGGCACAACCCTAACGGCTTTCTTTAAATTATGCTCAAGAGATGCTTTTGCCAAAACATTGATATACCCCCAAGTGCCGTCCTACTACGTGTGGTCAAACAACCGGTGGGTTCGGCGAAAGGCTGGCGACCCTGTCGAGGGTTATCCGGATGTAAGGTCTAACTCTTGTCTTGGACGCGTTTATACTGTGCCCCCGCAGACAGCAGAAGTGCTTTTATCTCCGCCTTCTACTTCATGAAATTCCTGGGCCAACGAGTTTCACAGATATTCGCACTGTCAACAGCATAGACCGCCAGTCTTATAGAGAGGCATGCTTCCGTTTGGGATTGCTTGAAGACAACTTCCAATGGGATGCAGCCATGGCGGAGGGTGAACTTCTCAGAACTTTAACAAGGCTTCGAACGCTGTTAGCCATTTTGCTTTTGCGATGCGAACTAAGCGATCCTCTGTCGCTCTGTCTAAAGTAGAGAGAATCCATGTCAGAGGATGTTCTGTTCTCCGTTCAGCGTAACAGCACAGGAGTTGAATGCGGTTTCACTGACTTCATATTCAACAGAGCGCTGGTGGCCCTAGAAGATGTTGTTTTCGAACTGGGAGGTACCTCTTTACCAACTTACGGTTTACCACCACCGCTCAGAGACGGTTTTGACATTGTACCAACTGAGTTATTGCGGGAAACATCCTACTCTATCGAGGGGCTGAACGCATACATTACCGAAAACGAGCCCAAACTTCTACCTGATCAGAGGGTTGCTTTCACTACCATAACAGACAGGGCAAACGGCTCCAGTGGAGGTATATACTTTTTAGATGCGCCCGGAGGAACTGGCAAAACTTTTGTTACTAAATTAGTCCTGGCAGAGATACGTGGTCGTGGGAAGATCGCTATTGCGGTCGCATCTTCCGCGATTGCTGCAACGTTGCTACCGGGAGGTAGAACCGCTCATTCGGCTTTTAGGTTGCCGTTTGATCTATGCCGGTCACAAACTGCTCTCTGAAACATAACAAAGAATCCGCCACAGGCTGAAGTTCTGCGGAGATGCAAACATAGTTTGGGATGAGTGCACGATGGCACACAAGGACGCCCTTGAGGCACTTGACCGAAGTCTCCAAGACATCCGCGACTCCTCCGACCCCATGAGTGGAGTAACCCTTCTCCTCGCAGGCGACTTTAGGCAGACTCTACCTGTTATTCCTAAAGGTACACGCGCTGACGCTGTCCGCGCCTGCCTGAAGTCGTCTGCCCTTTAGCGCCACGTGGAGACTCTTAAACTGAGCACGAAAATGCGTGCCTACTTGAATGTGGACTCCAGATCCGATGACTTCTCACGGGACCTTCTTGCTCTTGGGGAGGGAAAAGGCCAACTTACGCACAGGGTTTTGTGCAGATAGATCAGCTTGCCACCACTTTTGAATCACCGGATGAATTGATGAATGTAGTCTTCTACAACCTATCCACTAATTTTGCCGATGCTGATTGGCTTGCTGGGAGGGCCATATTTTCACCGAAGAACTGTACAGTTGATTCCATCAACCTTAAACTGTTGGATTGCAATTCCCGGGCAATGTCATGTTTGTAAGTCCATCGACAGAACTTCCGACCCATCTGAATTAGCTGAGTATCCCATAGCAGTTTTGAACTCACTTCAGCCGTTCGGACTCCCACCTCATATTCTTCGGCTCAAAGTTGGTGCTCCGCTTATGCTAATCAGGAATTTGCTACCACCTAAACAGTGCAACAGGACTCGCCTCATTATTAAATCCCTTTCTCCGAACCTGATTGAGGCGACCATTGCAACTGGCTGAGGCAAGGGGGAAGTCGTTCTGATTCCCAGGTTGCATCTTCTTCCGTCAGACGCAAGCATACCAATCAACTTTCGTCGCTCACAATTTTCCGTGAAGCTTTGCTTTTCTATGTCCATTAACAAATCACAAGGACAGACGCTTAGCATCGCAGGTCAGCATTTACGTGAGCAGTGATTCTCTCACGGCCAACTTTACGTTGGGTGTTCACGAGTTGGGTCTAAGGACAGGGTTTTCATGTACTCTCCCAACAACTGTGCTAGAAACAAAACCTTCACAGAGGTCCTGTAGACAACATGCCCAGTAGCGTTTAAGCGCCATGCACACATATGCAGTCTGATTGCATGACAATTTTTTTGTTTGTCATATTGGTTTTAACGTTAGGTCGTCGTAGTCTCCACTTGCCATTACTAAGACATCTTTGTAAAGGTTAGCCAGCTCTTTTGCTGCCTTCTGACTTTCATACCTTCACCCGCCATCATCGCGTTTGTTTGTAAACCTCACCGTATTCAGTTGCAACACAAGCTGCTAGACACATGAACACCGGCATTAGACATGATTGCTCCACTAAAGTTCCGGTTTCATTAACAGTTGATCGGAGCACCTGCAGTTCGTACCAGTGCATACAAGCACATTCACACTTGAGAAGATTCGGAGTTCGTTTACTTGTCACAAAAGTCGAGTGCGTCTACGAGATTCAGGCTTCTGCTTCCATATACACTTTACGGCTGCCATGGGTGAAACATGTCAGCCATACGGCTCTATTGTTTTGTTTGTAGTCGTGTAAAATAAAACTAAAAACACACGACAAATACGGCGACCCCGGTCGGTTTTCATAAGCTTTCAACCGTGATGTTGACTGCGACTGAAGAGAAGGCACTTCTCCATTGCAATTGAGGCGCTCGGCCGTACGGGGACCCCGGTCCGGTTTAATGAGCTCTCAGCCGTGATGTTGACTGCGACCGAAGAGAAGACACTTTTTCATTGGAATTGAGGCGCTCGGCCGTACAGCGACCCCGGTCCGGTTCCATGAGCACTCAGCGTGATGTTGACTGCGACTGAAGAGATGGCACTTCTCCATTGCAATTACGACGCTCGGCCTTACGGCTACCGCCGATGCGGTTTTAAGGGCTCTCAGCCGAAATGTAGATAGTGACAGATCAGAATAAAGGAAGTTATATCCCAGAAATATTCATACCATTACACGTCACTGTTCGCTCTTCTCTCGGTTTTACGGTTCTGTTTTCTTGTCGTGACAGCGCCGTCCTTGGGGCATAAGATGCAACTTTTAGTTAGAGAAGTGGTTTCTTTGTGATTGCGCACGGCACATACTTTATGTCTATGGCTCCCTCACGGCACGTTTTCCCTTCAATCCCTATGTATGTTGCAGCTGAAACGTGGTTTCTTGACGACTTACCACAAGTGCTTCCAGTAATGCTTAACGGTCGAATTGGTTAAAGCAGTAAATGCTGCCAGCATTTACTCACAGATGTCTTAGTAATGGCAAATGATTGGTGCTACAACGTTACTTCCTTCGATACTTTCGAATGCTTGGGCCTGTATGATGTCTGCTAAAACTTTGTGTGCATTGCGTTTCAATGTTTTGTAGAAACTTTCTTCCTGTCGACTTACATTTGTTAAATATATTTTGCCTGAGAAAACCAGCGACTTGAAATTTAAAGAGGCGGTTCCATCATTAACAGGACTCTTTAGTTCAAAAACATCACTGTTCCACAAGCGTTGGAAATGCATGAATCTCACCCGCAAAGAAGACGAAGATTATACTACTTTCGCGAGTGTAGTCAATAAACAATGCGATGACTTCAAATTGGCAGAGTTTAGCGCCAATAATTTTATATGTCTGATGTTTTCCAGGGTTTGATTTCAGCGAAAGACGCAACAATACGTCGTAGGGTACTCAACAAGCTTGAAAACGATCCCGGCGTTTCTTTACAGCAAGTTACCGAGGATTGCCAACGTTTCGTGAGCGTCAGAGAGGATTCGAAAAATATTGAACAGAGTGGCGTAGCTCACATTAAAAAATACGCCAACGAATAATTAAAAAGGGTCAACTAAAAATAAAGATACTTTTCCGTCAAGGCCATGTTTCGGGTGTGGTCAATTACATTGGCATAGAGATCGTCCTTTTAAAGATAAATGTTTTAAATGCGATAAATTAGAACGCAAAAGTTCCCACTGCAGCATTAAGAACAAGACAAAAAAAGTTTTATAAAAATTACCAAGTTTGATGAACCAGAAAGTCGTAACATCAGGAAATATATTGAAGTGCAAATATTTAACAAAAATATAAGGCTACAGTTTGATTCGGGTTCAGACTTATCCATAATTAATTATCAAACATGGAAAAAAATGGGTACGCCGACTTTGTTAAGAACGAACGGAATAGCTAAAAGTGTAACTGGCGAAACTATTAAGTTTATGGGCGAACTTATAACAAACGTGTCATTCAAAGGTAAAACTTTAAAACAAAAGGCGTTTATTATGAAGAATACGGGTAATTTGTTCGGGACTGGTTGGTTAGAACAGTTTCAACTTTGGGATATGCCTATAAACTTATTATATCAAAAAGTCAAAAATCTGACTGACGAAGCAGAAAAGTTGAAAGGTGAACTTAAAAAAAAATTCTCGACGTTTTCAGTGGAGAACTAGGAAAACGCACAAAATGTCTGCTAAGTTTGAGTTAAAACCAGACGTAAACAAATCTAACATTCCACTTGCCTCGTTAAATCAAATTGACGAAGAGTTGAATCGACTTGAGGAAATGGGAGTTCTGGCAAAGGTTGAATATATTGAATGGGCATCTCCCACAGTTTATATTAAAAAAAGAAAGGAAATTCGTGTATGTGCTGACTTCTCTACGGGGCTGAACAGCGGCCTGAAGAATCACCATTATCCCCTTCCAAGTCCAGAGGCGATATACGCTAAGCCCAGTGGAGGAAAATATTTTTCTAGGATTGATTTAAGCGACGTATATTTACAAATACCCGTAGGCGATAAACACCCACAAAGGTTTATACAAATTTTTCAGACTTCCGTTTGGGGTTAAGGTCGCTCCTTCCATTTTTCAACAGGTCATTGACACGATGGCAGGTGTTCATGAGAATCCAGGATTACAGATTCAAATTAAAAGACGAGAAGTGTGAGTTTTTCTTAGAGAGGATTAAGTGCTTGGAGCAAATAATTGACATAGACGGAAGACGTCTCGACCCAGATAGGGCAACGGCAATAAGGAATATGGCATCACCAGAAAATATGTCGGCTCTTCAAAGTTTTTAGGTCTTGCCAATTATTACAACGTTTTTGTCCCAAGAATGCACAGTTTGAGAGCTCCACTTAATGAATTATTGAGAAAAGATAAAGAGTGGTTATGGACAACTAAATGCCAGGAAGCATTTGAGAAAATAAAGGAGGTCCTTACATCAAATCTGTTGCTGACTCATTGCGATCCAAACCTTGACATCACTGTAGCCAGCGATGCTAGCTCCAACGGCATCGGGGCGTGCATTTTACAGTTTAAAGGAGGGTTCGGTAAAACAAATCGCCCATGCATCTAGGATGCTATTACCAGCTGAAAGCGGTTACTCGCAAATAGAAAAGGAAGCCTTTGGAATCATTTTTGCGGTGACTAAATTTCATAGATTTATTCATCGAAGGTACTTTTTGTTGCAGACGGAACATCGTCCACTTCTTACTATCTTTCTATAAAAAAGGGGTCTGCCAAATATACTGCTAATAGACTGCAAAGATGGGAACCATTCTCCTCAATCCACTAAAATCTGTCATGCAGACGGGTTGTTGAGGGCGAAATAAAAAGTACCTTGTGCAATACTGTCAGGGAACTTCCTGTAACAATTGATGAGATAATAGACAAAGTGTCCGATGATGAGTTCATAGAGGACAAACTAAATATTAAAGATTAAAATATCTCGGATGTTTACTCACTCTGTAACGACATATTAATGTACGGAGAGAGAGTAGTAATCCCATCTACAATACAGAAAAGAACATTAAAGGAATTAAAAGTTGGAAATCCGGGAACTTCAAGAATGAATAGTCTGATGAGGAGTTACGTCTACTGAACCAACATGGACAAGGATATTGAAAACACTAAGATCGTACAAAGGGTGTGCTTTGGTGGCTAAAGCAACCCCGATAAAATTCAATCCATGGCCTAAAACCGACAGTCCGGATACACATTGATTTTGCTGGTCCACTTGATGGGTTTGACAGTTATTTTAAGTGGCCAGAAATATTGAAATGTAAGAAGCCGACCGCGGAGGTGACAGTAAAGTTTTTGCACGAGCTATTTTCCCGTTTCGGAGTTGTTGACTGTATCGTAACAGACAATGCCACATAGTTCACATCCTGTGAATTTAAGGATTTTTGTCAGTCATTCCTGATCGAACATATTATCACGTTGCCATATCACCCAAGAGGTAATGGACAGGCAGAGCGTTTTGTGGACACTTTCAAGGGAGCACTGAGGAAGGCGATAGATACTCCCAGCGATACGGCTATACAGCAGTTTTTGCAGGTCTATCGTGTAACTCCTAATAGCAGTGCTTCATTTGCCAAGACGCCAGCGGAGGTCATGTTTGTCAGGAAAATAAAATCGGCATTTGACAAATTCCTTCCGAGTGAAACAAAAGCGTGAAATAGGAATAAAGTGCTTAAGAAACGCTTTAAGATCGCTGAAAAGTTTTCTTTTTCGTGTTTTGGGGAACAATAAAACTCACTGGGGGATAGGAACAATAGACAAATTCGTAACGTGATTTACATGGTTCAGGGACCGAACTTTATACATAGACGTCATGTAAACCAAATTAGAAAACGGTATGGAAGCGTAGTCGACAGGGATCCCATAGGAGATGACGCGATGATCGTCGTCTTTGACACGTTTGAATTTCCAATACCGCAATCACTGCCAGAGCTAAGAAGACCCAAAAGAAAAAGAAAATTTACGGAACCTTTAGAAATTAACCTGAAGAAAACGATATTGAATATCTTTCATTTCATATCATGTCTACAGAAAAAGTACAAGAATGAGTAAAAAAAAAACAACTACTCACTCAAGAAATTTGATTTACCAGAAAATCATAATACGCATTGGATTATTGGAAATTATTAACATTATAATTTACCATTAAACTTATCCAATTTTTCATTATTTAGGAATAATGAAGAGAGGACTTAATAAAAACGAAACTGTTGTTAACACGTAAAATGTTTGTCGTGAAACTAAACAAAAATGTGAACGTAATTCCTGTATATAGCTCTTTCAAAATGGTTGTTTCTGAATTTTTTGGAAAAAGGGTGTAATTGGTTGAATAAGAAATATTGTGTGGTAAATATATATATAAAAAAAATGACTCCATACGGAATCAGGCTGAAAAGGGGGGTGTGGTGTCCTCCCTCTAAAGAGTCTATGCTGGACTCTTCTGTCTACTATAAGATTAGTAGAAAAGAAAACCTTGGAGGATCAGTCGAACAGACTGTTCGTAACTGTCGAACTTTCTGCCTCGGCAGAGAGGAACCCGGACGAGGCTTTGCTGTAGGAAAAGTTGAGGTGAAGTTGTTAGAGTTATACACAGCCAGTTTGAGATGTCATTCCCCTAAACTAATTGCCAACCAAGTCTAGCAAGCCTAGTCTCCCCTATTATTAAAATGTACCTGTTTTTTTAACCATTTCAGCCAGATCAAGGCAAGAATACCACTTAGACGCAAAGGAGAGAACAATAAAAGAAAAATAATTATGACAATAGTAGGTAATGATTAATATTGCATTCAATTTTCTGAACATTATGGTTGACTGAGAAGCAAGAAGCCTGAAGAAAGTTTCACAAACGGAAAATGTGAGAAGAGAAAGTGTTAACATAGAACTTAGGGTTAAGTGTAGCTATTTCAACTCTAAAATAATGAGACCTTGCCGCCAATCTAGTACTACGCTTAAATTAATAATGCCAAAGCACCATAAAGGAAAGTTCACTAGACTAATTACCATGAAAGTGCATATAGAAACGGCACGGGGAAACTACGTTACGACGTTGGGAAAGCGACGGAGGCCGAGATGCCATACCATAACTAATAAAATTTCAGATTCTTCTAGATTTTATCAAGAATCTCTAAATATATACCAGGAGCACCAGACCAAATATGGCAGCAATATTCAATGCAAGGATAAATATAAATATGTAAAATAGATTCTGACGAGAAAAATTGTCTCGCACGAGACAGTGAACCAAATTTCATAGCTGCAAACCTAGCATTTGATTTAATATTATATTTTCACTTTTTCACAGCGGAAGTCTCATGTCAAAGAACGGGGAATGAGTAACTTTCTTGGAGGCTAACATCAGCCATGATGGTGAAAGATAAAAAGGATTATCTTATATCATTAAAAGAGAGCCGTTTCGTTTTGGAAGCGGTAAAAAAAGCCATTCCTTGCTTCAGTTAAAAACAGATTGTAGATGATTTTTTTAGATCAGCTGCCAATTTGTTCTTATGGAAATGATCAGGCTTTTTATTAAGACAGGAGTGAATAGTTATGTCATCAGTATAGATACAGAGTTGAGAACTGACGACGTCAGGAAGGCCAATAATGAAAATTCGGAACAACGTCGGTCCAAGGATAGATCACTGGAAACACATGCATTAATACAAAAAGATGTAGGAGAGTGGCCATTAAAGATAGCTTTCATTTTATGATTCAATAAGAAAGACTGAATCCATTCATTAATACTGTAACCTTTTAACTTGTGAAGAATATCTATATGCTAAACACTGTCAAATGCCTTCGAGATATCCAAAGCTACAGCCTAAGCTTCAATATTCTTATCTAAAACTTGATAAACTCATTCTTCCACATCAAAAGAGGATTTCCAACAGTCAGGAAAGCAAGAAGAAGCATTGTATTTATTGTTATGTTTAGAGAGAACAATAGCCGGTTCAGAAGAACATTTCTTAAGGACTATTGCAGGGATAACTATCAAGTTCACATGTTTTGGGAGGATCCAGTTTAGACATAATAGCAGAAACTATGGACGGGTTTATATGCATATCACTAAATAGGGACCCAGTTCTAAGAGTAAAACCAGGCAATAATCCTCCAGATGAGGTAAGCGTAGAATCTGAAGTGAATTTACGAGTAAAACATTCTGTTTTATCAACAGAAGATTTTAACACCTCAAACTGAGTGAAGAAATAAGGAATAGAAGACTTACTCTTGTTAAACACAGAACTGTCAGTCGTGACGTGAACCGAACTTGTTAGAAGCTATAAGTTGCCTCATTCTATTAGCAAAGATTTAGCCTCTTTGAGGATATGTTTACAATTTAAGCGTTTGTTGTGATCGGGACTAACACCCAGTTACACCCAGAAAAAGTAATTCCTGTGCGCTATAGCGGCTGAATATGTTGTTATATCCCCCTCCTTTGAGAAGATGAATTCATGCCTTTTACATTTATCCGCGAAAGTGAACACAACGACCTCGGCTCGAATTTAAACTCTACGTAAATGCCACTATTCAAACCAGTAACCGCTATGCTACCCGCAGCCACAACTACATATAAACTTATACAAAAATTAAAGACATTTTTGTAAGTAATTCTGTCAGCCGTTAGAAGTATGAACTAAACATCAATAACAACATTCCCATCTTTGATGTTTTAATAGATTCTAATGGCAAAGCTCTCAACACAAGTTTATGAAAAGAAATAAGATTAAATACTTGCCTCTTGAATTGCGACGTTGTCCACATTGATATCAGATAGCTATCATAAAATGTTGTTCAGCAGGTCTCAATTAATATCTTCGCACAAATTATGTTAGAAAAAATCTGCAACGTAAAACACTTTCTAATTAACGATGCCGTTCTAATCTATGATGTTGATGAACATATAAGCTCATGTTTCTAGAAATTGAATCGCTAAAATACATATATATATAATGACAAAAATGATAAAGCTGTTTTTTACGGCAACCGGATGCATCAAAAGTATGAAGACGATGAACAAGAACATAAATGTTTATGTACACATCATCTAATAATAGCGATTGATAAGACGAACCGTCCATTATAACAAAAAAATCTTCTAAGCTAATAGTTGCAAATAATATTGGCCCCGAGATTCCTGTTAATTAAACTTAATATGATATATGAATTTTAACGTAACTTCTAGTAAATTAGAGAAAAATGATGTTGGGTGATTTCAAATCCACAATCTGCAATCGGTGAACATTTTATAACATTTATTTTGTGCCACATTCTTCAGTATTGAAATGTTTTCCCACCGATGCAGATCACAAATCCTAGAAACAATCTTTATTAAAACTAAACAGCCATCTCTGTGTAAAAAAGTAGTAGTTGCGTGGACGTAAATGAGTCTGTTGTGTGGACGTAAAGGGATCTACCTATTAAATATATGTATACTCGTGTCAATATATTAGTGAGGTGGTTGTAATTTTATTTACGGCTATCCTTGAATTAAGTTCGTTTTATTGCCATTACAAAGTTCTCACCGGACTTATTCAACCTATACAGCGAGGCAATTCTGAGCGAATTGGAAATCCTACCGGGATTCAGCATCGGTGACTATAATCTTAACGACATAAGATATGCAGATGACACTGTACTGATAGCAGACACAGAAAAGAAATTACAAAACCTCCTACTGAATGTAGGGATGGAGAGCGAGCAGGGACTAAGCATAAACTACGAGAAGACAAAATGCATAGTCATCAGTAAAAGGATGAGCCCGAAATGCGTTTGCAAGTCGTGGACACTAAAATCAAGCAGGTGCGGAAGTTTAAATATCCGAGAAGTGTTTCAACAGAGGACAGCAACTGGGGCACTGAGATCTGCAGACGCACTGGAATGGCCAAGGACGCATTCTAAAAAGCTAGACAGAGGATTGCTCTTACGTGACATCTGTCCTTTACGTCAGCGAATGTTGGACAGTCTCCTCAAAGATGTAGAAGAGACTCGAGGTAGTTCTACAGAAGAATTCAGAGGATACCATGAACAGAGAGTGTGAACAACGATGAGGTCTTGGAGAGAATGCAAACAGTGGAGGCTTATAATTAACATCAGGAAGAAGCAACTGAAGTTTCTGGGACACGTAATGAGAAGGGCCTTGAGAATCTGATATTCACGGATCGAATAGAGGGAAAGAGAGACAAGGGAAAGCAACGCATAACATACCTGGAGGGTTTGAGCAAGTGGATGACAGAATGTGGTCTGGGAGGGGTGTTAGAGGAACGACACTTATTGAGAGCTACAAGGGATAGGAGGACATGGAGAACCATGATCGCCTAGGCCTGGAAAGTACACGGCACATAAAAAGAAAGAACTGCCGCTAACAGGTTTTACGAATCGTCTTTGTTAAGGATTTATTTCTTTTTTCTGTAGTCTGCAAAATTTTCTAATTTCCGTTATACATTTTAATATCAATTGTCCGATGTCTGAGTACTTTCGGCTTCCATAAGTCATAATGAGAGATTTCTTCTCTTTCTTTATTATGTCACTTTCATCCGTTTTTAAATATTGCGTTTTGTGTTTCATGTCAGTTTTTTTAAATACCACGTCATGACAGTTTGTGTTATCGTATTGTCTTAAATTCATATTTGTTCCTAAACCTGATAATGTTTTATTGATGATGAATTTTCTTTTTATGTTTCTAGTACATGTAGTCGACTTGTGCAGTGTATGTGATATATAACGTTTGTGTTATTTGTAAGACTTTGTCGCATTTCCTGCGTTTTGTTGCTGTGTTGGTATGAATATATTAATGGCATGTTCATCGCCGTGATAATGTACTGATTGTGTAACCAATATCTGTGTTGTTTGAATAATTATTATTACGACAAAGGCATTTTGGGAAAACGGATGCATAGACACCTTTGGTTTGTTGGAGATTTTTATTTTTTTGTTGGATAGGTGGTGGTTAATACGTTGGAGTTTTTTTTTAATTATTTTGCAATAAATTATAAGATTATTTTGTTTTTGACGTTATGGCATATGTATATATCTATGTATAAATATTTAAAAAAATTGTGTATTTGGGCAGCAAATGCTCTTTTACGCAAGTTTCGTAAAAACGACTGACAAGGTGCTGTGACTATTTTTTTCATATAACTTTTCATGTATACTTATTTTTTTCTTTTCAAGACATAAATTATAAAAAAAAATGTCCGAATGTTTTATATATCCAAACGCTTTTGGCTATACTTTTTTATTTTACTTTTAACTGAATATATGGATGTTTTATGTATGTATCTAGAGTTATAGGAATGTTTTATTTTCTAAACACGATCAGCACATTGCAGACATGTTCATAGTTGATATTATTGAGTCTTGGCCTTTTTATTTTTTTTTATTAATAATGCTTCCATTATTTTTAGCCTTTTTACATGTAGATGATGCTATTGAATTTGTATTAGCAACGAATACGTTACGGATAGCGTTTGATATGTCTTCAAGGGTATTTAATTGAGATCTAATTGAACTATTGTCAGAGAGATGTAACGTGAGTCTTCTTGTTAGTCATGTTGCAGTGTATCCAATATAATTATTTCCAAATTTCGATTGGTCAGGTACAAATTTCCTTACGGGACATGTAAAATTGTAAATATTATTGGTTTCCTGTAATTTGGATCTTGCAAGTGAATTATTATTTTTGACAATAAGGTTAGCAGTTTTAAATATATTATAAGAGATAATATAATTTCCTCGTTCTTGTCGACTGTACTTGTGTATTTCTTTATGTTTCTAAGTGAAGATATGAATTTGTTTTTGTTTTTCAAATTTTCGTCTTGTTTATGTTTACTGTGCAGTTGGCTTCTGTAGACAGATTGACTTAAGAAAGTAATTTCGTTGGTCTTTAACAAAACTATATATATATATATATATATATATATATATATATATATATATATATATATATATATATATATATATATGTGTGTGTGTGTGTGTTGTGTATGTATGTGTGTGTGTGTGTATGTGTGTGATATAGATACTTTTTATTTATTTACATCTATCTCCCTGTTTATGTTTTGATATATACCGTCTGAACACATATTTCCACTAACACACTGTGTGTGTGTGTGTCTGTGTGTCTGTGTGTACGTATGTGTATGTTTGTGTGTGTGAGTATGTGTGCGTGAGTATGTGTGTGTACGCACGCTTACGGACAAGAGACACACCAAAACGAACAAGAAGTCATATCTTCATAAATCTATGCAAACGTATGACCCTATTTTTTTTTTTTTTTTTTTCTCGATGGACAAATAATCGTTCATCTAATTTTGCTAAGTAGTCTGCCACACTTTCTCTCTCTGCCCGGCCCTAACGCTTTCTCCCGCGCCTTCCATTTGCTATCACAAACTCCTCTCTCCCTCTCTTTCTCCCTCTGTTTATCAACGGTAACATCAAAGGTAAACAGCGCTCTCCATCAATCCGCATCAAGTGATGACAACTGGTGCAGCTTCCTAACTGCGCAGAGCACAAATACCAGTGACATTCTACTAACTGGACGGCCTTTCCCTTACAGATCGAAAATACTTTCATTAATATCTTTCTTTGCTCATACGCTCGTTCGCGTTCTTCAGACATCCATTCTTCCATTTCGATAATCTTTCCGCCATTTTGTGCTGGTTTTATTCCTGTTTTCATGTAAATAACTTTTTTTTTCTCAAGAATTCCCTGTCTGCTTTTTTCTTTCTCAAATTATATTCCGCGTCTTATTTGCTTCACGTTTCTTTCTTTCTTTCTTTTTTCTTTCTTTCTTCTTTCTTTCTTTTTTCTTTCTTTCTTTCTTTCTTTCTCAGATTTTACACATTTTTCTTCTGTACTTATTAGGTTCTTTCTCATTCATTCACTTTTCCTCCATTCCTTTCTTTTTATCATTTCCCGTTATCCGATTTTATCTATTGTTTTATTTCTTGATGTCATTTCGTTAAAGTATTTCATGTTATAATCTTCGACTTCCTTACATTCTCAATTTTAATAAATTTACACTAAATCTAAGCCACGTATTGAAAATCGTTATAAACAAAGATAAGAGCGCTGAACTCTCAGGCCATGTGAATCCTACTATATTGCAATAAATGTTGAACAACGTCACAGATGATGAGGAAACATGAGGTAACAGAATTCCGGTTCTGAGAAATCCATTGATGGAGTTTTTAAGACATGGGAAAATTTTTAAGGATTTTTTTTATTTGATTGATTTGTTTCGTTTACGGATTATATGCTTAGGTATGAGCCACATCCCTAAGCTGACCATATAGTCAGAGATGCTAAATTTCCACTTTTCAGTCTTGGCAGAGTCCAAAAGCGGCACCGCGTCCTTGTCAGTGATGAATGCTTTTCCAGCATAAACCCTTTTTCAACAGACAAAAATTTGCTAATATATCGCTGAAAGTGTCCAAACAAATTACATATCTCAATTCCCAAAGTTCTAGCCTTCACGGCAGATTTTGCCCATTATTTATAGACACAAAATATTTGTAGATTGGAAGAATCTTTCGAATACAATAATGATTTACTGATATCAATCCTACCAGTTAACCCATAGCTGGGAGAGATGAGGTGGATTCATACCTTTCTCAAGAGTATTTGCACGTAACTATAACGAATCCTACTGGAATTGGAACTCAGCTATCCGACTTACAATTCCTAGCCATTATATGTTACACCAGCCACATATCTTGTGGCAGCAGTTATTTACAAGTAAGCACCCTTCTAGGTACCAACCAGGCACGACGTTGCTTAACTTCACTGATCGTACGAGAACCGGTGATTCAGCGTGATAGTCAAGGAAAATGGAAACCACAAGGACATTTTCAGTTCAAATCAGAATGCGACATTTAAAATTTCTGGGACACATAATGAGGAAAGTGTGTTTGGGGAATCTGACACTCACAGGGTATATTGAATGGAAGAGAGGCAAAGAGAAATAGCGCATGAAATTCCTAACGGCCGAGTGTAAACAGATAACAGAAAAGGGACTGGGAAGTATAAGAAGGGAGAAATCGTTATTTAGATTTAAAAACGATGGAAAACTCTAGAAATCTTTGAAGGGTCCTGACACATAAAAAGAAATATTTCATCCTACTTTCATTGCTATTCATAAAAAAATTCAGTCGTTAAGGGAGAAGGCTAAGAAATAGAAACATGAAATGTCGATAAGATTGGAACTCTTATTTCTTATTCTTGAGATCATGTCTCACAATGACAACGACTTACAACTTAAGATATAAAAGGCTAAACATTTGGCGTCGTTTCAATTAACCACATTTTTTATTCTCTTATATGATTATGTTCTTTAAACACATGAGCATTATTCGAGGCAAAAGATTTTAATTTCGAAAATTAAGTATTGGTATTATTATTAATCGTTGACAGATCTTTCTTTCATCATAATTCTTTATAGAAAAAGGATGAGATTTATTTCTGAATTTCCAAAAATTGTAAAGCATAAAAAGTACCGAGTTCAAATTTCCGCAATGCATTTATTTCGTATGAATGATATTGGAAATATATATATATATATATATATATATATATATAATTAAGTAATGCATTGAGTCTGAAAGAAACCTCAACAGAATGCAGAAAGCACTGGACGGCCGTTTCGTCCTATATTTGGGACTCATCAACAGTGTGCATCCACTACCGAGAATTGAAACCCGGACAGTTAGGTTATCAAACAAACGTAATATCAACTGTTCCAACGGGCCTCGGTGACAAAGAGGTAGCAAATCAGACTCAATATAGCGCCGCTCGCTCACGTATTACGTGGTGGAACTCAACTGAAATTCTCTGTAACCATAGGACTGTGCCACTGGGAGCCACGACTACTATCACCAACGGCCGTCCAGTGCTTTATGCATTCTGTTGAGGTTTCTTTCAGACTCACTGAATTACTTAATTATAATTATCAAATCCTCCTAACTTTTCTATCATGTGTATATCATTGCTTGATCCGGCTTCTAATGCTTCAGTTTGAGCGGCTTGGTGATAGTCCAGTGCCAAGTTTTCACTTTCCAGTCTTGATAGATTCAAAAGCGGCTCCGCGTCCTTGTGGGCAATGAATTATTTTTCAGCATAAACACCTTTCCCACAGATTGAAAAGTTGCAAGCCTCTCGCTAATCTATCGCTATTCGCATGGAAAGAGTTCAGATGAATTACATACCTTTGTTCCAATAGTTCTAATCGTCATGGCTAGGACCCGCCATGCCGCCACATTGTAAAGAACCACCGTCATTCTCTTCGTATTCCATTGTAAGATGTAATTTCCACTGAAACCGCTTCTTCCCACAAACTGCTGCTTTATGGAACCGATAACTACAATCTTAACCTGTTTAAGCCTCGGGTTCTCCATATAAACTGTGTCTCTATAAACTGTGGTTCTGGGGTCTCTACAAGAGCACAGAGCCACTCGAGGTAGAGAGCTACAGAAATAGAGTAAGAACTGGGTGGCTTCGTTAAAGACTCTAGAAAAAGAAATGCAAACGTTGTGTTAGATTCTACCCGGACGAGTAATACAAATACAGAAAAACGTAGACGTATGTATGCAAAAGCTTCTGACAATGTAGTATACAAGGATTTAGTTGACCTACCAGGAAAACCTGATTTATTTAGGAAAGATATTCGAATAATTCAGAATATTTATTGCGACCAAACCGCCTGCACCCGGATAGAAACGGAATTGAGCCAGTACACAAAAATAGAAAGGAGCGTAATACATTGATGTGTTTTCTCATTGGATTTATTTAACCTATACAGAGGGGCGATTGTAAGCGTGTTGGAGATTCTGTCGGGATTTGTTATTGCCGAGTGCAACATCAACAACAAGATATGCAGATGACATGGTATTGATGGCAGATACTGAGCGAAAAGTGAAGATACAAGTTATTAAAGGAAAGTGAGAAGAAAGAACGAAGCTAACCATCTATTGTAAGAAGAGAGAATGTATAGTCATTAGCCTATAAACGTGATGATTATAGCAATCGTAGAGAGAACAAAATAGTGAGAAAAAATAATTGGACGATTATTTGGAACGCTGTCAATGATTAATTACAAAGTGTCATCGATGACGATTCCGAAAACGACGCCATATAAATGCAATGTTATGGTTTTGTTTGCTTTATTAAGTTTACTTCATGACAAAACATGATGAGTTATTTAATGTTAATGTTTATATTGGCAACCCAAGAAAAGTACAGCTCACTACTCTGTAAGTATTACTCCACATCGATGCGACAACCAGCCTGTTTGACAAACAGAATCTCAAAGATATATGTAATTTATATAATAAATGCGAGTGTTTCACTGTGTCACACGTTTTCAACTTTACTCCAACATATCATAACATTTTTGAATCAGACCGACTCCGTGAGAAAATAAAAAAATATTCTGGGTCGGATCCGGACCCGCAATCCTGAAATTTTGGAGTCACAAGTTTTCATCATTGCTATTGTTTTCGGCGATTTGTTTACGTGATTTTTTAAACGAAATTTTTGTACGATAACAATTTTTTTTAACTTGGATATAAATTTGGGAATAATCGAAATGAATTCCACCGAAAGTCAGCCATGAAATAAAAATAATTGTGTGTATGGAAAGTGAGGACCTATGTACATCAAATTGTTTTTAAATTAAGTGATGGTAGAAGAATTATCGTTGACCTTTAAAAGGTAAGCTTAAGTATTAATGCAATAGTTAAATGCATCGAACAATTTTGAGTTCTATAGTTTGTTGTTGCCTATCGCATCTACTCCTCCCTTCCTATTGTGATGAAAGCCCAATCAAGAACCCTCCGCAGGAGCTAGCTTAAAAGCTGTATGATAAGACGGCTTTAAGCTAGTAATTAGTCATTATTGATGTCGGAATTATATAGAATTTAGAAGAACGATGACACGTACTGATAAAACGAACATAGATTTGAAGAGACGGTAATATGAAATACTTTACAGTTAGCTATATTTGTTACTTCAACTCTATACGTCTGATGAATCCGCCGAAACCCTAAATTGTCGTTACTTTTATTTATTTATTTATTTTTCTCCTCAAGATAAGTTGGCCTATCATTCAGCTTACACTTTTTCCTGGTCTATCGCAAAGGATTAGGAGTTTATCATTTATATCCTGTTTAGGATAGGGTTTCCAATTCCTTCTAAAGTCTACTTCAACACTATAATTCTAAAGCCTAAACTCTCAAATTTTATTTCTATTCATTTTTCATTTATTTATTCTTTCTCCTCAATAGGAGTAGGTAGGTTCGCCTCTCGCAAGGTTCACATCCCTCCCCGGTCTTTTGTACAGGAGCAGGCGTTTCCCCACTGTTTCCGGTTCTTTCAAAAATCTTTTCATTGTCTTTCACACCCAGTAACCCCTTGTACCTTAGAGGTAATATCGCCTTGTTTGGGTGAATTGATTAAAACAAAAATTCTAGAAGAATACTGTATCAATGTTGCATCCAGTGACAAACGAACTTCTCTCTATTGTTTTCGAAACAAACTCTCTAAACTTCTCTCTACATTTCGATTTCACTGAATGCAATAAAGAGTACAGTAAATAATAAAAAAAATACGAATAAGTTTCTTCGAATTCGTTCATCTGAAAATGTCAATTCTTGAGTTAACAATCTTTAAAAAAAGCTGTGTGTTAACACGATCAGGAAACATTTCCCCATACCCACCGCCTCATTTGTTAATTTTTACTTTAGTTATTTCGTTTATCTTGTTCTTCTCCTGGATCTGATAAAAGGCGGCACGAAATGTTTTTTCTTTGATTTATACGGCTTCTTTCATGTACGCCAATATTTTTTTTACCTCTTTATCTTTCGCTTGAATTTATAATTCTATTTTCCGCCAGTTCGCGTCACATCTTGTTATCAGACTTTCAACTTCGGTGAGAAAAACGGTAAGCAAGTTGCTGACGCTTGTTCCCGAAGATAAATCCTGAAGAAAATGTCATCCACTTAACCAAACGTTTGTCAAAACAAAATCACGCTCTTGCCATTTTCAAAAAATTCCTGAATTAAAAGGATTGAGTTTAGGGTTTAGACTGTACCTTATCCTGACGTCCTAGATATTAGGTTTGTATATGTAATACAAAACTACGTTTCTTACTTATAAAGGAATATTAGAAATTGCGTTTTATATGTAAGCCAATACGCTATACAATAGGATCATCAACTCCCTGCTGTTTTTGCCTCACAGGACATACTGAAGGCAAGGCGAACAGGGGAATAACAGTGCATAACGTACCTAACGAGCTTGTGTAAATGGTTGGTAGAGTATGGTTTAGGAGAGATGAAAAAAGACAAAATTCATTAAGTGCTACAAAGGACAGCAAATTGTGTAGAGCCATGGTCACAAACGACCTGAAGGAGACATGGCATAAAGAAGAAGAAGAGGAGGAGGAGACGGAGGAGTATGAGGCGGAGGCGGCGCAGGCGACGAGACTTGAGCGATCTCTGAATCGTCGATGTCATATCAGTTCAGGTTTGACAACTCCGTTCTCCTGATCGTATGGCAAGGGTCCGGAGATGAGCAATTCTGCTCTGTAAATCTTGGGTTTAACACTTTTATATTTTAGAAACGAACACGAGAGTGAAACTTAATAATCTTCAATAATTTCTAAAGTTATTTTGATTTTCTGAGGGCGGCTTAGACGTGGCTGCAACCAGTGAGGATCGAACTCACTACTCAGTCGTAATTGTTCTAACGAGACAAGTTTGCTATTACACCACCTCGAGGTGCCCATGTCGATTTTCTAAGTGTATTTTTATGTGGCACAAGGCCGAAAGTATGGGACACCCATATCCAGTGGTATACGTTTCTAAATTTATGATGTATTTACATTATTTCATGTTTTATATTGTTATTTTCATTTGTACAATTTTGAAGACAACGTTTTGATATCATTTCTTCTATGGCTTATGAATTTGGGGCATGCACTATTTGTCCAGACCATTTTTAGAAGAGGTTCGGTGACGTTCGTTTCAAACTATATTTGTTCAATGTCGAATAATATTTTTCTAATTATTATTTTTTCTTTAATCCATAATTAAAAATAAATGTATTACACTCATAAAAACATTATTGTTTACTATTAACCCTTCTACGCTAATTAACATCAAGAACATTTCCATAATTCTTTCTTTATTCAACCCGTATTAATATTTCTCGAATAACAAAGCTACATTCAGATCTTCATATTTTCGGGTTGATGCCTGATAAAAAGAAGAGACGCGAAGAATTTCCTTTATGAAATTCTTACAATAGTTGTCTCCTCATCTGCAATGAAAATATCTATCTTATATTTTTCCGTTTTTATTGTTTTTTTTATAAATCTGATATGTCTTATATATTGTTCAGAAAATTATCTTTACTTATCATGTTTTAACATAGAGTTCTGACTAATGCTTACGTCGGCCTTATTAAGAGTTTGTTAAGATTCTGTGAGGAAGAATTTGCATTATTCCAGATAATTTCATTTCATTAATTGTTCTCGCCTCTTAAGTCATTATTAGCTCAATTTGGAGAAAATTCCAAAGCTCCTGGGTCTGTAGATATCTCAGACAATACGCGTTAGTTTAAACCGAATCTTTGGTTATGATATGGAGAAATGGTTTTGGGTTTATTTTGTTTTACAGCGTATCATCCTCAATGGGTTATTTAATGCCGACAAAAATTTTAGAATAGATTCTTATGAATAGAATATGCATTCTGTGTAAATCAGGTTTCTTTGACGTATTTTTGTAAAGAGGGTCTTTGTCAAGAGTCAAATGTATTGCTAGTAATATTTTAAAAAATGTATTGCTGGCATTCTTACTATAAAAAGACAACTATTTTTATACTTTCATAGTGTTTTGACTCCAGTTATTTTTTTTGGAGGGGGGGTAACTATTTTCCAATAGCTGGAACCTTAGCAGATGCTACCATCCCGGGTCATGGTGAACCCGGGAACAACAGCAATTAAGAGGTGGTTTCATGGTCCTCAAAACCTCTATTCTCCAGATGAGAGGTCTTGCTGCTGGTTCTAGTTCATTGGCATACCCAGGACAATGGAGAAATGGTCATTCAAGTCTTCTAGAATGTGTTACCGATGTCAATATCAGAAATTTGATAAACGTACCACAGGATGAACATCGTTATGAATTATCTGATACGTATTAAAAAAAAGATGTCTCTTAATGAATGAATGATCTTTATATTACACGAATTCAATGTATTATGCTGACAAATTTGTAGATTCAAAGAGCGATTTCATCGAATCTCATTTCCTCGTCATTTATCTAACATAAATGTTCGGAACATAAATCTGATTGAGGCATGAAGAAACTGCCGCTAAATTATTTTCGAAAAGCTTGAAGTTATTTTTTTCAGATATCTCACGAGAGAAAATGCAGCTGTGGATTTCTGATTGATTCTTGTGTGACCCGTTTCTTTACTTTTTGCGGATTAAGCTTCCATATATTTTCAGGTTCCTCCAAATTCATAATGAATATATTAAACAAAAGACTCATTGTCAATACGACCCTCAAGAGCTAATCCGTTGAACCGATTCTGTCATTTGACGAGGTGGGTGCTGAAAAGATCTAAGCTAAAAAAAAAAAACAGACCTAAAATAAATTCTGATTTGAACGCTTTACATTATTTCCGACCGTTTATTGCCATATTCACGTTTCGACCACTGTACACTCCGGCCTTCTTCAAGTGATATCTTTGGACTTTCGAACCGGAACCTTTATTTAGTCCGCGGGGGTAAGAATTTCACGTGCCATGCTTTCGGATATCTCAGTTTCAGTTAATTCTCTTTGACAACTCAAATCTCCAAGTTTTTGTTCCCTCTGCTTTGGCCAGGTAGTGAACTCACAACTCTTTGCGTCAAGCCACTTTTAGATCACTCAACCAACACTGGGCTATGTGTCCTTGGAGACATTAGTAATTTCCGTAACTGGGGTTTTGTTTGAAAATGCTTAATGTCGTAGATAATGAGTTTATAGATTTGTATGATATAATTTCCATATTTCTTTTATAGGAATCTATAAATAAATATCTACATATATCACACGCATAAAAAATCAGTATCCCAAATCCTGGCTTTTAACCTGGTTCGAACACTTTGCTTTAGTATCGATGGAATATACGGAATTAGTTACGAGGCAAACCACTAATGTCAAACACTACTTGAGTATCGAATGTTTTTCTAACTAAATAGCCACCCAATACAAAACCAAAGAACCACTCTAGGTAGAGGTTTACTGAATGCAGTTGTTATATATGGGCGTAAGAGGAGGTCGTAAGTGCGGATTATGAGGATATGTAGAGTAGATTACGGTTGGTCGTAGATTTGGAAAGGTTAAAATTAGAGTGAATGGGTAAGCACCCTCTCGATTCTAGAAGAAATGCTGTCTGATTGGAACTTCTTTTTTTCTAACTGGAATACGATGATTTAACTCTTCGTATGTGACATGGCAGGTCCTAAGCTGCAAATGTCTAAACTGCTGTAATTAAGGACTGTAGGCCATCAGAACATTCGCCATGATTTGTAAAGTTCTGTCTGTGGCTAATGGGTTGAAATAATTAATAGCCCGCACGTCCGTGAAAACCTTTTGAAATTTGTCACTACTAGAAAATGAGGATTTGGCAATATCAACCTAGATATGGGAGCAATATTCCATTTTCGGTTGGATCTAACTCTTATAATGTCAGAGAATTCTTGGTGGGAGGATTCAGTTTCATTCTGGATCGGCACAAGGAACCAACCATTTTCCAGCATCTTTAACAAGGAATCATATAGTGATTTTCCAAGCGTAGCTTAGAAGTGGCACAAGGCCGAAAGTAAGGAGCACCCAGTGAGGATCGAACTCACTACTCAGTCGTAATTGTTCTAGCAAGACAAGCTTGCTAACCATTACACCATCACGAGGTGCCCAACAATGAATCATATATATGAGTTCGATGCCACACGTCGGCGGACGTTAACTTATCATGTCGAAACCAGGAATTTTAATCTGGAATATAATTTTTTGAAAGTTTTAAAATGTTGAAAATCTTTCTTGATGCAGTTAAGAGGTGGTTCGACACTCCTTAAAACCTCATGATCAGAGGCCTTGCTGTTGGATGTAGTTTATCGTCTTACTCAGGACGTGGATATCATACGCATCGGTTCAAATTTCAAGAAAGTCAGGCGGTTTCTACGCACTTCAGCACTTGTTCATGTAGTTGCTTCAAGTGTGTATCTAACGATGTAAGTTCCATACTATACACACACACACACACACGCACATATACATATATATACACACACACACACACACACACACACACACATATATATATATATATATATATATATATATATATATATATATATATATATATATATATATATATATATACAGGGTGTCTAAAAATGTACTCATACTTTAACTGTCTCTAACATGCTTTTTGGGGGAGGCCCTCAATTTGAACATTTGCGAACATGATTCTTCAATTACATTTTTCTTCTGTATTCGAAGCTATTCCATTTCACTCTATGTTCATAAATAAAGGTTTTCTCGTCATTCAAAGTGTGAGTACATTTTTTGAGACACCCTGTATATATATGTTTGCGTGTGTGTGCACGCGCGTATGTGTGTGTGTGTGTGTGTGTGTGTGTTTGTTTGTATCTGTCTGTGTGTATTTTGACACGTTTCCGTATAATTGCATATTAAGTATCAACTGTAAAGAATTGAATTCTCAGATCAATGATTAAACCTGCAAAAAAAACAGGTAGGTCTTAATGAGAATAATCTTTCATCGAACATCGTCGACTGGCGTTACAGAATCACAAACAAAGAACAGTGCCAAATAATAGAAACCACATTACTTGATAACTTTCAGCATCGGCAACGACTTAAATGGATAGCACTCGTAAGTTGAAGAGATGTCCTACACTAGTTCGTACAAAAGGTTAGAAATGAAACACCTGTCAATACTGGGAAGAGCGATAACAGATTCTAGAAAGAAGAAGCCTATTTTCCAGAAACATTATTTCAAAAGAAAGTTTTTTTATAAATTTCAACCGACAGTCGCAGTAGTTTCTTTGTTGATTAATGACGAATGTAATCACGTAAAGTAACAGTTAATTTTACCATTATCCTTACCGCTACACAGTCCTTGGTATGACGATAAACAACATCCAGTAGATTTTGAGGAGAGTGGAAACCACATCTTAATTGCTGTTGTTCCCAGTTCCAACTTACGCGGGGTGGTAGCACCTATTAGGGTCCCAAATATGGGCAAATAGTGAAACAAAAAAAATTGAAAGCATAAGAATACAATTTTATAGAATGACCAGCAATACATTTTATCTGCAGTTGAAGGCATATAATTATATTTAAAATATATTCAGTTGATGATATAAAATTGTTCGAAATATTTAGATTTCGGCATTAAATAACCCTTAGAGGTTGATATGCCACTTAACAAAATCGACCAACCAATATGAGAGACCTCTTTCATGACATTCATCCGTATAATATCCAACAATGTTTTTTAAAGAAATCATACTCTATTCCAAAATATAAATATAACTAAAACTATAAAAATTGTCCAAAATACAACTAAATATAACAAAATTAATACATAAATCACACCTGTCACTCCCTCTAGTAATCATGTTTCCATAAACACAAAAGCTGAGTATCATCTACCATGTATTCACTTGTGAAAGAAGAATAACATATTTTTATTATTTCAAAATCCCCCCAAATTAAGTTTCAGCATTAAATCAGCATTAAATAATTGATATGCCCCGTTAAATAAACATAAAAATAATTACCGCTACCATTAAAACATTGTATTTTATTAAAATAAATACATTTTTCTAAAGTTAATCTGAAGCTATATACGTAACATTTATATTGCATTATAATTTATGCAAGCTTTCATGAAATATTTGATTGATGCAAAATATTTCGAGCGCTCATTTGCACAATGTAAATAAAATAAAATCCAGCGTGTCTTTGAAGTTTAATTCTTGTACGTCATTTAAAAGCCTTAGAAGAAAAAAAATTCGAACATCGGAAAATGGATTCCACATGCATTTTGAGTATGAAATAAGAAGCGTTTAAACATTTGGTCTCATTTTTTTTTTTTTGCTTGAAACACACTCATTTGTGTAGAAGATAATCTGTTACAGGCGATGAAAAAATGGTTTCATTACGAAAATGAAGAACGAAGGAAATCCTAGCTAGATTTAGGAGAGCCTACGGCATTGCATTCTGAACAGTGTGAAAATTGTCCTTCTCCGCATTTGATGAGATTCAAAAGAAAACCTATGATTATTTGTATGCACGCCCACTCAAAGGTTATGTGACACAAGGTCAACTTTAAAGTGGTAAATGGGCAAAGAGAAAATTTACCAAATCCCACTAGGTATTTGATATTTGAGGTCTCCTATTGACCCTAGCCTCCACCTTCGGGCAAGGTAGTTTTATTATATTGCATTTTAACCAACAAACCCAGCTGGGCCAGGTATTATTTAATTGTACGCCCACATGACATAAAATATATTTAGGTCGAGTTTAATGTTGGGTTTCAACAACCGTTCAAATATTGCTTAATGACCCTCGGTACTTACTTTCTGAGGGATGGATAGGCACCAAGTAATGACCTTAACCCCTTCCGACGTAATGGTACTGCCTGCATGAATTGCACTCTGGGAATGTTCCTAATATTAACTTTGAACTCCATCCAACTTTAGACCAGTGAAGTATAAGTATTTATTACTATGAGTAATAAATGGGATTTCTTTCTTTACTTGTTATGTATTCTAATTTTCAAACTTCATTTTTTTCCAGTCACTCGATGTGTTTCGTTTAGCGTTACAAACAATTTCAAAGTATATGAAGATGGTTCAATATTTCTCCACTTATTATAAACCAGCCAAAATAGCATTGACTGAATCGGAATAAAACGTATTAATCAATTTTTTCTCGGATTAAAAAGAAATAACTCGTGACTGTACCATGGATCAATAGAAAAAACTGGATCGGACTACAGAATTTTTAAGTACAAACTGAATTGAGTTAAACACAAGAAGTAAATAGCAATAAAGTATTTTGATTATATATTGTTCAGATTTTAGTTTGGTTTGTTTTACGGTATATCAACCTCAATGGGCTATTTAATTCCGACAAAATTTTTATTGCTGGTAACATACTTTTTTTCAAAAATGTATTCCTGTTAATATTTTATTTTTTTCAAAAATGTATTGCTGGTAATATTTTTTCTTTTCAAAAATCTATTTCTGGTAACATTTTATTTTTCAAGAATGTATTGCTGGCAATTTTTTCTTCAAAAATGTATTGCTGGTAATATTTTTTTTCAAAAATGTATTGCTGGTAATATCTGTTTTTTTTTTAATGTATGCTAGTAATATTTTATTTTACAAATGTATTACTGGTAATAATGTATTGCTGGTAATCATTTTTTACAAAGTATTCCTGGTACTAAAACCTATTTTTACACTTTCATAGTGTTTGGCTCCAGTTTGGGGGTTAACTATTTGTCCATAGTTGGACCCTAACAGGTGCTACCACCCCGGCTCAGATTGGACCTTGGAACACCAGCAATTAAGAGGTGGTTCCACGCTCCTCAAAACCTCCTGATCAGAATCCTTGCTGTTGGATGCAATTTATCGTCTTACCCAGGACGCGGATGTAGCTTATCGTCTTACCCAGGACGCGTATGTAGCTTATCGTCTTACCCAGGACGCGGATGTAGCTTATCGTCTTACCCAGGACGCGGATGTAGTCTATCGTCATATCCAGGACGGGTTCAGATTCTACGAAAGTCAGACAGTTCAGGACTTGTACCTTATAATTTCTTCAAG